>RHPI01003369.1:997942-1055433 GCA_009103225.1 Chlorokybus atmophyticus
CTCTCTCTCTCTCTCTCTCGCTCGCGCTCTCTCGCGCTCTCGCTCTCTCGCTCTCTCTCTCGCTCGCGCTCTCTCGCGCTCTCGCTCTCTCGCTCTCTCTCGCTCTCTCTCGCTCTCTCGCTCTCGCTCTCGCGCTCTCGCTCTCGCTCTCGCTCTCGCTCTCGCTCTCGCTCTCGCTCTCGCCCTCTCTCGCCCTCTCGCCCTCTCTCGCTCCCCCTCGCTCGCCCCCTCGCTCCCCCTCGCTCGCTCTCTCGCTCCCCCTCGCTCTCTCGCTCCCCCTCCCCCTCGCTCTCGCCCTTGCTCTCGCTCCCCCTCTCCCTCGCTCTCGTTCCCCCTCTCCCTCGCTCTCGCTCTCCCCCGCTCCCTCGCTCCCTCCCCCTCGCTCTCGCTCTCCCCCTCTCCCTCGCTCCCTCTCGCTCCCGCTCCCGCGTTCGCTCGCTCGTTCTCGCTCGCGCGCTCTCGCTCGCGCGCGCGCTCTCTCTCTCTCTCTCTCTCTCTCTCTCTCTCTCTCTCTCTCTCTCTCTCTCTCTCTCTCTCTCTCTCTCTCTCTCTCTCTCTCTCTCTCTCTCTCTCTCTCTCTCTCTCTCTCTCTCTCTCTCTCTCTCTCTCTCTCTCTCTCTCTCTCTCTCTCTCTCTCTCTCTCTCTCTCTCTCTCTCTCTCTCTCTCTCTCTCTCTCTCTCTCTCTCTCTCTCTCTCTCTCTCTCTCTCTCTCTCTCTCTCTCTCTCTCTCTCTCTCTCTCTCTCTCTCTCTCTCTCTCTCTCTCTCTCTCTCTCTCTCTCTCTCTCTCTCTCTCTNCGCTGCAGGTAGGTCTGTACCTGTTACTGTTATCGGCATTGCTGCTGTCGTTGTTGTTCTCATTGGGGCGCGCCTGCACACACACTCGCGCACATGCACGCTTGTGCATGCATGTACACTGGCGAACACATGTACACACAGGCGCACAGAAACACGCCAGCATGCCGGTGTTAATGGTCCATGACAATGCTGTCTCCGCAACCAACCGCACATCGTCCACATTCTGCTCACCCGTAAGCACCTGCACTCCCTGACGCACCAAGTCACACCTCTACTCGCACACGCGCACGCACACACGCCGATCGCCTGGCCCGGTGGAGGACCCTCGGCGGCCGCCCCTTTGCTCCTCCTGGCCAAAAATTAACGACATTAGCAATGCCTTTGACGCCCTTCGGGTGAGCCAGCACCTCAACCAAGTGCATATATATTCGCATGTACGCGGTATGTGTCTGCTTGCGTGTGTGAGGAGTTGCATCATGAGCATCTGTTGGTCTGTGTGTGCGTGCGCCGTCAGGGCAAGTCGGTGTGCGAGATTTGCACACATGCATCGAAGGTTTGTGGATGCCTACGTCTGAGGATGTGTGTGTGCATGTGCTTCAGTGGGTGCTTAAGTGTGTATAATAAACACACACAAGCAGTGCATGCGCACTATGCACAAGTATTAGCAGGTGTGGACGTGTGGTCAATCATTGTCATTTCGTGCTTGTGCGAAAACGTTTGTGGGAGCAGTTGTGCTGCACGGGATGCGCATGGCAGTTCAGCTCGGGGGAGGTGTCATATGCAGCAGTGGTAGCAGTCTTAGCATGGTACATTTTCACACAGCTTGAAATGCAGTCATTGCATGCATTTGCGTCAATCAGTATCGTACACAACAATGTATGATGTGCATTATCATGTTGTCGGCTGCCTCATTCTGTTCATCAGCGGGTCAAAGCCGTGATCTCAATTTGATTACTCAATACTAGTGTGTGCATGCGCGTTTGTGTGCACGTGCTTGCGCATGGCAGCGTGTGGACTGCATTTGTAGAGAGTAAGTAAGATCAATGCGCTCACTTCCGAACATGATTACTCGCACACAGCACATTCTCATACAGATGAAACTACTAGTACAGCAACATCGTCACACAAAGCTACGCATTGTCAGCCATGCCTATCACACTGCACCAGTAAACTCACACGCACGCCAGCACACCTACACATCTACACGGCTGCAGCCGCCAGCACAGCGTCTGCTTCCGACGTTGGCGCTGCCGTCTGGACTGGTCCCCAGCCTGGTACGGCCGCCACGACCGCCGCCCCACGCTCCAGGATGGTGATGCCATGAGCACGCTGCAGCGCGCAAGCCAGCGTCCTCCTAGCGCACATGTGTGATGACGTCGTGAAAACTCTGGCCCAGGGTGCCGTGCGTCTCGGCGGCGAGGGGATGGAACACAAGTGAAGACGGATGCAACTGAAGGCGGACGGACGCGATGGACGAGTGCAAATACATGGGGAGAGGCAGTGCAATGCCCGTGTTGTTGAAGTCAAGAGCACATGGGCGCAGCAACTCAGGGACCTTTTTGCCGAGCATGCCAAGGTCTACGGCCTTGGTACGGCTGACGAAACCCTAAGTATGCAGTGGCAAAGGTCCTTGTTACTGGCAAAGGCAGCTGCGACAGCAGTTGTCATGGTGGCGGAGGTTGGGAGCGGTGGCGGGGGGAGTCTGCTGGTCGTTGTGGTCATCAACGTGGTCCTACTCAAGGCTGACTACTGGCGATGTGGCAGGTAATGCATGCTTGCAGACTGACAGGGTTGGGCAGTAGAGTAGTGAAGTAAGTAGTAGGTAGTGTGCACCTAGCCCGGTGGTCGTGAGAGGTGAGTGTGAATGTGGTTAAGTGTTTATGCATGTGTCGTGCATGTTGCATACATCACGTGCGTATTCTGAACACAGGGGTACTCCACATGGAGAGTGTTGATATGCTGATGGTGCTAACAATGCTGCCGCTTACCTCCACGTGCACCACCATGGGAATTGAAACGAGATTAATCAGCATCAATAACAGATCGTTCAACAGTTACAACACACTACTGCGATAGACTTTGTCGGGAATGTCTCAAATCTGCGGTATAGTCGGTGTATACAGTATATGCAATGCGTTGATCATACCATGATAGTTGTAGCCACCTGTTTGGTGCCTACAATATGCAAGTGGCAGCAAATGCTGCGGTGATTGCTGGCACTGCCATGATGGTGTAATGCTGCGCATTGTGCAGCGCTGTCTGATGCTGTATGTGGTTGTGGCTGCGCTGCGGTTTGATGAGTGTGGTGCGAGGTAGCGCGCAACTGGCTATGATGCACTCATGTACATGTGTGCGTAGAGTACATAGATGTGTGTGACAATGGCCATGTCATACCATCAGTGACATTTGCGAATGGCAGAGTGCAACTAACAAACCCAACCGCAACACAACACAACACAACACACTTGCATGGTGCCAGAAGCATGAGAGATGCGTCTGCAAACCAGACCAAACAACTAACTACGAGCTGTACAAGAAGCACACGACGCCAAAACTCCTCCTGCGGACCCTACTCCTGCAACAAATCCGTCGGGGTGGGCTTGCGTATAAGTCCCATCACGCCAGCTTCCACGGTATCTTCCGTCAACGGCATGGACGCCACATCCTCATTGCTGGTGTTGACCAAGTCCAGCATGCCCGCTGGCAGTGTGGTGTCACTGAGCTTGTGGTGATACATATGGAGCAGGCGCGCATTGAGGGCCAGCGACTCGGACAAGCGGTGCATGAAGTTCAGCAGCGCGATGACTTCGTTGCGTTGGAGGTCAAGAGAAGGAATTGGTTGATTTTCGACAGAGAATAGGATTTTCAATGAGGTGGCGATGCCTAGAATCTGCAGCTTGCCCCAAAGCCGACACTTCTCGCAGCCAACGCAGTCCATGATGGCCGTGATGTTCTGAAACCTCGCTTTAAGTTGCTCCATAAGCAGCGGACCGTCCTGGCCACGCCATAGAGTGCCCTCATCAAACGGCAACGGACAGGAAGCCTGCACAGCACCATCATGTCATTGACACAACACGAACACACAAACACATGAGATCGAACTGAACACATACCTGCAAAGCGGTGCTGTGAACAAGATCCTTAACAAGCTGCAGTGTTCGTGCATCTTCAGCTTGCTGGCCAGTATCATAGCTGGCTTGAGCAAGGTAGTCTGCTGCCTTGGTGACGGCTCGCGTGACAAAGAGAAAGGCAAAGTACAAGTTCTCTTGTCTCTCTGTAAACTGTCCAACACGGTCCCAGTAGAGCTGCAGGTGCGGTCCCCACAGTCCTTTGTCCTCGTCAAGAAGATACTCTCCAGCTATGTGTATGGAAATGGAAGTATGCATGCCAGATATCAGCTTGTGAAACACCCGCGCCTCCGTGCAGGTGTCCTTATCACTCTCATTGGAGAAGAAACAGTTCTCATGATAAATTGCGTCCCACACTCGCCTGGCCGTCTCGCCAACATAACCCGTGAACCTCTCGGGGTTCTGCCGCAGGTTCACGTAGATGGTCTCGCAGCACGACTCGTTCTCCATCGTCCACGGGTTGTCGGTCTCTCTCCAACCACGAAACACGGTCTTGTCGAGGAAGAGGTCCGCCTTGCCGAGCGGGTTCTCAGCAACGCAAGCCTCGTCGTCCTCCTGAGGCTCACGCCACATCGATGGCACCTCCTCGTCCGGACACTCCTCGACGGAACAATCGCGCATGCGGCACATGGCGTCGTCAGGGAAGAAATGGCAATCGCCCCACAAGTTCACCTGTTTGCAACCAGTATTGCTATGACGCTGAGTGCTCTTCACAATTTCTTCGTTTGTGTAACAGCAGCATTTCAAGACATAACTGGATGTGCGGTAGCAGCAGCAGATCTACCTTGAAATATCTGAAGAAGGGGGTGGTCACCAGGTTGGACAACACCGGCTTAAATACATCTTCATTGAGCTGGTCAACTGTCGCGTAATCACAACAACAATCGCTTACAGTGCCGTTGAGCTGAAAGCTAGCCTGCGGGGTCACAACAGCAACATTACTACTACACAACAACATGAATTGTGTAGACATGTGCAATTCTTGCAGATGGGTACATACATATCAACGACGGATCACTACAGGGTTGATACACAGGCATGTCGGCGCATGACAAGATTATGCAACCCTGGCTTTTAGCAGAACAGACGAGACCAACATTGGAACGCATCTGAAAATGGGTGCGACAGGTGCTGAGATTATCAGCGCCATACGATAAGAGACAACAGTCAAGGACCGCAGATTGCACCCTTTGAGCAAACGCTTCATCAGCAGCGACATCAGCATAAACAAGGCTACAGTTGTGAGGCAGAACAGCAACGCCGGGCTTTGGAACTTGCCATGTAAGGCTTGCCTATATCAGGACCACTGATGACATAAGTTGAGATAGTATCAACTAACATGGTGTACGACATGACAACGCAAGCTAGTATGCTGTTTGTTATCGGTGCAAGTGACAAAACCTGCTCAGTCGCAGGGACCAGCTGTACACAGGTACTGAAGGCCACTACACCGCAGCAACCTATTTACCTCTAGAACGTACTGTTGTCATCTCAGACATACAGCTGCGCATGCCACGACGCTGGCACATAGCTTCAGCTGACCAATCGTGAGAACAGGATGTATGCAATGATGTTGGCACGTCTTATTCACGACGATCTGTTTGTCCCAAGATATACTGTTGGTTGGCTACTGACTAGTACTGATATGAAACATTCCTATAACTGCACGGCATGTTGCAGCAAAAGGAACGACTGATACCTGGCAAGAACACGAATCATCAACTCCTCCATGTACATCCCCTTTGTTCCATCCACGATAGTTCGCTGGCAAATACACACGCGCAGCAAGCACGGCGAGCACAACAACCAATACAGCCGCCGCCGCTGCTCGCCACCTCCCCTTCTCCTCCATGCTGGACCAGCCGCCGTCAGCAACCAGGAGATGCTTACCACTGTGCACTCGACTAACAGCAAGACGGTGACGGCAACGGCAACGACAGCGTTGCCCTCATCGCGGCCAGCACCGCCGCCGCCGCTGCCGCCAACCAGCACAGCCACGCTGGCACCGCTAACAAACTACCGCCTTTGTGGTCACGTCTTCGCAAGCACCTGAACCAGAGGCATTAACAGCGGTTAGATCATTGGTGTCAACAGCGACATCATCACTGCCAATGCGCAGTGAATCACTGCAGTCGGCAGTGCCACTACCACTGCTAAAGCCACTTTCCAACGGTGACATCATCACTGCAATTGGCACTGCCAAAAGCCATAATCCGATCAGAGGCAACCTTGGCGTCCATGAAGGCTACTCCGCCTTCCAAACCCTTAACGCTTGAAAGCCGTCAATGTAAAAGCAGCCGTCAATGCTTACGTTGCAATAGGTGCTATCGTGTCTATGCGGAAGCCATTGACGACAGGGGTGGCAGCTGGCTTCTGATAGGTACACAGCACGTGGACTTTTCCTCTAATACGGGTAAGGAGGCCATCTTTGAAAAGGTACTGCACGCGGGTGTCAATGCTATTCCCTATGCGGGTGTCACTGGGGTGATCACCAACATGTACAAACACTTGGCCGCTGTGCCTGTACACTCCACAATATGTACAAAGCCATTGCAGGTTAGAGTTTCAGATGTGACTGCTGAGATGCAGGTTGTGTCGGACTGATCACAAGATTGTTTTCTGCAAGCACTGCAACATACTCTATGGACTGCTTGCAAGCATTGCCATTCCAAACTAGTCCAAAAGGTACGGGGACACCAGCGGGGTCCGCCAGAGACTCGGGTGCAAGCCTGCAAGTTGTCACCACCCGGACCCTATGACTCGGCTGACAACAACCAGTACAGGCAAAAAGCTTATGTGGTAATGGCTGGTGGTGTTAACAGCACTACTGTCAGCAGATGAATAGATAACCCGGAACTTCATGTCTATCCAACTGGCTTGTGCCATGTGCAGCAAGTGACCCAGCAAGGGTCTTTATGCATAAACACATACAAACACCAACTTGCAGACGGCAGCGCCCACCACGCATGGTCAGCACAGGCATACTGAGCAGCCCCATGTGCGTAAGCATTGCTACATAGTTAACAAGAGGAGTACATTGCAAGAATTGTAAAGACGTGAACCTAAAGCTTCAGTCCTGGGTACTGCGCAAGCTTCGCACGCTTGTCGGCCTTCCGCGATTCCCGCTTGGTGATACCAGCCTCAATCTCCCTCTCCCTCTTGATAGTCAGGCAGACTGCAATCTGAACAGCAGAAAAACACAACTTAGCACACACAATAGCACAATGCACGCACTACAAGGAAGAAACAGTCGCTTGTAGCGTAGGCATGTGTGTGCAAGTATGCGAGTACTCCTTACCTTCTTGCAAAGGGCGAGTGTTTGCATATGCATGTGTGCACTTGTATACCAACACTCCTTACCTTCTTGCGAAGTGGCTTGAAGTCTGAGGTCTTGATCTGCTGGCGTGTGCCCTGCTTCATCCTGAGCTGGAAGAGGTCCTTCCTCGCGGTCTCCACCTGCGCGTCCAGCTCCTCATTGGTCAGCGCCCTCAGCTCCTGCGCAGGGGACGCCACCTTCGCCACCACGACGCAACCCGATGAGGATCGCTGCGCTGCAACCGGCGCCACTGGCCTTACGCTCAGCGCTGATCCGGCGAAGCTGCTGCGGCTAGCCTTGAAAGAGGCCACCTGCAAGCCAAAGACCACACCCATTCCATTGGGGAACAAAAGCAACGTCACATACTGGCATAGTAAAAACCCAGGTTAACAATCTCCTTCGTGCAATCAGAAGGGGGCTGCAAGAAGGATGTGTTGATTGGGCCGCCTAGCTAAGCGTTGTTGCAAGCAGAATGTTCACAACCAAAGCCGCATGTGTTGCGGACCTCTGTGGATTAAGGTCTATAAGCAGCAATGTCCGATTGCCAGAACTACGCAAATGCCGAATCTGACGCTGACGTCCAGCAACACGAGAATGGATAGGTAATATGCATCAAGGGTTTGAGCTTGCTACTGGCTCTCCTGGCGGCAATGCCGGCGCCGCCCTACCATGACACCCTGCGCAAGAATTCCACGGCATTGCCATCACGTGGTGCTTACCTGTGCCATGGCGGCAGCCATTGCGCTAAGATCAATCCGTCTAGGCAGTGCCCAGTCTAGCGACGACGCAACAAAGTCGCCGCGCCGCCGCCCAACGACGTCACCCACACCACCCACACCGCCGCCGCTTCCCAAGAAAACCCTAATTTTGCGGCGCAACCGCTGCAGATATCAAGGGCACGCTATCAACTTTCTCGATATCGGTACATTTTGCATGGACCCTGCGATGCAGTCATTTGACGGACGCGATCGAGCACACGTGTCCACATGCGAACGTCACTCACTTGGCTGAAGTGTCAATTAGGCCTAAGTCTCTGTTAATGCTACAAGGGCTTTAATTCTATACCGGTAGTTCATGTTCCAGCCTTTGATCTATATTCTTTGGCCAAACATCAAGATATGCTGAATTGAGTGCATGGATGTTGGTGTGCGCATCATGTCACCTTGACTCAATCAATTGTTATAATAGCGTCAAAGTGCTGCTAATGAATGCACAGTATATACTGCAAGTCAATGCCTATGCATATGCCACTGACACTGCTAGTGTCGCCCTTGCTGCGAGTGAGTGAGTGCACCAGGCCATCTCGTTATGTACTGGTGCTTGCGTGATCTGTCAATGCTTGCACCATAAGCAAGCGACGGCTATTAGCAATGGGAAAGCGCGTTAACAATACCTGCAGGCATCTTGCGTGTTGTGTTGTGTTGCGTTAAATATATGACCATGTGCACCATGGTGGCGGCGGGGCTCAGTCAGTTGTTGGTTCCAGCATCGTCAGCGTCGTTGTTATCCTGGTGTGGACGTATGGACTCGGCGTAACACCCACGCTTTTGCTGCGCAGGTGGTGGTTCTATTTACCTACTCTGTTTGTCCCGCCCTGCCTTCCCTCCAGCAAAGTGTAGCCCGTTGATTGTGTTGCTGCTGTTGGTTGTAGTGTCCTAGATATTGCAATTGGTTGTATTGAGTGCTGTCTGAGCCCCGGCTCAAATTGTTGCAAATGCAAGCATGTGTGTAAATGAGTGCGCATGTGTTCTGCAATCTTTTGCTTTATATATATATAAGCTCTGGACCCTGGTCGACTCAAGCGCGTTTCATATGCACACGCCTTAATCCCATTGCCACAGCCCGCCTGAGGTAGGTCACTTGGGCCATGCACTTAGTCAGCTATGCATCACAGTGCATTGTGGCGTGGCTATGCATTGTTTGCCGCAGTTCACAACCGGCAGTTTGGAGCCCGGTACAGAATTGTACACAGTTGTATACCTTGAGCAGGTGGTTGGTACGTATGAATGGCGTTAAACTGCACACCGACCTACCAATGCCTCCTGATTTGGATGCCCAGTGCCGTCGTATTCTGCAAGTGCACACCTACTGGAGTCCCTCCATGTTACAAAAGATACACAGCAATCGCATGTTTTATTTGCGCATTACTAAGATGTTTGACCTCTTCACAGATACGCATGTGATCTATGTAATGTATCCAACTTCCGGATACAACAGTACTATGTGGGTCTTACTGCGCAAATTGCTTTCGAGCGTTTCAAGTCACATGTGGAAGCAGCCAGCCAACCAACAGCAACACCTCCGGAGGCTATGCTAGCCTTGGGCATAAACGTTTAGGGCATCACACCGGTTGAGCAAATCCCCATTGCACCGTTCAATGATTGACGCAGCTTGGCGCAAAGCCGCCCTCGAATGTGTACATGGATTCAGATCATCAGATCAAATTGCTCGCCCACAGGGCTACAACCAGGAAGCAAAGGGCACCCCCATGTCATGCAATCCTAAAACACGTGCACGTGTGGTTGTAAGACACGGAGTGCAACCAGTAATACACGTGGCAATGCATGCGCAAGCACTTATGCCATGTCATTTCAAGTATTGTGATTACATATGACGTTTGCAACACTTACAGTCGTGCATGCAACGTGGTTCTTTTTCCACCAACATGCTGAAGGCGTACAAACAGAAAAACTTGTTTCACATGCTCAATCTATTGCTAACAAGGCAGCATGTGCAGTTAGGTCTGGAAAATCGCAGTGCCACAACACTCATCAAGAAAAGCCTTAAAGAAGGCTACCGTGTACTTGCTTACCACACGCATCAACACCCACACAACTACAAGGATGGTAATTCTCTGCACGTTCCCATGTGCGGTGGCTGATCTCTTCACATATAACAGGGTGTATGATGGCTGCCAAGTCCAAGTTGCCGGACCATGTGCAGCAGCCCTTCGTACAACCCATGGTGCACTGGACATACAAAAACACCCTGGGTCAAGCCATCTGCAATAAGTTAGCAGTGATAGCATGCTTGACTTAGGCAGTGCAACAATCATTGCTTGATGCGCAGTGTCCTTGTTATGCACCGCATCTTGCTGCCCATTTACATGCTCGGCTAGGACATGTGGTGGGTTGCGACTATGCGCCTACGTCAGCAACGTAGGCGCAGCTACTAATTGCTGGGACAAAGTACAGACCCTCAGCAGCAGCATGTGTCAAACTGTGTGCATTGGTTGCTATGTCGGCTGCGTGAAAATTCGTAGAGGTGATGAATACCAAGCACCGTCAGCCTGACCTCTTCATAGAATTGGGATCTGCAGTTGTGAAAGCATTAAGGGAGAATGCAAACACCATCAATGACCTTCCAACAGTGCCAGCCCTTACATATGGAGCAAGTGATCGCCGATTGGTGTGGGATCCGCATGATTCTTTTGTGTTCAACTTTGTGAGTTATGGAAGTAGACAAATGTAGCAGGGTATTTGCTATAATGTGCAAATGGTACTACTTCACTTTATTACGCGCTGAGCTGGCCACTGATTCGTACACACCGGTGGAAGAGAGCTGATTGGCAATGTTGCAACGATTGACTGAGTCCGCAGCTGGCACTTCAGTCCCATTCTAAGATGTCGTGATGATTCAAACATCTGACGTGGGCTTGTGCACACGGTCCTACAACAAATCAACACTGCCACATATTGCCACAATCCCCAAAAAAACGGGCTCCACACCCACAGAGCAACATTGCAAGAGTGTAAAAGATGGGAGTGGTAGTCTCCCAGTGGATTCGTTTCTTGCGTTTATCAACATATCGCTCACACTTCCTCATGACATTGTTATCTTATGGTGTGCTATGATTGCTCAAGGGTATAACAAGCAGCAGCTGTTGGGTGTGTTTTGGCAAAAGCAGCTTCGTACCATTGAACGGTTCAATCAGGATATATATGCAGAGACTCACCCTGGACGTGCAATGGCTCGATCGTACCATAATAATGGTACGACGGAGTCAGTGAATGGCGGCCAAGTTTCCCGCCTCTGGCATGCAAGGGTAGCGGTGGCGGTGGCGATGGCGGCGGCGGCGGCGGCGGCGGGTGTGCGTGTTGCTGGATATGATGCAGGTTACATTGGCGACACCTGTGTCGACGTCAGTAGTGAGATATGGGAGTCATTTGTCCGTATTGCCACATGCGTGTTGCCACACGCAGCTCGGTCTACATGCACATTGTTAGCAGCAGGGTGTGCAAGCAACTGAAGTTGTATGTCCGCCAGCGTCCATTACAGAACGATGCGGGTCATGTTGAATCGGGGAGTTCGATCCAGGATGCGCACATGCTTGATGCTGAAGGATTCCTCCAGGATACACACGCACAGCAGCAACAGGAGGAGGAGGAAGTGAACGAGGGCTTTCGATGTGTGCGTGTGCCTGAGAAACCTGTGGCACGCCAACATGGAAGTGGAGGCGTCCCTTCGCACGCGTCGGAATCCAGGTGGTATGGCTCGGAGCATGCTCTTGCAGTGGCATTCGTGCAGTGCAACAACGGCCAAGGCCTGTCGGCCTCCGACATGGGGCGGATCATCACGTGCATCCGAAATGCACACTTTCTGATGGAAGAGCTCCAATGGGAGATCGGTGTGCATGTGGCCAGCTACCTCCGGACCACAATTGCTTTCTCTTAGTTTGAGGTGTGTTCACGGTGTGCGGTGCATGTGCTTCAACCATCAGAGCCATGTCATATATGCACATGCGAGTGTGCTGCTGTACCAGAACTACGTGACGGCTGACCTGCGCAAGCCTTGAGACCCTGAAGATCAGGAAATCAACGTCACATATATGCCGGCCAAGGTATGTAAAATGCAGTACCCAATGCAGTATCGCTGCAGTATCTATTCTGAGGCCAGCATGCCTGTTAATGCTCTTGGTCGGAGCAGGTATGGCTCGCGCGGTTGTATAGCGATCCACATGCCGCCAATGGTTTCAATCTCCAATATAATGGTGACGAGCACAGCTTTGGCCATCCTTCCACGGGCGATTGGTGGAAGGATGTGGAGGTGGATTTGAGGAGAGAGGTGGGGGAAGCGTCCTACTTGGCGCCTGCCATTTTGTACAGTGACAAGACCACGCTGGACAGCGCGGGCAAGCGCTCTGGCTACCCTCTGATGGCATCACTTGCCAACTATAGTTGGGACATGTATGCTAGCAACATGGGGGTTGTTATGATAGCGCTTCTGCCGGTGGTTCACGCAGTGGCCGGGCAGCTCACCTGGGCGCAGGGCAAAGAATTGTTCTCCATTCGAAAACGTAAGATTTTTCATGACGCTTTGAATGTAGTGTTAGGGGATGTGAAGCGGGCGAGTTAGGAAGGTCTGCAGCTCGTTGATTCGAATGGCATCGAGCGTCGTGTGTTTCCCGCGCTTGCCAACTACATCAGCGACTTGCAGGTAGTGGGCATGCATGGTTGTAACCGGATGCAGCCTGCCAGCAAACAGTGCATGGAGGATGTTGTCAGTAGAGCATCTGAGTTTGTCGTGTTGTAGGAGACTGCCACACTCGCACGCACTGTGTCGGGCAACCAAACACGACATCCTTGCGGAGTTTGTCTCATCACCAAATCAGATCTGTTGGAGATGGATGAAGACCGGGAATTAAGAACCGAGGCCTTCTACACACCAGCAATACATCAGCTGCGGGCGACCTGCATAGCGGTGTTTGGAATGCACGCCAGACTGCCAAGGCTTTCAAAGAGCAGCACTCCATGCGTGTCGAGGAGGTAATGGTGAATTTACTGGCATTCGTGAGGATGAATGGCTTTCCATGAAACCAGGCAATATGGTTTGGCAACAGAATGCACTGTGGGGTTGGCGATAGTTGCGGGTGCCGGGAACTGACTGCTACTCTCATCTTGCCCCTGACGCAATGCATGTGCTGGGAGGCATTATTGACCATCTGCTTGCTGCTGTGTACGGCGCTGCGAAGGAACGAATGCGTCCATCCATGAGACAGAATCTGCAGGCCAGGCACGTCTTTGGTGTTGCTTTAATGTTGAACACAAAAGCTGACGACTCGTGCCCACAAGCAGATGTGCACTGGCTGAATGCATGCAAAGCGACTCTACGGGTTTCGCACTTCAAGGCACCCACAAGCACAGTAGATTTCTTCCTGTCCGACCACTCCTTTCAGGTGGTGGAGAACGTGGCGGTGCTGCAGCTGCTGCCGGTCCTTGCCGACAGTTTGCTGCCCGACAGTGAGGCCAACAATTTCTTCACCATTGCTGCCGCATCGCTTGTCCAGTGGAACAAGAAGTTGCTCAAGGCGCATGAACACATAAGGGAGACTCTGACCACAGCCGACAACGAGCTGGCTGCCTTTAAAGCTGCAGTGTTGCATCCGCTACTATCGTCATATTATGCACAAAAATTAGGTTGGAAGATCGAGAAGATGCATCAGCTCACTCATTTTGGGCTGGTAATTGTCAGCAGTGGACACCCTAATTGGTTCAGCGCCAACCGCATGGAGCAGACGCACGCCCATAGTATCAAACGGTGGGTGCGTGGTGGCAACAACCGGGACTACCAGGCGCGTAACCTGAAGGCATGGAGCTGTGCGGAATACGTGAGAGAGGATGGCATGGTCGTGGATCCCGAGATGCGCTCGGTCATGGCGCAGGCACGGCAGCATTGCTGTAATATAACGGAGATAACGGACAAGTTGCTACGGATGGATGTGCTGACAAGGAGGGAGTCCAGCCCGTACTTCAGCGGATCTGCGCGTAGCCGTCAAGTCGCCCTGAAGACTCCACTCGCCGACAAGCTGCCTGCCACCCTGGACAGCTGGTTGAGGAGGGAACAACTGGAGGTGGCCGCCGGGTGGCGTGCTGTTCGCGTGGTGGAGGCGCAGCGGTGTACATGACATCAGGAGTCGGCATGGCGCGCGCAACTGAGATGTTTCATGGGCGGCCTTGGTTCTCTACACTTGAGTTGGAAGGTGATGAGGACGGTGTGAACGTGACGTGGTGGTCTCGGGCACTTCTTTATTTGCGCGTGGTGGTGTGGGGTGGTAGCGGCGAGCGCGTGTGGCAAGAGGTCGTGCTTGTCCGCTGGTACACGAAGCTGGATGTGACGAGCAACAAAAAGTGCATCGCTCTGGAATGGGAAAAGCGTCGAGGGGGTCCACATCTCGATGTCGTGACTCTGGACAGCGCCCGTGTACAAGAGGGCAAGTATTGGGTGAACGTTCACTGCACTGCCACGTGATACATGTACTTGTCTCACTACTCTGAGTTTGGAGCATATCAGTCAATTAGGCATTGTTAATCGTATGGTAAGACTTTTGCATGTGGACGTGTACAATACCGGGCAGCTGTCACTGCACAACTTTCACCACAATCGAATGTGCCATGCAACATTCAACAATCAGTCCGCCGTGTGGCATTAATCATCAATACAGTGCACCACACTCAAGCCTCATGGTTCCATCACACAGGAGGGTAGTCACAGTGCATATCCATGGTTTTAAGCATGAGACGCCCTATGCACTCCGCTATTGCGGGAGGAACTGCATTCGCTATGGTAACGGCCGAGGTCATCCATGGCACTCCCAGCGCTGTTTGTCAAGCAGCAATGCCGCCCGTGGTGCTTAAAAGGCCATAGACCGGGTACATTTGCTGTGGCGCGTTGGATGTCATGATTATCTTCTTCGCGCTAGCGGACAGGTGCGGCGATAGCAGTCCAACCGCCTTGCCCGCGTGCAAGCAGTGTGCTGGTGGGGTAGCTACCATTGGCTGTGTCTCAAGCAGACGGTGTCGGACACTTGATAGGCCAAATATCGTGCCACAAAGGGACAGATTGGGTCTGAATGAGGAAGCTGCTCCTGGCACATTCTCAATCATAAACTTGACCTGGCTTGCAAGCAGCAGATGTCGGACGAGCGGTATCATATCCTTGTGTCTCCAGGAAGTGCCATGTGACGCCCGTTGAGGTGCCGGGATAGCACCTGAATAGGCCTGGCATGGAAGACTGGCCCATATGAGCTCGTACTCGCTCAGCTCTCCTGCACTCAGGGTGCATACATCGCGGTGTATGAAGGGCAGCGGGTACTTAGAGGAGGGACTTATGTCCATCCCGGTCACGTCAAAGCCTGCATGATATCGACCGACACTGGCACCGCCATCGCCGCAAAATAGGTCGAGTGCCCTTGATCTGCGTATGCGTCCAAGCTTGTTGTCAAATGGCGTATATGTGGTCAAGGCTGGCCGTGGTGCTGGTCAGGGACTAAGAATAATGCAGTCCGGGCTTACTTTGCGACTGACGTTCTCCCCTCTGGCGCGCAAAACATGGCGTGCCCCGTCAACTGATGTGTACGCAAATACGTTGTGCTTATTGAAGTTGATGGTTTGTGGTCGATCACCGTCATCGAATACTATACGGTGCTGCCCTGCAAAGACACTTTCCATTGCACCATGCATATATGATCAGTATTCAATCTCGCACGCCACGAAGCGATGCTGACTTGACGCTTGCTTGAATGATTCCACAACGCCCGCATACCCTTCCCCATCCAGCGGCCAATGCACCATGACACTCACACCAATCAGCTGCTCGCATCCCAACTTAACTGCGTTCCGCAGCCGATGATGTGCNCTGTACAACGGTTGATGGTCTGCCTCCTCTACAGCGGCCCGGGGATGGAAGTGCCCACACTCACACTGTGGAAGACTGCTCTGAATGCGACAACAGCTTCAACATGCATGAAATAAGCATACGCCCAACATACCATGCAGTGATACGTCGCGGTCCACTCTGCCAAATTTCCTCCACAGCATCCACCTGTCCACTCACCACATGTCCTAGTGTTGGCCATGTGAAGAAGCGCATGGGTTCCCCTCGCCACTCGAAGCATGGGTGCGAGCACAATTTGCACACGCACTGCACGCAATGGAAAAACTCGGAATCTTTGCACAACACTTGGCCGAGGCAGCAGCCAAACACGTCGACATTGTGTGTGGTATGATGCCAGCAAGCAGCACTAAAACCGTGGCACACTGTCTGCACTCGCTGGCATTCGGTCAAGTGTGCTCCCATTTGCTGCCTACGGCCATTGGCACATACGTACGTATTGCATTGTGGGCACACCAAGCATGGGCCTAGATGAGGGGGATTCAACTGCTGCCGCCGACATCATGCAAAATAGGAATCGGCACGGCTGCCCACAAACTAAGCGAGACTTTATGGTATGAGCATCAATTTAAGGTTGCCAGCTTACGAACCTTAAATGGGTCAAACTTCAAGTGAAGCACGACTGTACCATGGACGCTATTGCAAACCCATGCATGGTACTACATAAACATAAATGGTATCCCATGTATTAATGGTACTACAGTACAAGGATACTCGCATACTACCACGATCGTAGGGTAATACTGTGCTGTCATTCCATGAAACCCAGAGCGCTGTCCGAGTTTGTTGCTGTCAACCACGCTCCGAACCAGCGAGGTATGCAAGCCATGCACTGACTCATGCCCCGGGCAGTCATCATACACATGTATAGCCAATGCTTCTGACAACAGCAGATCTCGGGTGCACCATGCACCATGCTGCAACTATACATGTACCTACATGGTTTACAGGCAGCCAACACAAAACTACAATACATGCACAATTGTCATCAAGGCGGGGGCCAAATCACCGCCGACACGTTGGCGTCTTGCATCAGGCGTGGCGACCAAAACGGGTGGGGTTGCTTGCAGAAGGGACACGTTTGTAAAATCTTTGATTTATTTGCCACGGTAATCTGACGTGCTATGATGCAGACGTGGCACATCGCTTTCTTGCAACAGGGCGTCTCCCCATGCGCGGGGGGGGGGGGGGGCTCTTTAATGCGACAAATCAGCACACATGGTGCACGCGGGTGCGCAAGCTGCCTCTGCCATCAAACTCTGTTATCACGTCGCAGGCGTAGCGACTCCCATATAATGGCGCAGCACAACGCTCCACTGCCTGCTCGATCACCTGACGCCCATCCGCCGCCATACACCACCTGCTGGTCGTGGTGGTCTCGTCCAGCATGCGTTCATCTAGGCCCTCGACATGGCTGTCGTCACTCGTGTACTCCCCCGCATCGCCATTTTCTTCGAGCTGCCCCACAATCAGTGCGACATGCCGTGTGACATACAGCCACTGCCAGCCAAAGCATGCCAAGTATAACTCGAATGGTTCTACTTGCCACCCAGCATGTTTGCTCAGGTACGGCACACATCTCGACCCGCATCAGTCGACATCGATAGGTACATCTGCTGCAGCAGGTCGAAGTTCTGCTCCGCGGATAGCTCTTACACATTGCCGGGTTGCTGCGGCAGCAACAACACCATCATATCGAGGACGGCGAGGGGCAACAACGTACTACGGATGGCCATATCGTGTATGGGTTCCAACCATGGCCAATCCCCGAAGGTCTGTTTAGACCGCACTCTCCTGATTTACTCCCACTTATTGCATACTTTCGTCACCCACCTTGAGGCATGCCGCATGCGGTGATGCAGCGCGTCTTGGGCGTATTGTAGGGCGATCAACTCCTTTGCACTACGACTTAGCCCCTCAAGGCGTCTGCGCGTCGGTGCTTTGAGCTTAGGCAGCTCGTGCCGCACCGACAGTCTCGCTGGTCGATGCTGAGCAGCAACTTGACGCTGTAAACCCGCATGTGCCTACTCAGGACACACAGTCAGCCCTAGTGAGGCTTCAAGGCGTTGTGCTTCTTCTAACGTTGTAACAAACGATGCCTCACCTTTCCTTCTTTGGTCCTGTCAGCGTCCCTTGTTCCAACAACCTTCTGCTTCTTTTGTCAACCTGCACATCCTGGCAGGCGCTCTCCGTGGCATTGTCACTCCGAGGAGGTAAGGCGTTATCTTGCTCCACAGCCTTGCGCTTGTTGGTTGCCTCCCGTTCCTCCACGACCTGATGTTGCTTCATGAGGTCGAGCAAGCCTTTGTCTTTCAGCGCAGCTTTCAGGACACCTCAATCAATCTCTTTACCAACAAGACAGGCTGGGATCAATGTGGCAAGCTTAAAGGGAGAGGGCGAGCTACAGCTGCTTTTTGATAAAGATGCCTCCGAATGGTCAAAGTGCCGTGGCAAGTGAGTCTCCATGGCAGGAAGGGAGGGTGCTGAATTGTTATTGCGAGCATGTGGCTGTGGTTGAGGGGAGGCAGGATGTGCAGAACACTTGGCTACTTCTTACCTAGCGCACAAAGGCGAGGCCTCAGGCGTTGGCGCAGCACTTCGGGTCACATCTGATGGTAGCGGGGAATGGGCAACGCCATTCCGCCACTTTTCGATCAGGTCTGTTACCTCTGGTGGCACTTCATGCATAGGCCACGACCATTGTTCGGTGCTTGCAGGCTTGAGGAGCCAAAAGTGTGCTTCGGGCTCATCAGGAGCAGTGTTGCCCACCACTAGGACTGAGTTGGGGGCTTCTTTATTTCCAACCCAAACTGCGCTGCCGGGCCGTGGCACCCACTCCCCATGCTCGCGCTGAACGGTCACGCAGCCAATCGACAAGCCCAACTTGTTAGCAAACATGGTCATCTGCAGGTGCTCGACGTACACATCTTTTCTCCGCACGATGTGTCGCACCTTGGCCATGGCTATGTCAATGTTGCAATTGACATCAGCCAACATCGTCGCAGGCAGTTTGTTGTAATACTGCGCCATCTCTCCCGCGGCACCAGTGGCTCTGCAGAAGTCTAGGATTCTGCTCGCCACGCCTGTATCGACAGCCTTGGCGGTGATTTTGCGGAGAGTGTCCCCCCTGCCGTCGTCGTCCATGGTGTCCAGCATGGCCCAAAATTTGCTCGAGATGGGGCACTTGTGATCATCCGAGACACTTTGCGCTATGGATGGCCTGGCGCGAAATACACAATGGTAGAAGCAATTACCATCCGTTGGCGCATTGAAGTGGTCCCATGAGGCGAGCTGGCCACCTAGCATGACTGATGGCTGTATACGGGTTGCGGCCAGCTCCTCTGATGACTCGCTGGCAGGTGGTGACCCCTGCTGCATGCGCATACAGCACTCAAAAAGTGTGTCCAACTGGATGGCAAGAGTCACTGTGACTGATAAAGTACTTGAGTTTGGGGCAGACTGCCGGCTTCAACTTGCAGCGGGTGGGGTAAGGTAGGTGCAGAAGCCACATCGGTTGTTGCATTGTGCTTCGGTCTCGCCGGTGGCGGTAAGAAGGATTGTTGCCCCGCAATCACCGATGCTGCTCGTGGAGGAGATGGCAGTGCATGAAGGACCGGTGCCGCGGAAGGTGGTTGCGCTCTGGCTGCGAGGGGAGCAGGAGCGGCAAGTGACTTGTGCATGCAGCAAGGGGGGCTGTATATAGGACTCTGGATAAGATGGCTCACGATGTTGCAAAGGACGAATATAAGCTTATGCAGTGCCTGACGCATTGTTACCAAGGCACGAGCATAAAAGACAGCGATTTACCTCAATGGCCCGTGGGCTGCATGGAGCAGGGGAAGCCATGGGGGCTGACAAGGTGGTATTGGGTGCACTCTCCCCGCCACCCTCGATCGCAGACTCGTCACGGAGCTTGTGAGCCATAGGGCACATCATGCGCCATTGCCTCAATGAACATGTCGGGATTCAACAGGCTAACATGCATGTTAAACTGATGCCGCATTGCCGCTGCGCCCATCAGCAAGTGGGATTGAAGGACCAGTTGATGGGATTGAATCCAGGCTTGCACAGGAGCTCCAACATGACCTAGTGTATTGTGGTGCTGTCAACCAATCACATGTGGGTTGCCTGCATGCTTGCGACACTGCAATTGCAATATTCAACCGCGTCACATCATCATTAGTTGTTTGCTTCGAATAGTCACCTGCGGCATTGCCGGTTGATGCACAAATGATTGCATGGACTGCGTCATTGCTGGTTGATGCACTACCGGTTGAATGCCGGACGAATGGCCACGCGCTCCTGCGCTCAAACCCAGCCTACTTCGTTTTGCACGCGCGCGCGACTTCGCACGCTCACGCACATCCTCAGGATGCCTACCTTTGCATGCTAGGCTAGCATGCAAAGGTAGGCATGCATTGGAGGTGCATGCAGTCAACATGCACAGTGAGATTGGCAACAACATACCACCACCCAGCTCTGTCCATCTGCTCTGGCTTTCGCAATGTCAGGTTGACTGTGGGGTGGGTATGGGTGAATAGTGGAGGCTTGCAGCCATGCTACATGTATCACATGGACTGCGCTAAAAAATAAATTGCTCTTGCAATGAAATGCATAGGACTGTTGAGCGTACCTCTGCATTCCTTTCTGCTTGTTCCCACAGCCGCAATTGGTCGCGCATGGTTTTGTCAAGGGGCTCCAAGAACTGCAGCTCATGATCCACTCCTTGTTGCAGAAAGCAAGCCACCAAGCAGCTCTCTGTGTGAAGGCCTTGGCATGAGTTTTCAGTTTTTCGCGGGTCTCATTATTACTAGTGATATATACCTTGACACACTGTGCTGTTAAGTTTAAGAGTGCACTTAAATCCACAGGTGCCACTTGAGAGCATTTGCTCAGTTGCAACACATTCATGTGCAACTTTCTCTTCTTATGTGACATGCCAACAAGCGCGAACTGCTGCCTAGTCACTCTGATACGGTATCAGAGTTGGTTGTGACTCTCGTGATTTGCGTTTTTTTCAACGCGTAGTGTGCGGTAGTTCAGTAGGGCTGTCCACCCTATCTGGCAATTATCGTGCAGGACACGAGTCTCATTCTTTGCAACATGGAAGTTGCAATGCAAGTGGGGAGGAATGTCACGCTCAAAGGGCTGGCGAAAGTAACTTTCAGTTCCTTATTTATTTTATGTGGTAAGTAGGAGGGACCAAGTGAGGATTCCTCATGCCATACTGTGTAGCACTTCGTATGTGTGCTTATGCGGTGAGTCCTTGTCTCCTTAGTAGTTAGGGCTATGTAGATGCACAAGGCACTGTATATCAACACGCACATGGCTGGTCGGTGCCATATGCTCCGACTTGTATAGTGCCAGCGCTATGACACTGGGGCAGCAGATACGTCACGTACGAACGAATGAACACGGTGTTGCAAGTGGCAAATTGCAAGTCAATCCTGCAATTTGCCAATATGATGTGTTTGGACAAGCACACAAAGAATTTTGGCAGATTCAAAATTCGGTTGACTTATCATGTATTTAACAATTTTAAGGTTTTATAACCCCGATGTCGATGTCGTGTGACGGGACATGTCTTATATTGAACGCAATCAGCGTGCTCACATTGTGCTGAAGGTCAGCACAATGTGACAAGGCCTTGAGCCTTGAAAATCATGTGTGCCAGGCCGGGAGAGCGGCAAGTGGTATATATGCTTAGTAGTAACCTTGATATGAATCAGAGTGTGTTCACCACTCAAGGGCCACTTGTGTGTGGGGTGCCTGGTTGCAGCTGTTACAGGCGCTCTCCCCCTCATCCATGTGGGTTGTGTGTGGCGTTCATGGGTGGCTGCACTTGTGTGTGTGTGTGGGAGCTGTTGGAGGGCTAATCCGGATGTGAAGTGCATAAGTTCTTTGTGCTTGTGCATAAAGAACTTATGTGCACTTTGTGAGGCTCACTATCAAGTCAGTGAGTGGTATCGATACAGCAAGTGAGTGAGTGCACCATGCCATCTCATTATCTATTGGTGCTTGCGTGATCTGCCAATGTTTGCATGACCATTGCATGACTAAGCGACGGCTATTAACAGTGGGAAAGCGCAATAACAATGCCTGCATGCATGTATAGTGCGTGTTGTGTTGCGTAGGATATATGACCCTGTGCACCATGGTGGCAGCGGGCCCAGTCACTGGTTGGCTCCATCGTCTTCAGCGTCGTTGTCGTCTTGGTGTGGACGTGTGGATTCGGCCTAACACCCACACCTCTGCTGCGCAGGTGGTGGTCCTACCTACCTACTCTGTTTGTCCCGCCCTGCCTTCCCTCCAGCAAAGTGGAACCTGTTGGTTGTGTTGCTGCTATTGGTTGTACTGCCTTAAATTTTGCAGTTAGTTGTATTGAGCGCTGTCTAGGCCCCCGCCCAAACTGTTGCAATTGCAAGCATGTGTGTGAGCGAGTGCGCATGCGTTTTGCAATCTTTTGCTCTATGTCGTAAGTTGATACAAGTCTTGACTAACGACGTGTGAGCATAGTCGTTTTTTAACATTCTCAGAACGCATGTATATTATGTGTTGCCACCAAGTTCGCATGCGCGCATGTGAATACGGGGTAATTGTGCGGTCAATGTTGCATATGCTTGCATGAGGAGTGTTGCAGTTTAATATGATACAAACGAGCACATTCAAATTCGAGAGCTCTTTAGTGTTACTAATATTGATGACTGCTTTCATATCTTGCAATAAACGTTGATGGCAACTATCAACCAATTCACGACACTTATGCTCTGAACAAGGTTATGTCATGGTGTGATGATTTAAAATCATCACACCATGCCTTAGCCAATGTTGCTACAGTCACGTCAATTATTACAATTACGTAAATCATGTGATGTTCACGTGGTTTGCAACGAGAATTCTCACATGATTCGGACATTGCAAGCCTTACAGCCTCAGCATGCACAATGTTCAACTGAAATACTGAGATGCATTAAAGATGCTATTCACTTTGCATACATACTTGATAGATTATCAACGTATAGCTAGTTACAAGTAATATCAGCGTTAAGAGCCGAAACTTAAGGCACTCTAATAAATATCTTAAGCTATGACCTATGAAAGCTATAACCATATCTTACATAGGTTGAAGTTGAAACATTTATTTTGCGATGTTCAAGGTACCGATAGTGTTGCTTAATACGACGTTTCGATACGTTGTTACCATGTGATAACAAGTGTAACATGTCTAACATCGAAGGCGCTTATATATGGCTAATTGCATTTATTGTCGGATGCGATGTGTAATATGAATCGCAATTGAATACCAATCAGCAATGCTGTACTTTCACCTATTAGCAACCTTTGTTGAAAGCATGCTACTAAATCATGGTATCCGCGATCAAATTCATAAATGGGATATAGATTGAGTTAATTAAAAGCCTACGCACGTATTGTATACACATGATAGTATCAGTCTATTGAAAAAAACAAGCATTGAGATGATGACAAAGCACAACAACCCAAGCAAATCAAAAACAATGGCGAATTACGGTAACATTTAAAAAAAAATAATGAGCATGTGCTGATAATCTTAAGACATATGTTGAGGCTTTTATTTGCGTGGAGCTTGCTTACATGCATCGCCCTCACGCTCGGAGAGGGGAGGGGAGTTTGAACTCGAGCAGAGAGATTTAAGGGAAGTCACCATGAACGTCGACGCGCTTACTATCTGATATTAACGAAGCAAGTAACATTATGTGCTACTCATTTAATTTTATTTCATATTCAATAGACAAGAATTAGGACGACTATGTTAACGCAAGAAAACATATACATATGGTGCGCATGCATACGTGTGTGCAACTTATATTTTCTATTTAATATTATCATAAGCATATGTTACAAACGATCATTACATGCCTCGCACATATAATGTAGCGCAATTCAATAAATCATAAAATTACGATCAAAAAACTATGTGATAACTCAACACATGTTTCCTGATTTGATTACAATCATCAATTAATCGTGTTTATAAGGTGCATGCAATGTAATACGAGCTGTTTGGTACTTGGAAGTATCTTAATGCAAGCAATGAGGCATGGATTTGTTGTGACATGATGAGGGGCGTGTCTCCTCATCACATCAAGCGACCCAATGATTGGTTGACGCTAACATACTTCAGTAGTTTTTTATGGCCAATCGCCAGTCAACGATTCGTAACGCATGCTTGGCAACGATTTTATTGTAGAACATGAGATGTGATATCAGTGATAGTTATATCACGCACAGTGCGTGACGCACACGTTAGCGGAGGATATTCCTCTCAGGCACGTCCCAGTCAATAGGGACGACAGGCGGCGAAACAGTCTCGCGCAGAGCCACGCGATACGGAGGCGTTCTTGCTGCAACGCTGGCCGCCGCGTCGCGGTTTCTGCTGCTGAGGTGGAGGCGGGAAAAACGCACGCACGCTCCTGTCCACGCGGCGCACGCAGCAACAACGCTACTGCGCTTACAACGCTACTGCGCTAAGGATTTTGGCGCAAAATGCTGACGACTTACAACGCAACTCAGGCTGCACATCATCCCCTCACGTGCGTGGCCTGATCGGCGGCGGCGGCGGCGGCGGAAGGAAGAGGAGGAAGAAGAGGAGACGCAGGTGGAGGAGCAGAGGCCGTTTGAGTAGCGGACTGTGGAGGACGAGTGGTTGTTTGCATCGTGTTCAAAGCCTAGTGTGTGCGTCCTGAGAGACCAGGCTCCAACAACAACAGCAGCAGCAGCAATACTAGTAGCGATGGGTCCGCTGGCGATATTGAAGCGGCCGCTGCTGGAAGAGGGCGAAAGGGGGACGCCCAAGCACATGCGGGCGCCCATGATAGATGCCAAGGTTGGGCCCAGAGACAGCTTTCAAAGACTGCTGTTGCATGCTCGATCCAATCCCTTTGCGCTTGCTGTGAGCTTATGAAACCCTAATGTACTGCTACTTATCAATGCCTGATCAGCGTTGTTGCCTGGCCCTGCCTTTTCAGGTGGAGATCAAGGAAACCCAGGAAGCCTTCCTGTACGTTGTCAGCCTGCCCGGGCTGAAGAAAGAGGACATGGAGTTGCTTTTAAACCAAGGATGGTGAGTGCAAGGCATTGCCTTGATATAGAGACTAAGCGATCCTGGGATCTCAAATGTTGCAGTACTGTTGTTACATGCATCTTGCGTGCAATGTCAGTCCATGTCCTTTTGCCATGACAGCGATTGTGAGTTGTAAAGCATCACCAGTATCACCACATGTTGTTACGTCTAGTGGGCAATCGCCGAGTTGTCGTACTGATGTTGTGCGCTCTGTGTTCAGGGATAGCATGACGATTACAGCAGATGTGGGGTTGTCATCCTGTAGCGACGAGGAGCGCGCAGCTATGCGCGAGTCAGGCGTGCAGTTCCGCGGCCGATTCCGCCGCACCCTCAGATTGCCCAAAGACTCTGACCGCGACAACATCAGGTACTACATGTTTTTGTTGTCTGCGCACTGCACAAACCACACTCGCACACGCATACACATAAGCCAGTGTGCATGTATCTCGTACCCGCGCACACGCAGCAGCTCACACGCAAGTGCTCATTCGCATGCACACCTGCAGCCGCACCCGTGTACGCGCATATGTGCACAACACACGGATACATGCACCACCCACCCACCCACTTTCACTTTGTGCAGGGCGACGTGCACGCGGGAGGGTTTGCTCACTGTGACAGTCCCCCGGCAAAAGAAGAAAGTGCAGGAGGCAATGGCGATAATCAAGAAGCTACGCATCACCTCCTTCACCTTTGCTGGCTCATCGGAACCACAGCTCAACGGTGCAATGCTCTCGCCAATATAGCGAGTCACACGTTTCAACCCTGTATTTATGTCCCCGCACACCCTGCTGCTAATCTAGTTCTCTCAGCCCTGTTGATGTACTGCCAAGGTGCAGTACAATAAACAGCACGATCAAGTGGCCTGCCTAGGCAGACCCTAGTCCTTTTGCTTTGCTGTAGTTGACTGGCTTCTACAGCACAACAATAATAGGAATGAAGTTGGCACAGCAATGCTGTGCAGTTGTTGCCCATTCATCTGCTGGCGCAAGGAGTGGTTAATTCTCTGCTGCATTGGATCAATTCTATATCAAAGCCTTGTGCAACGCAGAGCAGCATGATCTTTACAAGTCACAGCTTGCTTGCTGATATGCATGATCAGCGTAACTCTGCATCTGTCCCGTGAATTGTGCCAGTCATGAGCTTGGGTGTCACGCACAATTATTTGTGCATCGCGTAGGAGGCGTGAGCAACTCTGCAACAGAAAACGAAAGGCAACTTCTTGGCCGTGTCCTCGTGCCTTCGCATAAAAAGCTTTGCTGGAAGTTCAATATCACGGCATAAGGTCGTTGCTACATGGTTGCAACAACAAGCACTACCTGACCATGAATAGCATTTCGTATCTACCCCCCCACACACCGTCCCCATGTGCCCAATGCATACACTTGTACTATGCCAAGTCAATGGTAAGAACTCTCCTGCCTCCCGCTGAGCTGCAAACTAACACAATGGCCCTCCCCCTACTTCTCCTGTATGTTTAAGATCCCGTCATCAGCGAACAGGAACGCCTCCTGTGCACCGGTGCTGCTGTCGTCGTCCTTCCTGCCCGCTTGCTGCGCGCTCTTCGGGCTTCCACTCGCACTCGCCGTGCGAATGCTCCCCTCGTCCTGGAGGTACTTCCACGGCGGGACGGGCGAGTCGGACTTCCATAACCCGCGCCTGGCCTCACGAGCCTCAGCCTCCCACTACAGGCATGGACTCTCTCAGTCAGTGTAACAAATAAGTTGGTGTGCATCGTGTTGTCCAGCATGTTGGTTGACCGTTGCATGACATGTGCTGATGTATGCATTGTGAACAAGCAACGCAGATTTGGTCGGACTGTTCCAGATTGTTGGCATTATGCTGAGTGCTCTGCTGCGGTTGGTGTTGCGTGGGGTCTGTGGGTAAGGAGTGTTACATTACGTCTACCTCGACAAAGCTTGAGTTGTTGCTGTTGTCCTGTCCGGGCCGATGCCACGCCAGCCCGCGACGAAGAAGCATCTCCTACAAAAGGGAAAGGGTTGTGTTGGTAGAGAAGTGCATATCCAGTAACAAACCATCCATTGCAAATGCAACCAACCTGCAGGAATAGTGGGCCGCATCGCACGTCGGCGAGCTCCACGCCATCATCTGCGTTCACGTCCATCACGCGGATCCGGCAAGCTCTTCCCGCCACCGAAGACCTCAGAGCCTGTGTACGCAGAATGTGCGGTTATGCATTGACCAATGCAGTAATATATTTCCGCGTTGTCAATGTGGAAGGCAAAGACAAGATAGACTGTGAGAGCATACAACAAGGGTGTGGGCTCAAGCATGTGAAGGCCTATACCTGCATGGCCGCTGAGCCTTGCGGCTGTGCGAGTTCGGGGCATGCAACGCCGCTGTTGATCCAACATAAATGCAATATTAAAGGCATGTAACAACAAACTGGTTGCAGGTGCAACCATGGTGCACACACCCTTTTGCACATGGAGAGCATTGTAGCATCGACACACACCTCATACGAATGGTGTGTTTGACGGCGAGGGTCTCTGATGCCATTGTGCGATCCGAGTCATCAGGGTTGCCACCATTCAAGGTTATCAACCTGCTTAGCACATATCAGTCTGTCCACTTGCCTTCAATGCATCCGCGCACGTTGTACATATGCTCCGGCACACACAGTCCAACGTATGTCTCCCCACCTGTAACCCTGCTGTTCCAGGCTTAACTTGTGCCTGTCGGCGGCCTCGCTGTCTCCCATGGCGCGAGCGGCTCGGTATGGCACCGCTGAAGCGTCCGCAGACTCGTCCACCGCCTCGTACGCGACGAAGGTGTCGCCGGACACCAGGTCCTCTGCATCAATCTGCATTCATGACAAGAGCATATGAGCTGAGTGGGAGCTGGTGGTACGCTATAGTGATACATGTATATGTTGGGATGTGTGCATGAGCACAGACGCAAAGACAGCACCATTGTATGCGTGCAGTGGTGCAGTGACTTAAACATGGACGAGTTTGTAAAAACACACATGGTTTAACATACCCATGCAAGCGCATAGTGCACATATGCACACGTGTGCCCGTGTGCACACACACACATATGTGCAAACGCGCGCACATATGCATACGCGCACACATATGCATAGTTGCACACGTATGTGCACATATGCACTAAGTATGTGCTTAATCTCAACATGACTCTCTCCCAAGGCATACCACACCACATATCTCTGCGTCCACTCACCGGGAGAGACGCAAACGAATACGGTGGTTTCCGATCAAGTACGTCGCTGTTGTTTCCTCCATCCGGGCTGATGCTGTTCCGACCGCTGCCCCCGCCGTCAGCAGCGCGGGACTCCGAAAGGCGATCCCGCAGAGCTGCAATCTGGTGGGCGGCCACGGAATCGGAAGCCAGACCAGTTACAGTGGAAGAGGGCTTCTTGGGACTGCCTTCCTGGGCCTGTGTGAGATGTGAAGTGTTGGTTTGTGTTAATGCACACGCTCACACGCAAAGTTGTATCGCTGTACGCGCACATCGCAGACACGCAGGCACGCACCTACGCATGCACATACACGCGCACACATACAGACAGTCTGAAGGTCGTGCTCTCATGCGCATGCACAATTCTAAGCGCACACTCACTCAGACCAACACACAGCGTACCTTTCCAGCCGGGGCCTCGGGTCGGTAGCTGTCTTCGCGCTGCTTCTTGCTTGCTTCCACGTCGCCATCGTGGGTCTTGGGCTTCTGGCAGCAGTTGCCCATGTGATGGACTCAGTCGGGGACTTGAATATGATGCTGAGGGATAAGGGGTTGGGGACTAGGGCGCTAACATCCTGCCCATGCAACACAAGTGAGTACCACGGGTAGTCAACATAGTGAACAACGCTCGAGGCTTGCATAGCAGTAAACGATTGCACTATAGTACCATCGCCACAACAGAAGCAATTGTCTCGACATGAGCTCTAAGTCAGTCTCTTATCATGACTTAACTTGTCTGCTGTGCCTACCTACCGGAGTGGGTGCCTTACACTAGCGCGCACAGCTCACACCATCAACATGTCAAACCAATGGCACTGTGCTTGCTTCTATACAACTTGAATACATCACAGTAACTAGAAGTAATAGGCCAGGCAGCAATCAAAGAGGACGCAATGCAGTCCACGGCGCTCACAGCCTTTGTTACCTGGCAATGCCGCCTCCATAACGATGCGCTCCTACAATTGCTCCCCTTGCACACACCAGCTTGCCAGCGCCTACGACGCCTGCCCCACCACCTCTTCCTCGCCTCCAAATTTCTCTATTCCCTCCGCCTCCAGCTATGCCGCCGCCGATGGTGACGACAACGACGACGGGCGTCCACGTTTGCACGGCTACAGCGTACAAGACGGCTGCGAGCCGTCCGATACACATCCTGGACACAACGTTGACACTACGTTGACCGCGAGATCTCGACCGCGCTCAGCTATCACGTGACCCTCGCATGGTCATCTACTTTAACCACGCAATTCACGCCGATATATGTCACAAACGAGATAAACTCAGCACGCACGTGACTTGGCGCTATTTTGGGGTTATTGTGGACTAGGCTGGTGTCGGCGGCGGCGGTGGCGGCGGCGGTGGTGGTGGTGGTGGTGGTGGCGGTGGTGATGGGTGCTGGCGCATGCAGTTGCGCTGGTGGCGGGAGAGGTTGAACTCAGGACAAGGGGAAGAAGGGCAGGAGCAGGGTGGAGGGGAGAGTTGAGTCGCTGGATGGATGAAGGGTGGGGACAGGTAGGTCGCGCTGCACACCTTAGGGGATGGGATGGGACTAAGGGCCAGTGCGGAGCTGCGCATGCGAAGAAACGCTGTTGAGACTACACGCAAACTGAGGTTAGTTGAAGCACGTAACTTCATCGTCATAGCTAAAGCACAAGATCAACGGTGTGACAAACTTATGGATCTTCGTCAAGTGAGTGACGGATAATGCTGAAGGTCATCTCATTGACAACCATACCGGGAACAGGACAAGCTTTCTCGCAAGCAGAAGTAGGGTAAGCAGCAGGCCTTCTTTCTGTAATCTCAAGTGCACATACATCATGGCTAATGCATAAGCGTTCCTGTATCGTTGTTGCAAAGCAGCAGTTGGTACAGGAATAGTTTGCTTAAAGGCAAACCGGTCGGTTTCAAGCCATGCTCCTGCTAAGGGTTATGACTCATATACATATGCCTTGCAGCAGTCAGACACTTGCTGAGTAATAACCGGATTGTGCTCATGTGCAATGTGCACAAACTATGACGCTGCAACATTGCGATAGTGACGGTGTAGCCATCACTGCGCGTCACTGCAAAACACAACACAGCAATCGTACCAGGATTGTGTGTATGTTGACTGACTCGCACTTGCAGAGAGTGGACTGAGTTGAAGGCGAAGCGGGAAGCAGTAGAGAGGCGCACTGCGCAGGAGGTCCTCGAGCGCCGAAAGGTGTGCATGTCGTTCACTGCAACCATCAGTTGCACCTTCACTTGATAGATTACATGCAGGAATGCCAACACACCAGACAGCTCCTTACATCTACATGTCATGCAGACCGAGTTGCAAGAGAAGGTTGCTTACATCCGTGAGAGGGGGCTGGTGCTGAGGAGGCAGCGCCAGCAACAGGTGGCAAACAACCAGCAGCAGCAGCACCAACAACAACTGCAGCAACAGGTGAGTGAGGCAAAAGAAAGTGTTAGCTTTCACCAATCCTTGGAAAAGTCTGGTGCAATGAATCATCCATTACCAAATCACAATACAACAGCACAGAATCTGCGTTTTGCAATATACACCTTTGGCATTGAGAACTTGCTCTGCTGCGTCTTAACAGGACGCTGCGCGGCGCCAGTGGGTTGCAACTGCACCACCCACAACGGTAGATTTCAAGCAGCCTGCTGCTGCTGCCGTTGCACCTTCACCGGTACTGTCAAAATTCACACAGCATTCAGAGAATCCATATATACAGCGCAGTCTTCAGATGCTGCTGTTGCATGGAGCTGATGATGCTCCAGAAGAAGTAACCACTCATGGGTGTGTGCAGGTCCGCGCAGAGTCTGCACGCATCAACCGGCCTGCAAGCCCTGTTGTGCAGAAGCCGCGGGCTCTGTCGGCTCGAGTGCAGGTGCATGACGCATTCCATCAAGTGCTGTGTGGTCATCTGCTGCAAGTGCTTGTGCACGCTACTTACACATTCTCACTGTATGCTATGCAGGGCCAGCCGACCTCTGACCTGTCCACGGAGACACGCGAGGCATACCTGGCTGATCGCGCAGCCTGGGTTGAGGACAGCGAGTTCAAGCGGGCAAAGGTGGCCTGGGAGCAGAGCGGCGTGCAAGTTACAGCACACGGGCCTGTGGCTGCTGCACAGCAGCAGCAGCCGCAGCCGCAGCAGCAAAGACTACTAGATCAACAGCAGCAAGCCAAAGGCATTGGTCCAGAGGTGTCCAGGCCAGGATATCAGCAGCTACAGCAGCAGCAGCCGCCGCAGCCGCAGCCGCAGCTGCAGCCGCCGCAAAGCAGCAGACTGGTCCCGGTGCCGCCATATGTGCCTGTGGCGCCTAGCATTGTCAAACAAGAAAGGGAGCAGCAAACCTTTGCGGCCCGATCAGCAACAACTCAGGGCGTTGCACCTACAGCGAGGCCGGAGCTAGCTGCCAGGGTTGACGTGGGTGCAGGAGGGCAGGTCAAGCCGCCGACCACAAATCAAGTTGAGAACGCCAGGCCGAGTTCGGCTAACTGGTCTGTTCGGCCAGCCGCACCGGAAGACTACGCGCGAGTTGCGGCCGCTGCGCTTGCGAGCAAGCAGCAAACAGTACTCCAAAACGGAAGCGACCCACGCTATAACAACATGCATTCCAGGTCGCAGTCTGTTCAAGCTATCAGAGAGCCAGAGACAGCCCAAACCACTTTGCGGAGCAGGACTGTGCCTCCAGCAGCAGCAGCAGGCCCGCCCATCCTGATGCGCTCCAAGACGGAGTTCACAAACCGGCCTGGATCAGCGACAAAGAAGCGGGTCCGGTTTGCGGATGATGTTATGGTATCCACTATGCATGCGCCCAGCAACACGCGAGGGGAGAACTCCATGCCACAGTGGGAGCAGCCCCAAGCACCAGCACAGGCTCAGGCGCGAGCACAGAACCCGCTGACGCTGTCTACAATTGGTCGCGAAGAAGCACAAGTGGTGGCCTCGCTGAACCGCCTGGACATCAACAGGCCCACAACTGCCACGGCTGAGGCCAGTGCCCGCACAGCCAGTGCGCTCGGTGCAGGTGCCTCTGGATCGCAGTTGAGCTATGGTGGAGAGCGGTGGCAACCAGGTATGCATACACACAATAGCACTGATGTGTGTCTCACGCAAAGTCCTGTGACCAACCACTGCGTAACCTGCAGGTCCCCCTTCCTTACCTCTTGACCGTTCGGCCGAAGAGGCCCGCATTCTCGCCTCGCTTGCCAGACTGGACGAAGCACTTGCTGGCCTTAGCAGCAGAGTAAAAGGTGAGTTGAGCGCCTCTTTCTCGCAGTTGCAACCAAGCTGTCAAGAAACAGGCGATGATTGCTTGTGTTTGCAGGTGGTTTCCTAGGGGGTCCTGGCTCCAACAATTTGCCGTATGCCCCTACGGTTAGTGACGCTGTACCTCGCTTACTCACGACAGCAAACATATTTGCTTCGCCTTGTCATGAATCCCAACCCACACAAGTACACTGAAACTTGTTGTCATGTGCAGCCCCTTCCAACAAGATCAAGAAGGACACATGCAACGGGCACCACTGGCAGAGGACCCAGGTGGGAAAACATGGTAGAAATCAGTGACATGCTGCCACGTTAAGAGTGTATATCAGAGTGCTCATACATAGCCAACAACTGCCAGGTATCGGTGGGACCCCAACAAGGCGCCAAGCTTCAGCATTCTGCGCACAGCCAGCAGAGGAGATGGCTCAAAAGGCGATCAAGGCAGGATCACCTACCACGAAAACCCATCCATTATGCTATAAGTTGCTAGATTGTACAGCCACTGCTATCAGCAATGATACATATTGCTGCGTGACCTTCATATAGACAAGGTTATGGAGAGTTCATATGTGATGAACTCTACTCTGTTGAGCCTACCTGTGTGGCACCAGCTCGTGCGCGGCGTTGGCCTTGTTGGCAGTTCGGAAATGCAGCTATTGAAACCGATATTTGCTGAATTGCTCACTGGGAGCAGCCTCTTGCGCAGCAGCAGGCCGAGGCCTAAAGGCTGCACCCTTCTTCGTGCGCCATCGCGCTGCAGGGCCTGCACGTCATTGGTGGCTTGACATTCTCTGGCAATATTACCTTATAACAGTGATGTGTTGCCCCACTTACTTTGGACTGCAGCTGGTCCCTCGCTAGACTTTCGCATGCGTTTCTGTTGCGCCGAAGCGATTGCTTGGGCTTCAGCCTCATCCAGGAGCGTCAGGTCGTCTATTTCAAACTCGTCCTCAGCGCAGTCCTCTCTGTCTTCATGCAGCCGCTTGCCACCGCTGGACGGCGGGCTACAGCCGGACATGAAACCTGCAGCCGCATCGTTTGCGGGCTGCGGTGGTGACCCGCCAGCTCTCCCTTCATTATACTGTGCAATCGCTTGCTGCACGACACCCAAAACCTGGTCGCCGTATTTTGCAATCTTTTGACTGCCAGCGCATGCCAGGGGTCAGACATTCGTTGAGGCTTATAGCCATATGTCATTGTATCTTGCAATGTGCAATCAACTAATCATTATCTCAGTCACAAAGCCATCCTCAGTAACCTGGCAATGCCACCAATCTGCTCCAGCTCTGCTGTAGTCGTAGGGAGCCGTTGACTGATCTCCACCAAGTTCTGGTTCCTGCATCCAACAATGAAGTCAGAGTGCATGACATGCAAGTTGTCCACAAGATAGGACTGGGAAAGGGTGCAAGGCGCCAGACAGAGTACTTACGTGAATATAGCATGCGGCAAGGTATTCGTCAGGGCCTTAGCAATTTCATTGCGCAACTGCTGGAGCTTTGTAAATACAAAATCCGCCAATTCCTGCAACAGGAGGACCAAGTTTTGATGTGGACACACACACATGCACCCAAGCACCTACACACCTACACATTCTACCAACAGCTGCAGGAAGGCCTGCTGCAATAGCCCCAGTCTCGGTACCTCATTTATTTCCTTCATTGGTGTGCGAGCAGGCTGCGCGTAAGCACCAACAAGGTCATCACCAGCTAACAGGTCAATGACAACCGTATTCTTGGCCGCTGTAGGGGTAGCTGGGGTAGCTGAAGCTGCATCTGTTCGTGCAACAGGTACAGGTTTTTTACTCCCTGCTGGCGACCTGTGCCGATGCATCGGTGTCAGTTGCAGACCGGGATTCACCTGACTTGTCAATGTTGGAGCAAGAGGTATTCATCCAGCTCTACTTACTTGATGAACACTCTAAGTTCACCACGCCGCAAGCGTGACACCTTATCAGGATCGAGCTGACCACAGAACATGCAAACCATCAATCCCATGTGGGGTGGTGCAGCTCAATGCATGCCGAGCAATGACAGCATGATGGGACTGCATACCTGGAGGAAGGAGGTGATTGAACCATATTGGTTGTTCTGCATGCAGTTTTCCCTCAGAATGCGTTCCAGCACCATGTGTCTCAGTATGCGCTCAACTTCGTTCTTCCGCCAGTGCTTCCCAACGCCGTACAACTGCAGTTGATTGTGCCCATGCTTTTTCACCTACGAAGTTCACAGTTCATACATTTAAGCCTTGTGTGCGGTACATTGCCACAGGGTAATTACATGCATGCTTGCAGTTCACCCACCTGCTGCGTGTCAGCTCCCCGAAAGATGTCAAGGATGACTGGCATGGTAAGTCGCTGCCCTGTGGCCTCTATCAACTCCACCTACACATCATCGTGGTATGTATGGCATACAATCCACGACATAATGTTGAGCGACGACCAACTACCACAGGCAAGATAATATTATACAATGCAACAGGCTAATGCAAGTGCTAGCTAGCTAGAGCCATACATCCGCTAGCTGCTGCCCTAACCAATCAGTGCTGGACGGGGCTATGGCGCAGTGGGAACAGCAGGTGACACTCACCAGTTGAAGAGCAATTTCAGTGATATCTCGCTGCTCGTATTCCACGTCTCTCCTGCCATGAGCATGTAAGACAAGTAACACGCATGAACTGGTTCGCATGTGCACAAGCCCATCAGATGTGGCGATCACCGCATACCTGCAGTTGTCGCAGGTTCGCTTGCATAGCTGAGGATCAAACTGCTCGCCAAAGTGCGCTAATTGCAGCAACCTTCGGCAATCAACTTCGTTTTCGCAATAGCTTACCTGTTGCAGCATGCGCTTGGCATCAGCAAAGTCAACCTAACGACATGCAGCCGCTACACTGCTGTCAGTACCTACCATGTCCAAGAGATTCTTCCTATGAACATCAACCAATGCTGGCTTGACACCCATTTCTTTGGCGCCCTGCAGGATCATGTGCAACAGCCGCATGTGATCACCAAAGCTGTAGTACAGTATGCATTCTGCAGGTCGCCCATCTCGGCCAGCTCTACCGGACTCCTGATGATACCCCTCCAAGCTTTTCGGCAATGAGTGGTGTATAACGAAGCGGACGTCTGGCTTGTTGATGCCCATGCCAAACGCAATAGTCGCACATATAACCTTCACCTGTGATTGCAGATGCGTGCAAGCTGGCGTGTTAGTGTGTCCTGTGTGGACCTGCAGGCCAACGACGTAGTGATGCGCAGAATACCTCATCACGACTCCAGCGCAGTTGCACGTCGGCTCTCTGGGTTGCGGGCATCTGGCCATGATAGTAGCCGACTGAAATGCCTCCAAGGTCATTCAGACTCTGTGCTGTCTTCTCACAGTCGGCACGAGATAAGCAATAGATAATACCAGAATCCTGATTAGAGAAACGTAATGAATTTGAGTCTGCGTACACTTGCAAGCATGTATTGACTCAGTTGGCAGGTGGTGGTGAATACCCGAGGATGGTGCGTCCGAATAAAGTTGTGGATCTCCTCATTCATCTTTTTGGACTTCTTCACCACTGAGTAAGTGATGTTTGGGCGGTTGAAGCTTTGGCAAAATGTCACGCAGTTCCTTAACCCAAGTGCCTGCACGCAAGTGGCTGCTGTCACGCTGCATACTTACTCCAATCCTGAGCGTGTTGGCAACGGTTCCGTTGTAAGATGCAGAGGTGCTGTCATGCCTGTATGCAATCCTCGCGGACACTCATTGTGGCAGTCGCTGTCAGGGCCATAATGGAAACCTGCGCAAGATCGGAACAGTCAACATGCGATATGGATTTATAAACAAGGGGAAACACCTGCTTGCATACTCACATCTGGAAACTTCTTCTTGAATATGCTCAAGCCCTGGTAGTCCTTGCGAAAGTCGTGTCCCCACTGGCTGATGCAATGGGCCTCGTCAACAACAACACGTGAGAGCAGCCCCCTTGAGTGCAGGTTTTCCAAAGCTCGCATGGTCACATCGCTGTGCGCCACCTTTTCAGGCGTAAGGTACAGCATCTTCGTGTCTGCAGACAACGCCTTCAATATTTCCACAAGACAAACAAAGGTCGCATGGCTGCATGCTCATATGAGCACCTGGTGGCGACTTCGACAGGTCTCGCAGAATGTCTTGTTGCTCAATCCATTCTTGCGAGGAATTGAGATACTGGACAGGGACGCCAGCCTGGCGCAGGTGCATTATCTGGTCCTGAATCAGGGACACCAGTGGTGAAATTACCACCGTCAACCCTTTGCTGCATATAGCTGCCAGTTGGTACGTCAGGCTCTTCCCGCCACCTGCCATATGTTGCCTTATCAGCTTGTACCTGTTTTACTGACTCAACAACCACTGGCAGCACGCAATTCCACCATACCAGTTGGCATCATGACGAAACAGTCTCTGCCACTCAATGCTGCATTAATGACCTCTTGCTGGTTAGGCCTGAAGCTGAAGTTGCCAAAGTACTGCCGGTTCCGCTGCGCCAGCTCCTTGCTCCACGGAAAACTCTTCTTCCACTCAGCGTGGTCACCATCATTCTGCAGGCTAAGTCTTCGGCGCTCCCTGCTGTTAGCAGCCTGCTCAGGGCGTGGTGGCGCTGCTGGTGATGATGCGGGTCGGCTGCTGCTAGCAGCGGGTGTATGGAGAAATGGAGGCTGTTGAGGGACTGCATATGGCATTGTAGAGCTCTGGTTGTATGATGAGCCGGCAGGGCTTGAGTTGTGGCAGTCCGAGACAGAGCGTTTCAAATAATGCAGTGGGCTTGGTGTGTATGCGGGCGCGTAGCTGGGACTGGGCGCACCTGCTGCTGCTGCGTTGAAACCATAAGCACTGGGACTGGGCACGCCTGCTGCTATGTTGAAACCATTTGCACTGGGATAAGCGCTTCGTTGCACAGGGCTTGGAGTTTGCGCGGTTGCATAAGGAGTGGACGGCGCAGGCTTCCATGGCGTGTGCACATGGCCATTCGACTGGCGGTTGTGCAAGGGTGTTGACGATCTTCGCTCAAGTGCGTCCAAGCGCATCTTCAAAGATTGCCTGCGACAGCAGCGCACCATAATCAGCATTGCGGTTCTAACTGGCAGGGCTCAACTTGCAACGTGTCCTGAATAGATATAAGCAAGCACCTTGAGGCCAGTAGTTCACTTCTTTGCAACTCCGTCAACAAGGAGTGCTCGTCTATCAAGCGATCGCAAACGGCTTTGTAACGATCAAACACCTCTTCTTTGTGCTCATGCGCGTGCTCGCATAGGTGTTCCTGCAGTTACACGCAGTTTGCCAGAGAGCCACGCATGCTTCAACATATGCGGACAGAAGGTTCTACTACCACCTCAACTCTACACAGACTGTCACTTACCTGTGCGCCATGATTGCATGCAAAGGCCGAAGGTCCCGGAGTTGGATGTTGCATCTGTGCAGGACTTGATCGTGCTTCGGCAACATTGACCCGCACATGTGCAGGGGTACAAGTGTCCGCTTTCTGAGCTCGATGCTGGTCGACCAGCTGGTCAATGTCGAGGTTCTGCAGAGTACATCACATGGTTTTTCAATTCACATTCAAAGTACGATGATCTGCCGACTCATCTCATAGTGCACACCAATGATAAGTACCGCGAACAGCTCGTCATCATCGTCATTGCACACCGGGACCGATGCTTGAGGGCCAGTTGGCTTTGGCCCTCCAGAGACAGGCTGGTGCGAGCCAAAGCCTTGTGGCTGAGGTAAGTGGTTTGGCTGCCACTGGTTGGATTCCACTGCGGGCTGAGCTGGATAGGTTGGTCTACATGGCTCGTGCTGCTTTGCTTGGAATGTCAGTGGCGCTTTTCCACCACCTTGCCAAGCATTGGGAGCCTTGCTGGCTGCCACTCGTGTGGGAAGAACAGACTGTGGAACCGCGGGAACAGGCGACTGCAGCAATTGCAATGCCTGCAGTAGCATGCAAACGAGTAAGCTGTTGCTGAGTGCAAAGCCACACATGTACGGCAGAACCCAGTAAACAATTCGGAAAGAGCACAGCAAAACACCTTGATGGCGTCTGCCGTGCTGTTGATGCTTGCTGGCTCAAACCCGCTTGTCCTATCATACAGTACATGGTCAAGTTGGTGAGGTCTGGTAGGCTGAGCATCTCTTTTATGATCAGCCTAGCAGCAGTCACAGCGCACCTGTGGCGTGCAGTTCCATCAGCTGCTAGCTTGTTCTGGTGCGGCAAAGAGTACACGAAGCCTTCGAGAACACCCTTTGTTTGCAGCTTCTGCAACTGTTCCGGCAAGTTGTGTCGCGGATTGCCGGCATATGTTGGGTTCGTTGGTGGTGGACAGCCCATGGCCTCTTCTCATCGGGCAGAAGCTAGCACTGCACGATGCAATCAACTCAACAGCAGCTTCAACCACTACAAGCGCATGCAACAGTTCAGCCATACACAACGACGTTATTGTGCTGGACGGCACTGCGCATTGTTGACTCTGTATTGCGCGTAGTCCACAATATTGCCATACACACGATCACAGCGTGGCTCTATGCTTGCGCTTGGCGATGGCAACATGGCCACACAGCTTGGTGATGGGACTAGACCGTTGTCAATGAACTGACGGCCAGTAGCTTGCCTATGCAGTTGACTGCCGAAAGGGAAGCTACTGGCCGTCATTCGCGACGCAATTAACCTAGCTGCTCGACCTCACTTAGCTACGTGGGCAGGTGGCTCACAATGCATCTGCAACAACTGTCCACCAGCAGCGGGCCCGGTTATAACCAATCGGGTTATGCGACGTCAAAGCGGATAATTGACTGCAACACCATCAATCAAGCACATGCAATAATTGCAGCACGGTTACAATTCAAAAACGTGACAGCGGCATACATCTGTAAGCGAAACACATTCAACACATACAAACCCTGCAGCGCACCACTGAGCACTGGTTTTGCAAAGGCGCTGTGGACAAGGAGGATGTGCCGTAAGACGACTTGGTGAGCATGTAAATAACAGCAAAACGAGCATGCCATCCTTAGTCGCACATGCTGTAATCAACACACATTGGTGCAGACATACCTCGAATTCCACGCCACCACCTTTGGGTTACTCATTTGAGTGCATACACAACATTGTCGGATCTGTGGCACCCATGCTTGCGTGAGAAGCATCCGTCGCCGCCTTCACCAGCTCCACCGCCATCGCCACTGCCGCCGTCAATGCCGATGCTGCCAGGAGCACTGCTACTGTAGCTCGCAGGGCGTTCAAAGTGTTGGCGCCATGCTGCTTGTGCAAGATGACACTCTCGTTGTGCGGCACGCTACATTTACATGAGACTTATAAAAGTGGCATGCACAATGCATGTTGATTATGAGCTCAAAATACACCAGTAGCAATAATGTTCACTGAGTGCAGTGCAGTTGTTGTTTTATCAATTCCATCATACTTTCATTGAATAATTAAAAAGCCAGTAATCACCTGTTGATTCGTCTTGCGACATCATAAAGCATTGCGGGTACAGCTACTTACAGTATTTCATAAAGGCGATTTATAACCGTAGGTCGGTAGCTGATTTAGATTTAACTCCTCAGTTCATACACCTTCCCCCGCTTTTTCACTATTATATCAAGGTTGTATGCAGTCAAAGGGTATGAATAACAACAAGTACATTACTACGTACGTAATTAATTATGTAACAATGATGACTTCGCATATACATACAACATGTTAATATTAGCCCTTTCAACCCTTGTATGAAGATTGAGATGACTTCATAGAAAGTAAATTAACGAATCAACACCTGTACCATTTTGTTGCTGACGGTGTTAGCATATTTTGTGGCGTTACCCCACCCCCTCATCCCCCCTCTCGATCAAACGCTATTGACAATGCAAAATGAAAAGAAGGGGGGGAATGCCATTACACTAAGTTATTGCAAGTGTAACATATGGTATTAAGGGGTATGTAAATAAAAGAGTCAATTCACTTGAAAAGCAGCAGTTGTTGAAAAACTTGAGTTTGTTAACGCATTCCACAACTTTTGGAGCTGTTGCTGCAGTGCGGTTTTAACTGTTACATGTTAACGACTTTTTGATTGATTGCCAATAACATGGAAAAATATTATAAGAACCCAACAAGTAAATGATAAACATTTACAACGCTTTGTCTTTATAACATTTGTTGCCTTGCTTATGTGGTCTAATTGGCGTGTAAGTAGCTAACGCCCGATCTCTATTGTTGCCATGTTGTGGTGCCCAAGCTTGCTATGCTTTGCGTGCACACGCACATTTGCACTCTCTAGGTTCGCATGCACATGGTTGCTTCTCGCTTGCTGCTTGTGTCACAGCCCACTCGACCATAGAAGACTTGGTGCTTTTATTGTCGATCTGTGGTTATCTGATGTGCCTTCCCGTTACATTCCCCCCACTTAAGAACGCTGACGTCCTCAGCAGCTGCCCCAGCAGCGGAGAATCATCCCAGAAGTTTGTTAGGGTCGGTCGCCGGCCCCACTGCCAAGGACCGGTCAACTTAAGCCCATACCGGTCAACGCGTGCCGCTGCCGGCCCCACAGGTCGCATCGCGACAGGCAGGTCGCGTCCTGACGCCGACTGAACGTCGACGCGAATGCCATTAGGCAAGTCTCGACCCATCGATGATGGCGCTACTGAACAGTCGGTGTGCCCGAGGGGTTCCGATCAACTCATTTTGACGACATGTTGTGGTGCTTGGACTTTGAGACTGTAGCGATGTCGATGTCAACTGAGAGGGAATGTCTTTTTGTCGATACTTTCCCGCGTAAGCCGTCGCTGTGCGTAGACGGCGACGCACGGCATGGTGGAAACCGTCCGCACTCGTTGACGTCGCTGCGTGGGGTTTGTGACAACGTTTGGGCAGGATGTTGGGCGGGATGGCACGTTGTGTGTTATTCTAAAGGTGTGCCGGTGCAGTGCGGTCGGTATGGGCCCGGTCGTACGGTCCTCGCGCAGAGTTTAGCGGGAATGACCGGATTGGCCTGTTTTTTGCCGGCTGGAAAATGGAGCAACCCCAAACTTGAGCGAAACAATGCACCCACACGTCGACATCGACACACGCCGTCATTTAGGAAATTGGCCTTCGTGTGTCCACGTCGACGGACGAAGACGAGTCTGCCCTTGCCGACATCGACGCATCAAGACTTGTCACTCTGCGACGACGTAGACACAGGCGCCATAACGTAGACTTTCCTGAGTTAATCGTTTGCCCATGGAAGCTGCTCGGGCACACCGACTGTGAAGTGACCATCTACGATATTACTGGATCCAGAAGTAACGACCGCGGAATTGGTGTGCGAGGCAGGAAGCGACCCCAGGTTTCAAGCTCTGATGACCAATGTCACAGCCCACTCGACCATGAAAGACTTGGTGCTTTGGTTGTCGATTGTCGATTTGATCAATGTACCTTCCCGTTACAGCTTGCCACTGCATCCTACTGCCTAGCCCCGCCTGGAGCACATGGTGCATACAGCGCACGTAGTTGTGAAGCCCTTGCGATAATTGAAGTGCTGCTTTTGCCTGTGTCTGTGCCTGGTTTGCTTGCTTGTGGTGTTGCTGGTTGTGTTTGGGTTGCTTCTTTGCTCTATGACCAATACCTTAAGGGTCACGATGGTACTTTTGTCCTGCAGGTACGCTACTACCAAACATGCAAAGCGCTACAACAAGCACGCAATCAAATGTGAGTGATGTATAGCAAGGGGAACAGTAGTTTGTGGTACGACAACTCAGATGTCATCTAGGCGCGACTTGTTGGCACACTCATAGCAAACAAGTTTAGGTTGGACACTTGGAGGCACCCAATACGATGGACTGCATACGCGCAGCAAAAAGAACACCTAGCACATGCGGCACTTATTGCATGCCTAGAATGCTTTTGGAAATTTATGTACACACGGCATGTTTGCAATTCAACCCAGAATTACCCCAGGCCGAACTACCTGCGGTGGCTGCATATGTGTCACAATCCATCACTCTAATGCTGCCGTTATTGGACTGGGTGCGTGCCCGGTGCTGTGTCTGACAGTGCAGAGTTTTGTTGCAAACCTTCATTGCAACGGTTCCCATTGCGTTATGTGACAATGAGCTAGGCCCAATCCAAACAATGCCCAACCCAAGCAACCCAAGCAATGCCCATGAACCCTGATGTTCAGTGGTACTTGTTATGTTATGCCAACTTTGCGCTTCTGCATCCTTGACTGCCTGAAAGTGAGACTTACTCTTCGCTCGCTCAGTACGCCTTCTTTGGAAATCGAATGTGTATAATTGTATCGGCAGTCGCTGGTCAACACCTGGCAGCAATGCCAATGAGCACTTCAATAAGCCACATGTTCTTCGTGTTTTGCATTGAAGCCTGCATGCTAATGGACAATGCCTAGCATAGCAAGGCTCACCGACAATGCTCGGCGCTGGATGTGGCAGTCTACTTCATGTTTGGCACCCTTTTCTCGCTTGAACATGTCATGATCACATCTCCCACAGTGGCAAGAGTTGCCAAGACAGTCCCAGACAGCTGCAGACTCAACCAGGTGTTCATGATTGAGAGTCCGCTCATGAGGAACAAGATAGGATGCAACATACGCCTGCTTGTACCACGTGGACCAACCTGGCGGTCATCAACGTGGGGTGCAAGCCAATCACCACGACTACGCATGTATTCATTGGCGTTTACTTCATTGGGATAGAAGGACTCCAAGCCAGGCAGCTGCCAGAGAGGACATTGAAACCATGTGGTTACTTGCTGGAAAGGCACCACAACACAACAGTGTACTGGCCAGTTCACTGTGCAGAGCACGCACTCAAAATTAGCTTGCAAACAGCAAATGCACACCCCCACACACATGTGCATGCATGCACGCACACATTCAATGCAGTCCTGACCTCGCGAAAGCGCGCCATTATGGGTTGCAAGACATGAGGGATTTGCCGCAATGGAGCATCGACAGTCCTGGAAACCATGCACACATTCAGTAACATGAAATGCAGCAACAGCAGTATACAGTCAGCCTCCCGGACAGAGTACATGGCCATGCTCAACAACAGCTGAACAGCAATATGTACACATGCGGTTGTTACTTACCGCTTAGTAAGACTAACAACCACACCATACGCTTTGCGTTGGTGCTGACCATTCCAACTGCTTGACCTCCAAGGGTTGCTGCGGTCCGCATCCAGGTACTCAATAATACACTGCTCCTCCTGCCAGTAGCTGCATACAGGATCCAAGCAAAACAATGACATAACCAAGAGAAGCTCACTAGAACCTACCTTAGGAGTAATGAAGTCCATCAGCAGACGATGCCCTTTCACATGGTGTGGGCTGCCGACAGCTGTTGTTGGCACATGCCTCCACGGGTTGCTTCTTGGATAACCAAGCTTGGGATTGACCAAAGAAGACACTTGTGTGGGTTGTGAAGTGCTGGCCTGCCTGGCCTTGCGTGAAGCATGTTCATCACTGTCAGTTGCTGGCAGCTGAGTAACTTGTGCATCCTCTTGACCAACAATTCTGTCGATCGCACTCGTGGAGTCATCCAACTCTATTTCAGTGAGAGAAGTGTTGCTGGCTGGTGCGGGGGATATCGGTGGGCAGCAGGTGTCCAAGTGTTCGTTTATGCTGGCAAGCAGCACATTGGCCTGAAAGACATAGTGCTGGTTGGCGTGGTGTAGACAACCATACTGTTTCACCACAGAAATTGATTGCAATGTTGGCGCGCAGCTTTAGTACTGCAGTTTGCGAGAGCTTGTGTGTGCGCCTCGACATGCACACCGTGCACATAATAACTGGCCCAGAAGCTGTCGTCAAGCAGCCCGCGATAATGGGGAAATGGTCAGCAGCTGCCATGACGTTACAAAATGCAATGCTGCATGCACACAGCAGCAAGTGCGGACGAATGTGTCGTAGCTGACATGCTTGTGGGCATCCAAGAAACATAGTGTTCGCTTCACTTATGATAAGGCTGCTGCAACTTGCTGAGCAGCTGTCGCACGGCATCTTTGGCAACGCAAGCGCTGTCATCTTGCTTGTACCAGCAATGCTGAAGCCTACAAGCATGCACGCAAGCATGGGCACACCTGGCATACAGGGCAGACCACTCGCTGCTGCTGCTGCTGCTCCTCTCCCCCGTGCAGCTGTCGCCCGGACGCATTGACAGGAAGAGCACAAGGAGAAGAAGAAGCGGAGGCGCCACTCAAGAAGCCGTCAAGCGTCCGCTGCCGCTTAAGCTTGCCCATGAGAGCTCACACAAACCAGCTACACACAAAACACTGCTTCGCTGCACTAAGCATCTTCTGCCTGCCGTTGCTGGCAGTGTTGGTGTGAGCGTGGGCCGGCATTGTTGGCGGCATTGTTGACGTGGGCGGCGATGGCTCTGGCGGCGCGGGTGGTGGTGCTGCCCAGCGTGCAGCCCACAGCTGCTTTCGCGAGCGTTGTGGATGGGGTGAAGGTGATGAGAAGGAAGCTGCGGCCCAATGCAGGGGCCAAGCTGGACGTGCTCAGAGTTAGGCGTCGGCGAGGGTTGCACTCTGTTGGTGCCGCTGGAGGAAAGGTTGTCGCCGTGGCTGCTGCACCGGTCGCATTGGGGTTGGAGCCCAAAGGCGTCGACATGAAAGAGGTGAGTTGGACTGCGGAGACAAACTTCTTCTTTCCGTCAGCATTGCTCGAAGCTCCACTTTGGCCTGAGGCATGCAAGAGTGATTGCCGGTCGGTGATAATGCAAGCGTGTCATGCATGCATGCCTACAGGTGTCCTCAGGGCACCATTGCTGCGAACATACCAGTAACATGCAGACTGTTCTTTATGCCGTACAAAATGTTCGGCACATATTCCTGGCATGCACAAGTTCAGTACTTGTTGCACACTACCATCCTGCGCAGTACTGTTTCAGGCCAAATAAACTTTGACCATTGCCAGGTTAATGTCAATGCCTCTTGCCTGTATGCGCCTTGATGATACCGACACAAGCTTGTCCATTACCAAATGTGCATACAGACAATGCCTGCACACTCCACTTGCTCGCCTTGTGGTCGACACAAATGGAACTGTCTTAGAGCTTCAGTTAGGCAACCGCTCATGACCCTGTCTTTACTGCTCACGCGTAAGTCGAGTAGTAAATCTGAGCCCAACTCTTTCAACTGCAGGTGATTGAAAGGCTGATACTGCAAGAAGATTTGACGGAAGACGTGTGCGAAGGTGCTCTTGCTGATCTCCTGTCGGGAGCAGACTCCACGCAGACAGCTGCATTTCTCGTGTTGCTGAGAGCAAAAGGCGAGACGCCAGCTGAGGTGTGCAACTTAACTGGATACTACAATTCACATCTGACCAAGCACCAGCAACGGTTGACAAGTCATTCATCTCTTTTGCGTGCTTTTGCCAGCGCAGATTGCTGGTTTGGCCCGCGCAATGCGCAAGCGATGCGTGCCGGTAGTTGCCGGGGTGGACACTCTGGACATCGTGGGCACTGGCGGGGACGGCGCCAACACCGTGAACATCTCAACTGGATCGTGTGTGCTGGCTGCCGCTTGTGGTGCGCGAGTTGCGAAGCATGGCAATCGCTCTGTGTCATCCGCCTGTGGTGCTGCAGATGTGCTGGAAGCTCTTGGCGTGGCAATTGACTTGGGACCTGAGGTACCTCTTTGACTCTTTGAAGTATTATGTTGATCTAAAGCTTCCTTACTGTTGCAATGTAGCCAAGTGCACAATGATGCATATCCAGAAGGGCTGATGGTACAACTCAAAGCATGCTTCAAGCTGTGTTAGCCATGTGTATGCTTGGTTGCTACCCACATAATGCCTTGATCTACAGGGTGTAGCACAGTGTGTGCGCGAGGTGGGTGTGGGCTTCATGTATGCTCCAAGGTATCATCCGGCGATGAAGGCTGTGCGCGCAGTCAGGAGCGCTCTTCGCGTGCGCACAGCATTCAACATTCTGGTGCGGTGTTGCGTTACGCACATCAAAAACAGGCCTGTGTTGATGCGTTTCTTATGTCTGCCTTTGTTGAACACACGAGTTGCACACCAGGGCCCCATGCTGAATCCAGCATCAACGCCGTACTCGTTGATCGGCGTGTTCTCGCCAGAACTAGTGTCACTTGTGGCTAAGACCATGCAGCGGCTTGGAACCAAGAAGACGCTCGTTGTTCACTCGGAGGGCATTGATGAGCTTACGCCCATAAGTAAGTGTGTAGCAAGTGCTTGGAATGGCATGCTCTAGCATTGTGCACAGCAACATGAGGCAGTCGTGCTGTATGTTGTGTGGTTTTGTCCCTTCTCTCATCAAGTCTCTGTGTTGCTGCCAGGTCCTGCAGAGGTTCTGGAAGTCACACAACATTCTGTGATAAAGAAGCGTATTTCGCCACGTAAGCAGTATCATTATTCGCTTGTTTCCAGTCCTAGCAGCCACATGTACTCGTGTGTCTCACTGTTGGCCAATCGCAGAGGACCTTGGCTTGCCCACTTGCACAATTGAAGACTTGCGGGGTGGAGATGCACCCTTCAACGCTTCTATTCTTAGAGATGTGTTCGGGGGCCAGCGTGGAGCGGTGGCAGATGCTTTGGTATATGCTTACTCCAATTGGCATTAGGATGAGAGGGTACTAGGTGTTGCTCATCATGTGTGCAACAGGTGTTGAATGCGGGGGTGGCGCTCGCCGCTTGCGAGATCGCTAAGGACATTCCGGAAGGGGTTGCAATGGCGCAGGAGGTGCAGCGGTCTGGCAAGGCTGCGCAAACGTTGCAAAAGTGGGCTGTCCTGTCCACGGTAGGTTTTGATCTGGTTGTGGTCATATCGTGTTCAGGCTGCTGGGGTTGCCTGGATTTGCTTCTCAACAGCTGTTACAGGCGAGATGCAGCTACTTGCTAACAGCTGGCATCTCTCAGGCTTTGCGGAGACAAGAAGAGGAAGCATCAGTTGCACTAGTCAGTTAATATACCGTCCGCATTGCGCATAGTAGTGATAAATCTGTTTGTAATATTATTGCGCATGTTGGGACCTTGCGCGTGTTGTGAGAATGAACATCCTGTATGCGCGTGGTGAGTGTCAGACAGAGTGCAAGAGTGTAGTGAATTGCAAAGCGCGGTGTGTATAATATATGCTATGCAGCAGTGTCCTCATGTCCTGGCCTTGGACTTTGCAGCCAGTTACTAGAAACATCATAGTCTCTGCTGAGGAGGATGCTGTCAATAGCAAGTTCGTGTAACGTGCAGGCGCAGCATACTGGAGTGGCGGATGTCCATTTGCCGCCACTGAAGTGTGCAACAACTCCAGGTCAAGCACAGCATACTCATGGGTGATGTACAGTGCAAAGCCTTGCTGCATGTCTGAGGCTCTCTGTAATGATGGGACTCACCGGGTCAACACCAACCTGACCATTGTAAACTAGTTGCATTGCACTGAAAATACAACTGCCTTATCACCACCACCCTATCACATAACCCTATCGACTTATCACAGCATGAGGTACAGTATGTATTGGCAACCTATTGAGTTACAACGATCGCCTGTTTATGGCATAGACCCAACACAAAGTTGAGTGGTACTGTGACCGCGCGCGAAAAATTTGTTCTTGGTTTCCTAAAGCATGACACAGGCACAGGGCAACTGTCACAATGACAGCGTGTGTTGCGAGCGCTTGAAGTTTTGCAGATCTGAACTCTCCGCCATTCCAATAGAGGCTACACCAGACGCATCCCAACCAGTGTAATACAGCCTCCACTGCCCGTCTTCCATGTCTACAAGGCATGGCTGGCCAACACCCTCGGAGTCCCAGGATCCCTGTGTGGAACCATTGGTCAACAAGACAGCAAAGGCAACACTGTCCAAGGCTTCCTACCAGTACCAGACCCAACATACTACCTGGGCTGCGGCACTCAGCACGGGACCGCCTTCAGATCGGGACCATGTGAGCCCGTCGTCCGATGTTGCTAGGCAGATGCTATGCTTGCCCTCAGCGGATAAAGCCTCGTACAGCATCAGATAGCCCTGCAGTTCAGTGACATTTTGACCGTGCACACATGGATGACCGCAAGGTGTGCAAGAGCGCAATACACTTAGCAACGTTACCTGACCAGACGGTGCGGGAACAACACATCGTGCGGCCGCCCCGCGCTCGTCTGGCGCACCTGCAGGCCCCTTTGCCAGCACTCTCCCAATGCGTTTCCACCGGATACCATCTGTGCAAGGAGGTGACAATGCATCACGTAATGAACTGCCGGGCTTAGTCAGCACAAAGCTTTATGACAACGCGCACCTCGTGAGCGTGCCAAACCAACCGTGAAGCAGCCGCGAGTCTGATCAAAGGCGTGATAGTACATGCGCATGTCTCCCGTGGCGTGCATCACCACCTGGGCATCACATTCAACGCTGACACGATGTGCTAAGCGAAAGAATTCTGACAACATGGACAAGCACAATCGCCGCAGCATGGTGGATACCTGTGGTGCAACTACGCCAAATTCATCCCAAGTGCCGGCTTCGCCACAGTCCAAGATGGCCCCAGAATGGTGGTCTCCCTCAATGCGAGCAAAGTGCCTCCCATCCTGGGCAACATAAAGACAACACGCTTGAACATGCTGCGCATAACAGGACAACATCCCTAGCACAAAGAGGAAACCCCACATGAAGTGCGAGAGGCATAGCAAAGCAGTACCTTGCAAGCGCACCTGTGACATCGCCAGGCCGATGCGCGTGCGCAGGCCTTTCTGCGGCCCCGCGCGCAGTCCAGTAAGAGCCGCCAGCTGTTCTGGAACATCTACCAACTCAAAGTCGCCGCCGGCGTAATACAGCCAGTATACTCCCGCTGCTCCTCCGCCACTGAGAAGCCGCAGGCAATGGCATTGCTCATGCACACTGAGCCATTCATTGTGCATACGAATTAACTAGTCAACCCATACTGCACACCTTGACATGAGTAGGACATCGGATGCAGCAAGTTGTCGCACGTCAAAAGTCCACCAATTGCCGCTGTTGCGCGTCATCATCTGCTCACAGGGACAGATGGTGGCTGAGCAAAACACATGACATCACGTCCTCAAGCGAGATCAAAAGTGTTATGCACAGCGAATGTGTTAATATGCGGTCTGCAGTAAGAACAGCGGATGAATATCCTGTGTTGCCAGAAGCAGCATACAAACCACATTCCACGCACCACAAAGTCAACAGCAATGACAGCTGAACTAGATATGTCAGTAATCGTCGGCTGACTACATGCATGTGCTATGATCTTGCATGTAAGAACCTCTGCGACATGCACAACACCCCGCATGTCATGACATACTGGTGAACGATACAAGCTTCCAGGTCCATTTGAGACAGAGCCAGGAATTCTGGCATGGCAGCCTATTTTGGTAAGTTCGCGTGCTTAAGCGCATGGGTTCCCTGTCAAGAAGAAACTGTGAGCGCCACCCATGCATGCACGCGTAAGCATGCGTGCATGCGTGGGTGCATGCACGCATGCGAGCTCTTGAGTTAATGTGTGTGCGTGCGTGCAGGCGTGAATCGCAGGTCAATATTTTTGGCAAATGCGAGAGCGCAGATGATTACTTCTAAGTGCGCATTTGTGCATTACCTGTCCAACAGCATCCTCGTCAGCGTTGACGTCTTTGGCGCCGCGGCGCCAGACCACGCCATTGGCAGAGGTAGCAACACCGACGGAGCCCATGGGGCCAGCGCAGGACCCAGGACCCAGCCGGGGTGCTGCCTCATCCCCAGCCACGTCCTCGTCAACATTGTCGTCAGGTGCGGCGGGGGCGGTGTAGTAGAGCATCCAGCTCTCCTCCACGTTCTCCACCGTGGAGAAGCGGCGGACCACCGGCCAGGCCGCCCCGGCCTGGTCCCAGGCGCCTTCAGCCTGGCTTCCCGGCCCGAACACCAGGCCAGGCCCTGACCTGGAGCCTGGCGTCACCGCGGCCTGGCCTGGCCGCTTCACCTGCGCCTCACCGGCACTCGCTCTAGCATTGCCTGGCCTATGACACCTCCATGCCGTCCTCCGCCTCCTGCTGTTGCTGTTCCTGTCCAACCAGCCTGCCGGCAAGCTGCCGGTCCATGCTGTTGTCGTCGCCGTCACCGACAACGCCGCCGGCGCCGCCGCCCACATGCTTGCTGCTGACACTGCGCTTGCTTGTCAGGCGGTGCATTGCTGCTTGTGCTTGGGGGTGGCGGAGGCGGCGGGGGGGCGGTAGGGATGGTGGGGGTGGGAGTGGGGGCGCGGGGGGCGGGTGCGAGCGCAGGGGAGGCGGCGTTTGTGCGGGGCGGCATTGCCGCCAACCTCAGGGCGGACGGGCGTGGCAACCACGACTACAGGGAGTTCGCGCTTGAGCTAGGCCTCATCTCCCAGGCAAGCAATCGTAGCTTGCATGCAACAGAGCTGAGTAAGATGCAAGTATGATTAAGCATCCGAGGCAATGCACGCATGAATGCAGCTGTCCGTGTTTGCTAGCTACCTGCAGTGTTTGATGAAGTGCATGCAGCCCACCACTCTACCAACCATCAATGCTTTACAATCAAGCAAGCAACCTTGAAACAGACCAACAACATCATAGACGAGCTACTTCAGTGATATCACTCATGTACATGTGCAGTTGCGTACCGACTTGTACACCTATGCTCACATTTCCTCTGAGCCAGGAGTTGAACATGTGACAGAAATACTCATGCAGCATGTTTCAGTTAGACCATAGCGGGCACTGACACAAATGTGTCAAGAGCAATCATGCAGTTGATGCGTTGCACCGTTAAGCCGTGAGTTTGGCACACGACTGTTGTTGGTGGTGCCTTGTGCTGAGACTTGAGTTACTCTAGTGATGAACAGGCTTCCGGGTCCGCTCGCCTTCGCCTGGGAGGCACCGACGTTATCACAGCGGTGAAGGTGAGAGACTTGTTGTCGGTGCTAACCTATACTCTCTGGAGGCTCCACGATGTTTTGCCCTTCAGCAACCGTCTTTCATTGTGAACAGGCAGAGCTTGGTACGCCTACAGAGGACAGCCTAGATGCCGGGCGATTGCAGTTTGCAGTGGAGTTGGCTCCGAGTGCCTCACCTGCATTTGAGGCATGTTGATGTACAACTTCTCAAACTATGTTCCTGTTTCAAGAGCTGTATTTAATGGTTGTCAGCCGCAACTGTTTGCAGGGGCGAGGAGGCGATGAGTTAGCCGCTGGGTTGGTTTCGGCATTGGAACGGGTCTACTTTGCGGGAAAGAACGGTGCAGGTGCTATATATTCTCTATGCTGTCTAGCTATTAGCCCTACTGCTCACAGCTGTGATGCTATGCTCATAGCTCGCGGCATGCTGCTTGCAGGAGCTGCTGTGGACTTATCAACCCTGGGAGTTATTTCCGGTCGTAGTTGCTGGATACTGTACGTGGACGCCATCATCCTGCATGCAGATGGGAACCTTTTGGACGCGTTGTCCATATGCGCAAAAGTGGGTAACAGTTTCCTTGGTTGATGTGTGTGTGCTTGGTCATTTCAGGCATGACGATATATAGCTTTACTGACCTGGTGATGGCTCCTGCAGGCTGCACTATCTGATACGCGCATACCAAAAGTGGAGGTCACGGCGGCGGAGGACGGGGGAGAGGGTGAGTTGGAAGTGAGCGACGACCCAAGCGAATGCACACGAATTAACTGTTCGCGTGTCCCACTTATCATCACGCTCACGCAGGCAAGTTTAATGACGGTTACACATGCTTGAACTGGTCAAGTGGTGTGTCAACAATGCCCTTGATCAGCGTGCCAGATTGGTATGATACTTGATATGTTCTTGTGTGGGGCCTAGGTTGGCAAGTACACCATTGTAGATGCTACTGAAGACGAGATATCGAGTGCGCATGCAGCGATGGCAATAGCAGTGGATGCGAGCGGAGAAGTGCGTGCAATGATTAAGCAAGGCGGGTCGGGGGTGTCGGCGGCTGCCATCCAAGACATGCTTGCTGTGGCCAAGACAATAGGAAAAGAACTTGTGCGTGCTGTAGACCAGTACTTGTCATCTCAAGCTCCCAGTGTGTAGTTTATGAATGTGGATGGGTGAGTATAAACATGCTTCATTGCGATTGAATGGCAGCCAGTGTACAGAAAATGCAAGTGATCATGGTACATGCAACATGCATGACACATGCATTGTTTACAATGCTCACCACCATGCATCGATCTTTTACCACCTGGGTCACCTTCAACTCGCAGCACCTAGCTATTGTAACTACTGCCTCATACCCCCATTAGACATACATGCACGCGTGTGCATGTGTAAAACCAGGTTACATCATGGCAACGAGCAACATGACCTACAAGTTTGACATCAAGCTGGTGCTTGTGTGCCTGTTATTCCATTGTGAATCCAACTGTGAGGGTATATCTCGTATACACGGTTACCAACACCCTCACAGTTAACCATTTACAAGACCAATCAGGCACCTCGCCCCCGTGGAATCCATCTTGGCGTTATGATGACGGCATGCGCAACATGTGCAACATCATAGTGCGCACATGCTGTGCAGCTGCATATTTTATATATGACAAAATCAGCAATGCCTGCGACTTGGGAGGAGGACGCAATGGTAACTTCCGTACTAACGTACATGAGTAAGTTTCCTGCCAGATGCCTACCAGGTAAATCAGATGCACCATCTGAGATGGCATACTAACACACCTCCGTTTGGCTGCCGCCCTTGCCCACAACATGTTGGTGCTTGTCTCTTGCCTGCTTGGTGACCTGCGACAACGCTGCCCACCGGTCACGCGCCATAAACCGCCTGCTTGTCAGCACCCGCTACAGCGGGCGTCGACCGGCACGCTTTCCCCGCAGCAACCGGCAAAAGACTGGTGTCTTGCCGCCAAACACCAACGCTGCTGCTGGCGCCAGCATTCGTATTCAAAAGTGGGGGAGCGCAAGTAGCAAAGCTTGAATTAGGGCTTGTGGTTCACGTTGTGGAGCGGACGCTTGTGGCTGTGTATGCTGGAGGCTGGATGTGCTGTGCTGGTGTGAGGGTTGGGCGGGTGCGACAGCGTCTTTGACTTGCTTATTGCGGTGAAGGGCTGCTGAGGCTGCTGTCTTGGGGCATTGTTCCCCGGTGCGATGTTGGAGTGAGGTTGTGTGGTTGGTGAGCATGACAGGATGGCTGGCCAGGAGCATGACGGCGACAGTGTCATGCTGGTAACGCCGGATTCTGCTGGTGGGGCTGCTCGACAGGTATCTCGGTCCGCAGGCATACTCTCTAGTAACTTTTTCAGCAATCTCACCAGAGCTAGCTTTGGACGGCGTCCTGCTCAAGGCAAGGCGCAGCTCAACTTGACCAGCATTAAAGCACGTGCGACAGCAGCACAGCAGCTGCGGCCGCAGGTACACGAACTGGTCAAAGTTGCCTCTTCAGATCTACAAAAACTGCATGTCAGCGAGGGCTGTCTTTGTAAATTGACTGGTTGTGTGCGTCAGGCTGGTAAAGATGAGTATGAATTTACTGAGGAAGATGACGCACCTTGCCAACCGCGGGTCGCTACAGCACCCAGGTCACATGCTGAACCTGCTGCAGGTGTGCTGGCGTTGTACTTGAGCGTTTGCCAAATAACCTGCAACCTTATGCTTGCTACTGGTGTCAATGTTTTGCTTAAAATTGGGTTGGTAGTTCAAGCATTGTACACGTGCACATGCTATACACACGTGTCAGCAGTGCGTTATAGTGCCTGAAGTCGTAGCGAAATGGTCTCACTGCATCCTGCTGTTGGTCATACAGACATCGCTGTAGGACGCTATAGCTTTGCACTTCATGCCTCTTACAGGAAGCAAAATGTTGCACATCATGCCTCTCTTTGGACAAGCATCAGCTGCAGCTTAACATCCATGACTGCCTGCTTGTGCAGGTAGGCAGCATGGTGTCAATGCTACAGGCTTAATTGCTCCCCCGAGTACCAACACGCGATACAGACGATTACACAGTGAGCATGAGCGCGATAATGGCGCCAAAGCACGCGACACTCACCTTGGACACTCTGTGCATATTGAGCGGGATGGTCAGCGCACGGCGTCAACTTCAGGCAGAGAAGAAGTGACCTCTGTGTATCACCGTGTCTCAGCTGTGCCCATCAATGGCGCAGTTAAAGAGGTTACCAGAGCTCTGGAAGGGCTGCGGACTCCAAAAGCACCCACAGACAGGATGCAGGTTGACAGGGCAGGGCAGCCCAATCGCAAGGTGCCAGTCATACCTTACACCAGGGCGCACAAGGCAGCAACGCCGTCTAGCCTTTCCTGCGTGGAGTTAACCTCAGAGGAAGAAGATGTAAATGAGGATGAGAAGCAGCATGTGCACACAACACCAGGTGCTTTCCCCTTCACAACCCATTTTTAGTTACCCAGCAAAACGTTGCGTGTTGGTTGGATAGCATCGTGCACACTGCCAGCATAGCATAACGTGCTCATGTGTGTGCAGCATCACGTCTAGAACTACATCAATCTGAGCGGTCAGTGAAGGTATGAGCCTTGCTACTTCAAGTGTGTGCTGTGTCCTGTGGTGTACCCTGTTGTGTACCCTCTGGCGCGGTTAACAGCGAGAGATGTGCAGGCTGTGTCAGGTCGTAACTTTTATGGCAACAATGCCAGTCCAGCGCCAGTGAGCTCGAATCAGCATCAAACACCGGAACTCCAGGAATCCAACCGCATGGCAGCTCCTACTGTTGACATCCCGGAAAGGTTGGCCATGCTGCAATGAGGCACATCAGTCGTATCTATAGTTGGCTGCCAGCATCCTTGTGTACCGTTAGCTGAAACAGCTCGGTTGGCAGGCATCCCAAGAAAGCCAAAACCATGGAGTCACCTTTAACTGCTATGGACCTTAGCAACTGGCAGCCTGCCCTTCTCAAAAGTGATGTAGTGTTCCCCACGAATGAACCAGACGCTGTAACGGTTACCAATGCAGACATGGAGAGGCTGGCACCATCGGAGTTTCTCAACGACACCCTCATTGACTTCTACATCAAGTGAGTTTGCTATAGGATTGTGTTTAATCATGGCGCAACAGTTGAAGTGCTGTATCACCTGTGTAGCATTGAAGCTGTTGGCTCATGCGCATTAATTACCAGGTACCTCCAGACCAACCTTCCTGATAGTCAACGTGCGCGCATCCACTTCTTCAACAGCTTTTTCTACAAGAAACTCACTCAGGCTGACAAAGATGGACAGTCCGGTGGTACAGTGGGGTATGCCAGGGTGCGAAACTGGACACGAAGAATCGACATCTTCACCAAGGACTACATCATTGTTCCAATCAATGAGAGGTATGCCATGGTGCATTTTGGGACATGGGCCACTGGCACGGCCTTCCTTGGCTTGGAATACATTGGCTTACGTTAAACATCTGATGTCAAGTGATACAAGTGGGTATGTGCTGGCAGTCTTCATTGGAGTGTTGCTGTCATCTGTCATCCGGGTGTCGCGAGTAAGTGGGGAAAGTACAAGCGGCTGCACGCATTCGCCTGTTGGGTGGGTAGGTGCTGATGGTTTTATCTGCGCAGGTCAAGCATCCAGTTCCTGCACACAGAGGCCTAGTCTACCATTCATTGTCCACCTTGATTCCATGAAGGGAGGCCATAACAAAGTCGATCAGTACCTTTGCGAGTATGACAGTGTACATTATCTTATCTGCTTGCAGGCAGATTGCCTCATGCTCCATTACCAGTCATGAGGTCTGCCTTTAATAGGTATTTGGCCGCTGCCTGGGAAGAACGTGCACAACAATCAAGGACCACCAACCCATTCCCCCAAATACCAGTGTTGAGACCTAAGGTTTGTACTCAGTCTTGAAGTAAGTTCTGGCGTTGGTGCAGGCGCCAGGTCAGCAGCATAGACGCATCTGTGCCTTGACAACTGAAGTCTTGTCGCGCAGGTGCCACAGCAAGACAACTACTCCGACTGTGGCCTGTTCTTGCTATACTATGTAGAGCGGTTCTGCAAAGACATCGTGGCGTCTGATGCGGCCACGGTTGACCAGTCCGCCGTCAACAGCTTGGTAACAACTTCACACTGTCACGCTTTTGCCCTCGCTCTGCCAACTATGACAACTCTGGTTGATGAAACCTACTGCGCTGTGCAGTTGGAAGCGAATTGGTTTCTTCCGGAAGAGGCTTCTGCAATGCGGTGGGAGCTGCAGCATGTCCTGCTGTGTTTAGATGCACAGCGCCACAACATGGAGCCACCTTCCTCACCTGTTATTCGAAAGGTGCTGCAGGAGTTCAAGCTGCAGGCAGCTCAAGAGAGAGAAGCAGCAGCTACTCGAGCCGAGGCTGCTGTTGACTTGGTCACGCCACCACCTACGGCAGCCGATGATCTCGCTTGCCAAGACGGCTTCCAAAACCTGTCTTTAAACGCCGAAGAAGAGGTCAAAACTCTTCCTTATGGTCCGTCTGTTTGCAAACAGTCGCCAGGCACACCACCTGGAGAGCAAGAGCAGCACATGGAAGTGCTTCATCCCATCACAAACCTGACAAGGGAGCTGGGTGAAGCTGAAATTGAGGCGGAGGAACGTCCATCATCTCAGCTTCAGCAGATGCGAGACCGCTGCATAGCGGCCATTTGCCCTTCGATTCAATCTCAGGTTGAAAAGTTGCAACGGTTGTTGCCTGTCAAGGATGCGCAGCAGGGTGTTGTTTTGGAACAGCCGGGTTCAAGTGAGAGGCTTCCAGAGAAACAGGCCGCAGCCCGTTCGCATGCAGATGGTTCCAAAGTCATTGTGGTAAATTCCGATGATGAGGGTAGTGCCGTTCCCATTCAGCGCTCGTATCCATTGCGAAGCAAAGGCAAATTAGAAAGCATGAGGCAAAGACAAACTCAATCACAATTCGACTTGTAGAGTGCGCTAGTATGATTTTAATTGAGCTTTGCAGCTGCACATTGCAGTGGTAGATTTGCTCGCTTGATTTGATCCTTCCATTCTGAAACCCTCTACCTGTGCTGCCGTCCATTCCCCCTGGTGCAATGCGCCAGCAAGCCCCCCCC
>RHPI01003369.1:1055616-1077293 GCA_009103225.1 Chlorokybus atmophyticus
CCCCCGACATGCACCGCCGCAGAGGGAGTTTCCGTGCGTGCCATACATGCATGCATGTGTGTACTGACAAAACCCTAAGCCGGCAGTAGGAGGCTGGCGGAGATGGCGGCGGGTGTGTGGGTGAAGCGGAAGGGGGAGTCCGTTGAGTCCTACGGCTGGTGTGCCCGCTGCTGCTGCAAGAAGGCCGCTGACCAAGGCGCATGTGCAGGTGATGACGCACGCATGCATGCATGCATGCATGTCTAACGGGTATGGGCAGTAGAGAAGGTAGGTAGCAGCTAGGTTAGCAGCCCGGTGGTTAATGAGAGTGCTTCATGGTGTGGTGAGTAGACTGCTCATGCATGTGTGTGTCACACTCTCATGCATGCCACAATCCTTGCACTCTATTTATTATACACCCACACCACCACCCACACCCACAACCACACGCGCGCGTTTCCGCCGCGCGCAACGCCACACAGCACCCTATTTGGGTGTTGTACATGTTGCGAATGGGCATTTGCATGCAGTACTCAGCGCCATTATATCATGGCATGGACATGCGGTTGCAATGCACTGGCTGTGGCATCAATGAGCATCATGTTACTGTGAATGGTGCCATAATGAGCTATGTTTAAAACATGCATCGTACATCGCGATTGAAACCGTGCACTAGCGTCACAGGGAGGCTCATGTGCAGGTTTCATCTCATATGTTTAGATGTGATCATCATAAGACTTGTGACTACAGAAGTTGAAGAATGCATTGGCTATAGTATGGCATCGTGCTCGTCAAGTCATGCACAATATCGCAATAATCAGGCAAACTACCTTGCATTGATAACCATCAAAGTAAAATGTCACTCAAAGAGGCGGCCCCTTGTGCCACAAAGGAAGGACCAAGCGAATGACATTACAGGCAAAGCCCAAGGTTTTGCACACCAAAAAAGTATTTTGCCTATAACATGGCACTTGCTCTTATCAAGAACATCCGCCATATCATATGGCATGATTTTTGAGTGACATATTCACATTGACCAAATATTTTGCTGCTGGTGGTATCATTAATATCAATTAAAGCCATTTAAGTGATCATGTGACATAAACCAAACATGCTTATATAGTGTTACTTGTCACGCCTACCACACACTTACCTAGTCGGGAGTGTAGCACACTCAAACAAAGAACAACAACGACTACCAAATGTTGTCAACAACCACCCCACAAAGGAATAGGGGAGGGCCCCTTGAACAACCAGGCTAAGCACCCCACACAATAGAGTAGAGTAAGGCCACTTAGGCTCCATTGCCCAACACCATGTTGGTAACGCCCCAATGTACTCCCCCTTGCTGCCCTCCGACCTAGCACAACCAACTGCAAAGCTACATGCCTTCCACAGATGTGTTGATTAACCCGTAGATAAGGCAATCATAACTGTTATTTCAGATCTGCTGCGCAGTAGCACCGGGTGATCATGTCACATTAATATTGTCAGGCAGCAACTATGCAAGCTCGTTTATGCCTTGTGCACTTTATCATGCTTAACGCCGCATAGGCTCAAGGGCATACCTCACAACCTGACTTGCTATTATAAATAAGCACTTAAGAATGAGATGCCATGCCCTGCATGCGTGTCATTACTTCGTCTCGTATAACACATATAGCAATGTAATGCGCTCGATTACGTTGATTGCAATCAAATACAATTAAACGTCATAACTTATGATGAGCATTGTTTATCAGTTTATAATGTGTTATTTTAAGCTCAATTACAATGTTCACATGAAACTCAGTTGTAGATAACGCATAAATACCCAAGGCCTGCACGTGTAACTTGGTTATTAAGTGCGGCATGTCGGCCGCTTTATGTATGATGCTGTTCTTCAAGTATTGCCACCTCTTTCACAACATTATTTTACTTACCCATAGAAAAGCCACACTTTGCCTCAACTTCACAAACGCATGATTAGACAGAGCCGCAGTATGCCCTTGTTGTGATAGACTCCATCGCAGGTGTCATGGTCAAACTGGCGGCTCAGCAATTTATACAGAAGACCCTACATCAAATGTTCCAGGAGCCAATGCAAAGCTTGGCAGAAAAAACTCTTCTGCCTAAAATGTAGGATCTCGATGTTCCACCGCTTTCAGACTCGCAATTGCCGGCCAAATCGACCTTTCAAACTGGAGGTCCAGAGTCTCACATCGACGGTGTGCAGCTGCCACGTGGAAGCCAGCGTTCAGAAACATTCACTGTGCCCGCCACTGGCGACGGCGGCGGCAATGGCGACCGCACTGGGCACGGCAATGTGGTGAACAACTCGGCCTGGTGCATGCTGCGTTCAGCGTGTGCATGCTAGTTGGCTGAAGCATGGCTAGGGTGGTGCCATCGGTAGTGCTTGTCGTTAAGTAGCGGTAAGGGGTGTAAGTGACCGTCCAAGCCATGACGTCCAGCAGCGTGAAAGAGTTTTGGGTAGCCGTGGCCATCAATGCGGGCTTCTTTGTCGCCATTATCACGGCCTTCCTGCTGCTGCGCCGCATCCCCGCCACCGCGCCCATCTACAACCGGCGCGTTCCGCACGACGCCGCCGCCTGCGACCGCACCTGGTTCGGATGGCTCAGGTGGGGGTCAGGGCATGCTAATGCTTGATCAGTCGATTAGGGTTCTCGCAGCATCCACGCAGCAAATGCCTCTCTTCGTTGCATGAGCCTGTGTGAGTACGCAGCCGTGCTCATGGCGTGCACTGCATTTCTCAGTTGTACGGCTTTTCGGTTAGTCTTTGTCCTGCAGGCCACACATGCAAGCTGGGAAGTTAGGCCTGCAGGACAAGCTGGCAAGTGAGGCCTTTGGATGAATTGGCCAATGCAGCAACAGCACTAGCAAACATTGCCATGCTTGCACCTCTCATCAAAGCATCTACTTTGTCAAGCGAAAGACCCGTCACGTGCCATGTGGCATGGTCTGCTAACAGCTTTGTGGCAGTGTGCCTGTGCGAGGGCTACTGCACTGTAGTTACATAGTTGCTCATGGTGCAATTGCAGCTCTCCCTCCCTGTGCCATATAATGCTACACTGCTGGCATAATCTCAAGTTTTGCTGCTCGGAGCTCGTGCATGCTTATGCCAACAACTATTTTGTTGTGCGGTCAACAGCTGCGCACTTCGAGCAAGCGAGGGAGAGCTCATGCAGAACGAGGGGCTGGACGCACTGATGTTTCTGCGATTCTTCCGGATGGCGTTCGTGCTGTTGCTGGGGTACTCACTTTTCTGCCTGCCGGTGATCCTGCCCATCAACATAAGCGGCAACTACTTGAGCACGAGCAAAGCCGCCAACACCTCCGGCATGGATAAGCTCACCTTCAGCAACATTCCCCCAAAGTCCAGCTTCCTTTGGGCGCACACCGTTGCTGGCTGGCTTGTTAGCATCTGGACTTGGCTTGTTCTGTACAAGGTCAGCCCCTTTGCGATTGCGCTAATAGCAGCTCTGTCTGTTTTTGCCATTGGTGCCATTGGTGTCTAGCTGCATGCAGTTGTCGTTTTGGACAGCTATGCAAGCCCACATGGTGATGAACGCTTGTCTCTTCTTGTATGCAGTACTACACTGACTACGCTGATCTGCGCGAGCGTGTAAAGACCACAGACTTGACAACAGATCAAGTATGCATCTGGCAGGATGTTGGATTTCCTGTTTTTGTGCTTTGTTGCTCATGCTGTGCGCGCCCACTGCGCATTTTGGTAGGAACACACAGTTGTCGTCACAGACATGCCAGGCCAGCTCCCTGGCACACGCGGGAACCCTGAACGCGTTCCTCAAGATTCTGCACCCCAGTTCTTTGGCAAAGTGTACCCCACCGAGTTCTTCACCGCACGCACCATCGTTGACATGAGAGAGGTGCAACCAGCTGTGGTTATATGCTGTGGATGCCAAAGTTCAGCAGTTAACAGGGCCTCATCTGGATTCTCCATTGCATGTGTGAAGGTTGAAGCAGTGTACGCAAAGCGAGCGCATTATATCAAAGCTTTGGACCGCGTGCAGCAGGAGTTGGAGGAGTTGGCAGCCAAGGTGTGTGGGTTTGCTTCCACGTCTGGTGTGTTTGGGTATGCGGAAGCAATTTTATCAGTGCGTGGCTAAACTTTGCTTCAACAGAGCAAAGATCCAGCTACGTTGCAGTGCGTTGATGCGCATGACACTCAGCAATTGCAACGAACGGCATACACAGCTCCCGCAGATGCTCTTGACCTGGAGCTTGGACAGCCAGCAAAGCCTGAGCCCGAGGAGGAGAAGTCAGGCAGGAGTGATGTGCCTGAAGACTCAGATGGCGCAGTTGAAATAGACAAGCAGGAAAAGGCGGCTGCTGTTGACAGGCCAGTGTGTCGGGCCGGGTTTCAGGGCTTGTGGGGACCCCAAGTGGATGCAATGCAGTTCTATGAGCAGCAGATCCAGGCGCTGACAAAGGAGCTGGAGGCGGAGCAGACGCGCGCTATCCTCGTGCACCGGACTCCGAGCGCGGTGGTCACTTTTAAGTCCCGAACCGCGGCTGCGTTTGCTTCACAGGTGACATCTAAAGCTCCATCCGCACAGCGCTTTGCAATGGCAAGCGTCACAAGTGATACGTGTACTAGTGTGTCGCAGACGTTGCACTGCAATGATGGCCTGTTCTGGAGAGTTGCGCAAGCGCCTGAACCCAGGGACATTTACTTCAGGCGATTTAGGAAAAGATACCCAGAGCTCCAGGTAGGCGGCAGACTGGCATAGGTTGTGTCTGTTGCCTGTCAACCATGCCATGCCACAGTTGTTCCACAACAGGCTGCACATGGACATTCTGTAGTAACACAGCATACGACAGGTGCGGCAAGTTGTCACAACTGGTGTAGTGACAGTGTTTGTCCTTTTCTTTTTTACCATCATTGTTGTCATAGCAGGTGAGCCCTGCGTAGTTGTCAGCTGACAAGTTACACACCATGTGTGATGATGCCCAGTTGTTTGCGCCTCAATTTGATTTGGCCCCAAGCCAACAATGAGGACACTAGCATTGTCTTTTCAAAACAGGTTTGACCAATCCGGATGAGCTTTCTCGGCGTGGAAAGTTTTGGCAGAATCTGTTGGACGCTCCATTCATTGGGAGCGTGCTGCGAACTCTGCTTGCATCCTGGGTCCTGATTGTCCTGCTGTTACTCGTCCCACGCCTGGCGTTGCTTCTTGCTAGATGGCAATGCCCTGATTCCCAGGCAAGCAAGCAATCAGCGCTGGTGCACATGGTTGGCTGTACTTAGTACAGCTGCTATCGTCAGGCAATGTCAGATATGCCATGTAGACATGCTCATTCCGTGTACTTGCAGAGTGAGATGCAGTGGGTGGCGTTCAAGATGTTCTATGCGGTGCTCTTCTGGGACGTCTTCATCGGCTACACGCTGTCGGGAACTCTTGTTAGTGAGATATTGAACATCGTGGACAACCCGAGCAAGCTCGTCACGATCCTGGGCTCCTCTATTCCAGGAGCTTCTTCGTACTTTGTGACCTTCATGATGACGCGCACATTCACATTCATGCCGTTGGATCTTCTGCAGGTATGTCATGTCATATTGCTGCTGTCTTTGGTAGCAAGAGACTTTTTGCCTTGGTCAATGCTGGGTACCTTATCTGATCGTGCTATATGCAGCCATGGCCTTTGATTGTAACGGCCGTTACGACGCTCGTCGTCAGTGGACGCTTTGTTTACCGACACACTGGTGCGCGCTTGCTACGGCCTTCAACAACTGACAAGCTAGTCAACAAGCCAGTAAAGGTGCGTACCTGAAAGCGCCTATCATGCAATTGATGCAATAACTGTAACACTGCAGCAGGGCCAAAACAACAGACGCTGGAAGCCGTTTCAAATTGAGTACCATATTCATGGTGAGTTACATCCCAAAGCAGCATTATATCAGATGCAATGAAGAATGCCCTGCCTATAGCTGTGAACGCTTGCTTCCTGCCTCAGGTCCAAACCATCTCAAAATGTTGAGTTTAGGATTAAACTTTAGCATCATCGCCCCAATCATTCTTCCATTCTCGCTGTTGTACTTCTTGATTGGCTACATCATCTGGAGGAATGCGGTGAGCTATAGTCGATATGGGCCCTTGGTTGACACAACAGCAATATGTTCACCACTTGCGGGGTTGGAACCCACGACCAACCAATCAGGGTGTTTACTGCAGGTGGCTCACTGTCGGGAGCCTCTATTCGAGAGCGGAGGCAACATCTGGCCTCTGATTCACAACAACATGCTCGTAGCGCTTGTCGTGCAGCAGATCGTGCTGATCGGCATGTTCTCACTCAAGCTCTCCGTGGCGCAAACACCGTTCCTTATACCCCTCCCCATCCTGTCGATTGTGTTCTGGCTTCTCACTCGGCAACGCCTCCGCAATGCTGCATTGTACGTGTCTGTCAACAATGCGCGCATGGCGGATTACGAGGCCTCCAAGACGGACCTCTCACCCGACTGGCCAACAAACATTGCTGCCGCGTACGTGCCTGCTTGCATGAGCGGCAGCCTATATGACCCGCGCATAGGCCGCAGGCGAACTGAGGGGGAAGATGTATCCAAGCAATCAAGCAACGATGCTTCCTTGCAACAAGAACGACAACAACAGAGCAATCCGCTGGACATGCCGTCCGCGCAGCCGGCCACAGGTTGGAAGGCAGTGAGGAAGCGTGCGGCAATTGTCGCACAGCTAAAAGCGTTGCACCAAGGGATTGGTACAGGGTCAGGAGTTGCAACAGCTGCTGCAGCTGATGCTGGTGAAGGCAGTGCGCAAGAGACACCAAGTGTTTACAACAGCGCATTCAACACTAACGAGTCAAGTCCCTCAACAGCTGATGCAGGTCTTGAAAGCCCAACGGATCAAAAGCGCTTGTAGAGCACACATTGCAGCAGCATACTGCACGCCACAGTTTCATTGCGCAGATGATAGTGTATGACTTCAAGTTACTTCTATTCAGCGATTGTATATTCAGCAAGTTACAGTTATGCAACTTCAATGAATGGACTGAGTCGGGGTGGTATGCAAGCAGGCATGCGCTAGCTCTACAGACTGTCACCAACAGTCTACTACTGTTGCTACCATTTTGAGTGCGGCGCTGTAATGCTGTGCATGACGACACTGCGGTGTGCTGGGTGTGGTGTTATGTGCCAAATGAGCAACTACTACTATCGTCGAGCCACAAGTCAGTATGCAGTGGCCTTATGTACACTGCATACTCAGGCCATAATCCACTGTCAAGCAAGCCTGCAAGGTGTTCCACAGTCAGTCATCATACTGCGGGGCCCAGCACACCCCTGCCACTGTTTCCTGCTCTGCTGTCTCGTGTTGTGACTTGCTTCTTAACCCTACCATTGCCGCCTACCACCCACACCTCAACCCCTGCCCCAACCGACACCCTCGGCCCCAGACTTTACATTTAAAAGCTGTCTGATGTTGTGCCTGCGCTTGGCGTTTGTGTTTTTGCCGTTGTGAGTCTGAAACTAATCAGTTGCATATACCATGATACTGTGTCAGTCATGTTGATACTGCCTAGGCACAAGTAGGATAGATAAGTAATTATATGGCTGCACATATTGTATACTCACGGTCGTTCTCTACCACAACACAGTCACACACACATCATCACAGTTCCAGTGCTCTTCCTGTCACACATCCGCACACATCCCCTCGCTGCCGCCGGCGCAGCGCCACTGCTGCTGTTGTCGTTGTCGCCACCCCCACCATTGCTGCTATTCTGCGTCCTGCTCCATCGCCAGCACTGCGACTGCCTCCATGGTCAGCGGGTCTGATAGGTTGGGTTCCCCAGGCAGAATATGATGCTGGCACGCTTGCACAAGTTGCGAAGCGGGTGTTGAAAAAGCCGCTCACGGCTATGCAAAAGTTGCGGACGCGAACAGGCCCTGCAGCATGGGATGCTCACGCAGGGGGCTGGCCAATGCATCGTCCCTTTGCATCTCTGCAGATGCAGTGCGGAAGATGCTATTGAAACGGGCAGTGTTGTCATAAACAAACAAGAGGTACTTGTCGCACTCCAACCCCAGTGCTTTGGCGCGTTCCTGTACACTCTTCGACAACTGAAGGTCACACTGCTCTGCTTGCTCGCAGCCTTCTTGACGTCGTTCAGATTCCTGTCCAAGACGTCGATGTGCATGATGACAAAGGGTCAGCATTCTCACCAGATTACCATGTGAGAGGCCACCGGCTTAAACTGCCCCCTGATGAGTTGCGCCGTCGCCAGCAGATCGGCGCTTGCTTGCTGGTAATGCGCTGCAGCGTCTGCTGCTCTTTCCTTGAGATCCTTGGCAATGTCCTTGATCACGGCTGGCACTGCTGCTGCTCCCAAGCCTACAGCCGCTGCACACATGTTAAAGTAACGAGTCAGTGACCTACACGCCGCGCGACCAGACCTGTGCAATGTCGCACCCACCGAATATTGGTACCCCAACCGAGGCAAAAGAAACAGTGCTCTACATGTACATGCAGGTAGAACATTAGCACCGTGCCTGCCGTGGTTACATGCTTGAGTTCAGGTGTGTACCTGCGAGGTGAGCGGCTGCGGCTGCACTGACTGTGACGAGGCCCCCCGTTGTCACGATGTCAACGGCAGTGAGGATGGACAGCAGAGTTACGCCTGCACCGCCTATATCAACTTAACTTTTCTTGCCTGCTTCTTGCCTTTGCGGAGCGCGCTTTGAGCTTTCTCGTCTTCCTGCAGCACATGGCAGTAAGTCTTGCATTTCAACAGCCTCGCTCATGCAATATGGGATGACCGCGCTAGCCATTAAAAAGCTGCAGAAAATACAGGTCTGTTGACTCTGCATTACTAGTTTGCTAATAACACCAGGTACTGCTACATGTACTGCTATGCCGCAGTACACTGTCCCACGTCATATTCAGCACCATATTCAGCGACTGCATGCACAACTTGCTTTGTCGCCTCCTGCTCAGCTGCATCAGCGAAGCTATAAAAGAGCTGGAATTTTGTTTGTGTTTGTATATCCCTGTTTGACTGGTTAACCGCTTCTGCAGCCTGCTTGGACTCATTGACCGTTGCTCGCAAGTGATGTAGCCAGGCCTTGTCGTATTGAACAAGCTGGCCCCATCAGCTGCACCGTGTCTTCCATCACCTCCTTAGACTTGGGCAGGATGTCCTTTGAGTAATGCTGAGTCTCTTGCGCAACCCTGCCGCGCAGGGCTTTGCAAAGACACATCGAGCATGTGCACGCCTTATCCTGGCAGGTGATTGTGCGCGCAATGTAGAGCCGGTGCACACCATCGACCGCCCCCTCAAGATATTCTGAAGCACTTTCGACGGCGAGTTTCACGTCAGCCGCTGCCGTCCGCATACCACCTGACAGCTCATTGGCAGCACTCTGGAACTCTGCACTCGTCATGACTCCGGTGTATCTGAGCAAACGCCAGCCTTGTGTTAGAAGCAGTGCTTTGAAAACTTCTACTTCTAGTGTGCGCAGACAGTGCACTCACTCAGCGCATTCTCCTACTCTGCATTGTCGAGGTGGGTGCAGGATGCAGTGCATGTGTGGCTTACCAGCAAACTGTAGCAGCTCAAGGGAAAAGAGCTCCCTCCCTTCACCGCACCTCAGAAGCCGTCTTTCACAATGCTTACCTCACCTTACCTTCAGCGGGCAGAATGCAAGGCTCCCATGGTGGCTACAATTTACAGTCTATAAGCGGTGCTGCACTCGGCGACCGCTCACAGTCAGTAACGCATGGGGCACTACGCCCTGTATGTTGACAAGACGTGCCGTTGTGCTTTGCGATAAAGCATAAAAAACACTCTCTGCCGTTCTTCTTGCAGGCGCAAGGGTGCAAGGCGCGCCGGGAGCACCCCACCCTTTTGCTTCAGGGGGGACTGGGCAGTGCTCCCTATGAAAGAGAGGAAGAATGCCCTCATAAGTCAAGCTTTGGAGTCATGAGGACACTCTGCTTGGGTCAGAAAGATGGGTGCCCTTGCCCACTGCCCGCACACCTCAAGGTCACAGCTGCGCAACCTCAGCAGCAGCGGGCGCTGACAGCGCCCGTCCATTCTGTAGCAGACGTGACAGTCCTCTGCACCCTTACCTTTAGCACCTGTCATGCAGAGAGTCCTGCTTGAAACGCCGCCAAAGCAGTACTGCGCACCGCATGCTCACTGCGATGCCCAGCCTCAGGCCGGCCTTCTTGGAGAGGTCGCTAACCTGGAGCTGGGCGAAGGTCACATCAGTCCTCCAAGGCAGAGCCAAACGGCGCTGTTGCATGGACGTTGTTGTGGATGGACGCTGATCATGAACACGTGAAGCCTGCTTCGTAGGCGCTGACTGCAAGGGACAGCTGCACCTCGTACCAAAGGTGATACAAGTGACGGCAGGCACAAGCCGGGCTGCTGGCAGTGTGCGGTTGGGGGTCGCTTGGGGACAGCTTGCACCATGGGTACGCTGAGAGTGTCGTCATTTCACTACCTATCAATCTGTAGAGTGCTTTCTTGAACAAAGGTAGCTTTGGTTACCGCATGCTGACAATGAAGCTGTCATCATGTAGCGACGCAGCCTGCTGACAGTAGGGCTACAGCAGCGCCATGGTAATGGGCCGCTGATAGCCAAGGCGTCACAATGCTAGTCTTGTCACTCGACTCAAGCGGCCGCATCAGTCAACTGACGTGTGACACGGCTGCTGGACGTTACAGAAGGCCTCGCACATGCTGGGCAGAGATGTGACACGAAGATGAAAGTGCCACACGCCCTCGGCTGCGCCAGAAGGGCAAATGGGTAGAGGCTTCGGACAACCTGCTCCAACGCAAGGTGGGCAACATCATCACACAAGTAAACCTAGATAGAACTTGTTGGACAGTATGCACAGTCTCTCTTACATAGCAGTGCGTACCGCGGGGAGTAGACTGCCAGACACAGTTGCATGCGCATTGCAGACTGAGGCGCTGTGCCTTTGGCTCACACGAAGCTGTAATTAAACTGGGCATTGGCTTTCAGTGGTTGCGGCTGGGCGTGAGGGAGAACAGGTGACCAACTTTGGGAGGCGGCAAAGGGTCTAGAACCCTTGACAAACAGCATGCAGCGTCACAAACCTGCAACTTCAGGGCAACAGCCTGCTGCAGAGAGTAGCACATGTGTCTGCGCTGCAGAAGTGCAACATTATCAATTCGAAACATCTTTACATGGTGTGCATGCTTGCCTGTCTCTCACATGCGGAACACACAATATGCTGTCAACTCCGTCACAGCTGCTCTCCTTAAAGCAATTGTGCTACTCTCATACCATACGCACCAGTTTTACGTGTGTTGCAGGTGTTCCCGGTGGCACCCTTTGCGCTTGCACCAGTTGCGGCCTCTCCTGCTGCCTTACTTGCAGAAACAGCAGGGCCATCATGGCACCGGCAACCAAGCTGCGTAGTACAACCAACTTGCACAACATGTTGTCGAAGATCAGAACATTTTGCCATGCACCATGATGCTGTGCAGTCTTTGTATACAATGCAGTAGCAACATCCATGCTCAGCAAGGCTTCAGAGCGGCAGTATGTCCTGGGGGAAGAAGCATTTTGTCTCCTTGTTTTACACCCCATGGCAGCTTTCTAGTACATGGCAAACCTCTGTGCAAATCTTGCAGTCCTGGTGTCCCGTTGTGTGTAGTTTGCAAGTGACTGCAGATAGTACACTCATTGCAACCCACTTCATTAATTTACAAACACAATGCAGCCGAACTGAGCAATGTTGTTATTCTCATTGAGAAATCATGACTAGATCTTCACAATATGGCATGTGCATGCACAACTGTGGTCAGATAGACTATTACTCACCAGGTCAGGTCAGTTGTTTGGTACATGTTCGCATCCGGCATTCTTCTGCTCAATCCCATCACCTGATTCTCGAGCGATCCTCCTGACACGCAGGAGTAAATGAGCTGAAGCTTGGACCAACATCTCCTCCATATGCCAGGGGCAGTCAGGGCGGCTGCAGCAACAGCAATACTCACTATGCTTCAACCGCTTTCGGATAAGGCAGCACTACTGGCGCACTTCAATGCAGGAAGCCACAACACGACGCTCACTCCCAATGCGTTGAAGGTGCTGGAGAACGTTAAGGTGAGTGATGTGCAATGTCTGACTCGGTCAGGCCGAGTACGAACGGCCGCCCTCAGTAAAGCCCTGAAATGATGATGATAGCGTCCTTCTGTTCAAGCCTGTCACATGCTTGAATTGCGTGTGTTCAGCGGCAACAGCAGCCTGCCAGTCCAAGGCTGACCAATTTGGCAATGGCAGAGGTCCTTGCAAGCAGCTGAGCCAGGCATCTCCAGGTCTGAGATAGCACACCCACGGTTAGGGCCTGTTAGCTGGCGGAAGCTTCCAATCCACCACGTCGTCGGGCCGCTGATGTAATCATGCATGATGCCATGTTGCAACTGCACAGCGACAAGTTCTTGAGCAAGCTGCTCTTGCAAATGCAAGCGGCACACAGTGTACGACACCTTGCATGTGTTGCTGCGTGCTGACTGGACTACACGTTGTGCATGCGCATGCATGTCCTGCATTTGATGTACACCAAGGTGAGTGTTGCGGCCTAGCTGGCATTTTGCTCAAACACTGTGCATCAGGTGCTGCAATGGACGAAGTGTTGGCACGCACTAGGTCTCGACCTTCATTGTAGCGCTGGAGGAGTTATGCCAGGCAGGTGGCAGGCATGGGACCGAGTCCGACCCGCAAATCATTGCGGGAACCGCGCTAATGGAGTTGCAGCGGTTGCAAACCGGCTTAGAACTCTCGATTGCTGCTATCCCTGCGCTGTACAAGCACGTTGGCACCGGCGAGCTGTTCCAAAGCCTGCGAGGCACAGTTGTCAAGGAGATGCTTGCGTACTTGCACAAGCTCACGCCCGACTCCCACAGCGTTATGAGGGAATTGCTTGTAATGCTGAGCCAGATGCGGGCGACAAGAGCTCTCGACTCGAGAGTGCCTTGATTACCTCGAGGACAAGCGCAAACCTACAAGGCAACCATAGAGAAAACATCGTACACGCATCAGTGCATGAGGCTTGTTCTTCAAACGCTGTTTGCGGAGGCCGACACAGTGCAGAGTGCGCTGCAGGTCAGAGCACTGAAGTTGCACGGCTGGTCCACATCTTCTTGCATGCGTGCAAGAAGTGCTCGAAGAGTTCATCAGTGTCTAACCGCAGACCCTTCTCAATGCCTGAACTGCAGGCGCAGCTCAACACACAGCCTGCCAGATTGAAGACTGATGCCAGAACTGTTACGGGTGTTAATGTGAGCAATGGCGCCACGCAAGCAGTGGCGCTGCTGGTTGCAGCACATTGCATAACAGGCGGGGGGAAACGCACTCTAACTGAGACATCAGCACGCATGGCAGCCGAGCCAGCGTCAGGTACCGAGGTGCCCAAAACAGCGCTATAGCCTGCTGTGCTTTGGCCTTGCACCTGAGTCTTGCACAACAGGACTATTGCTGCAAGATGCAAGCTTAACCGCACACGTGCTGCGCAACAAGCAGCTAGTGAAGGAGATCGCTGAAGCCTGCCGCAGCGGGATAACTGTCAAACTTGAGCACGCAGTAAAAGTCCTCACCACACAGCTTGTGCCAATTGTCGCTCACTTCAACAAGTTCCTGTCCAATATCGCTGGCCTGTACGCGGGATTCCTTGCCCAAGTTGCATTGGCTCGTACGGCGCTAACTGAACTACAGAGAGAGCAGCTGGCTGAGGAGAGCATCTTCCTGCCGCACATATGGAGCTTGGTAGGCCAGAGTGAGCTGGTTGCACATGTTTTCCTCAAGTACATTGCTTTCAGCGCAAACCTGGAGGCCACGACCACCGCTTAGCTGGCCATCGTTGACCATGAACTGCAGAAGGATCTGCGATCAGGCGCGGATTGCGCAAAAAATATAAGGGAGAGAAGGCTTTGCATGGAAGAGTGCACAGCAGCAACACTAATCTGACAGTCACATATTAGAATATGCGTTTCCATGGTTGTATTCGAGTCGACATGCAGTTGTGCAGGGCATACTGTAATTGACATACCTGAGGCAAGGCTTGCTGTTGTGACTAGGGGCAATTGTGCCGTGTCGGTGTTCTGCAGACCATGTTGCCTGCAGCCTTTTGAGCATTACGGCGCCCACACTTTCAGAGAGTTTCGACAGATATCAGTGCTGTGTCAACGATCTCGTACCTGAACACTTGCGTCACACAAAGGTAAACAAGCCAGGTAACAATGCCATTGGCCTTGCGCACAAGCTGGCTGGCTTGGTCCTTCTCAGCTACTACTTACACCGTCATCTCCACGTACAATGCATGCACTCCTTGCAAACCTGTGCACAATGAACCTGTACGGCAGCTTGTTTGCAACTGTGAAATCCGGCGGTACCAGTGCAAGCTCACCTTGGGTAATCTGTTGCGAGTACAGTGTCTTGCATTCTTGTGCTCTGGCTGTTTCGATTACCTGCAATGCATATGCAAGCAAAGGCCGAGTGAGTGTGCATGCCAGTCTGCAACGTGCATGTACCCAAGCAGTGGCTGCCTGTTAAGTGCCTAATCGATGAGGTGCAGACTTTTGGCTATCCCAGCCACCCTCCTTCGCGAATTGCCAACGGAAGCGTGAGCTCACCATGCCCTACACTGTAGATGCTTCATGTAACACAGCATGCACACCATATGAAGATGAGTTACAAGCTGAAACGGTGTGAGCAGTTGATGTTTATGCTTGGAGTAGGCCGTCAAACCAGTGCAGGGTCGCCAAGTTGGCGGTGATCTTGTAGATGAAAATTTACAGACAAGTGGAACGGTATGCTGTGAGACCCGTTTGTCACATATCACATGGCAAAGCCACGCAAGAAGTAGCGAGCGCACACAATTTTGCGAAAGACATAGATTATGTCATTAAGTGCAGCAGACAAAGAGCTAGCTAATCACAGTGCTGCGCGTCATATGCGCTGCGGACTAAGAACCAGCCACACCTACAGGACACTGCAAATCAGACGGAAGCGCTCGCCCACTGCTATGCACCTCGCACCACCCAAACACACGCAAGCGCCGAATTTGCGCATGGCCGCCACCGCCACCGCCGCAACACTACCGCCACCAACGTTGTCAAGCTGCACTGAGCGTGCACACTACCATCAGACTTCTTACATGCCGGTACGGTAGTGTAGCGACAAGTTGGCTTGTACCTAACTGTTTCTGACTAAGTGGTGTCAAAATCTGCGAGTGTGTCAATTAGGGTTTGCTGCCAGCTGTCGGGGCAAGCGCTTGGAGGCGTCACCCAGGGCGGCGACGGGACGGAGGAGGCTCGTTCCCGAAGCTGGGTGTGGTTGTCCTGCCGGCGTCATGTCATTGCACTGAACGAGCAGGCCAACTCCCCTAAACCACGGCCCGAGCGCCGCATTGTAGCATAGTTTGTTGACAAGATGGCCGTGAGCGGCATGCGGGGCTTGACCCAGTTTATCAGCGACATCAGGAACTGCCAGAGCAAGGAGGCGGAGCGGGCCCGCGTGGACAAGGAGCTTGCCAACATTCGGACGAAGTTCAAAGCTGACAGGGTGCGCATTTTGTGTGGGTTGGATCTGCGTACAGCCCGGTTAGTTGCCAAATACTTCATTACCTTTGCTGCATATGTCAGCGCGGCACAGTAGTACTACCCGCACATGCGAATAGAGACTGAATGTTGCATGGGTTAGGGTCACAATGCTGACATGTGTGCATGTATCTCAAACGCGGCTTGCTGCACTCGCACGTTTGCACAGAACTTGAGGAGATTATGTAGCGCAATTAGCAGCAGTAACTTCCAACATGAACAGCTCTTTAAGTTGGCAACGCCGGATATTCGGGCATAGCAGGCTTATGCATGCGTACTCATCGCTATGTCTGCAGGGTATTACACCATATGAGAGGAAGAAGTATGTTTGGAAAATGTTGTACATTTACATGCTGGGGTACGATGTGTACTTTGGGCACATGGAGGCACTCAGCTTGATTTCATCACCAAAGTATGCCGAGAAGCAGGTAAGCCACATATCAGCAGCACCTCAGGTTCCCAGATTTTTGTGACAGCTTAAACTATTGATTGAGGCACCATCGTCAATCTGCCTCTGCATCTACCTACCCTTGTCATTTTCCCATCGATTTAGTAACGAGTGTTCAATGCAGGTTGGTTACATTGTGACAGCCTGCCTTCTCAATGAAGGCAATGAGTTCTTGCGGCTGGTCATCAACACTGTGCGCAACGACATTGTAGGCCGCAATGAGACCTTCCAGTGCCTTGCCCTCACCATGGTATGCCATGCTTAAAAACACAACCCACATTGCTAGTTACAAGCGTTGCAGACCATGTTAATGTCATCAGGTGGCCAATATTGGTGGAGCAGAGTTTGCTGAGGCACTAGCACCCGAAGTCATGAGGTTACTGGTGAGTGTTAAGCTCACATTGATGTAGCTTCGTTGCAAGTTTATAACTTCAACCGCATCAATTGCAAAAACCGACTACTTATGCAGATGTCGGCAAGTGCTCGGCCAATTGTTCGCAAGAAAGCCGCCCTGTGTTTGCTTCGTCTGCATCGCAGAAATCCTGAGATCCTCACACCAGACACATGGTAAGGACTTGTGAATGACATTGAGTAATGTTGTGCGCGCAGCTTTTATTGGTGGTGTTGGTAACCGTCAGTTCACAGGGCGGACAACATGGAGACGTTGTTGGAAGAGAAGCATGTGGGTGTGTTGACAGCATCCATGAGTCTCTTGACGGCGCTTGTTGGCCATAGCCCAGAAGGTTACGAGCACTGTTTGCGCCGAATTGTTCGAGTTTTGGAGCGTATGGTCAAGGGCATTGAAGTTCCTCAAGACTACACATACTATGGTATCCCCTCTCCTTGGCTGCAAGTGAAGACGATGCGCTGCCTGCAGTACTTCGACCCTCCTGATGACTCCGAGGTCAAGCGGGCACTGTTGGACGTTCTGGGTCGCATTCTGAACAACACGGACAACGTGAAGAATGCCAACAAGAACAATGCCATGCACGCTATCCTTTTTGAGGCGGTCAACCTGGTAACGCACCTCGACTATGACTCAGAGTTGACAGCGCAAAGCATATCTTTGCTTGGGAAGTTCTTGCTGGTTCGCGAGCCCAACATTCGGTACTTGGGGTTGGAGAGCATGACGCATCTGGTGCTGATACCTGAGTTTGTTGACCGTATCAAGACGGTGCAAGACCAGGTCATCAACCTGCTGAAGGATCCGGACATTTCCATCCGCAAGCGCGCACTGGACTTGCTGTACAATATGTGTGACTATGACAATGCGAAAGCCATTGTCGGCGAGCTTCTGACATACTTGGATGACGCTGAGTACGGGATCAGGGAAGAGCTTGTGCTGAAGATGGCCATTTTGGCTGAGAGGTTTGCACCAGATCTTTCCTGGTATGTCGACGTCATGCTTGGCCTGACCGAAAAGGCTGGCGACTTTGTCAGTGATGAGATTTGGTACCGAGTGGTGCAAATTGTCACCAACAACGATGACCTGCAAGAGTACGCTGCTGCGAAGGTGCTGGCTGCGTTGGTTGGTGGCAGTGCCCATGAGTCCATGGTGAAGGTTGCAGCCTACATTCTTGGAGAGTTTGGCCACCTACTGGAAGGACAGCCAGGTATGTGGTCATACCATGTTTGCTTTGCAATTGATAAATGCAAATAATGGTGTTTTACTTTTTGTCTGCTCACCAATGATCAACACAGGCTGCGGACATTATGATGTGTTTATGGCACTTCACGAGAAGTTTGCAGCAGTGACCCGTCCCACTAAGGCGCTATTGCTAACTGCTTACATCAAGCTTCTCATGCACAACACGCGAGATGCACAGTTCCGCGAGGAGGTGATCACGGTGTTCAGGCGATATGAAAGTTTTGCAGATCAGGAAATCCAACAGCGTGCTGTTGAGTACGAAGCCATTGGCAAACGGCCACAGGTGCGTGCTTTAGGCATCTGATGCATTCACAGCCCAGTGGATTGCGTCCGTTCATGATATTATACTTTGTACATGCTGAGTGCTCAGTGACAAGGTCTGGCATTGGCAGATGAGCGGCATCTTGGCTGAGATGCCCAAGTTTGGCCAGAGAGAGTCAACTCTGCACAAGAAGGTGGAGGCCTCAGACCAAGACACAGCTGATGTCTCACTTGTTGCGCGCCTGCGAAATCAGTCCTTCCGCGGCGCTATTGTGCCTTCAACAGCCACTGCTGAGCCGATTACCAATGGCCCTGTGAAATCCGAGCCACGCGCTATTGAAGCACCAGTGGTAAGTCTCTTGGATGGTTGATGTCTCAAACCCCAACGCACCACTGCAGGTCAGTCGTCATGTGCCAGTTGCATTGAACCATCGTTTCCCAGGCGGATATTTTAGGCTTTAGTGATGCAAGCGTCAGTCATGCGCCGCTTCCGCCCAAGCCGCCAACCGCAAATGGCGCCCCCAAGTCTAGCAATCCAATGGACTTGCTGGGAGAGCTTATGGTTGGTGCTCCGGCGTTGCCTGCACCGTCCCCGGCCCCAGCAACACCTGCTGCCAGCCCCATGGATCCATTTGGTGCAGTGGCTCCCATGCCTAGTAAGTTTAGTTACCAGACAAGAGTCATTTGCTGGGCTCGTGCTGTTCACGCATGGTCCCTGTAACAGGCCATCAACGCTATGGTAATACGCTCTCCTGCCAACCCTTTTTCCAGGTGGCGGCACCATTCAGCCCACAGGCAGCGTAGTCCAATGGTACCAGAAGCTGTGTACAACAGACAGCGGCATATTGTATGAAGACCCATTCTTGCAGGTACTACTTAAGCAGCTTCTGCCATAACTTTAGCTGCTCTATGCAACCCACCCTGACACAACTTGCCATGCTAGATTGGTCTGAAGGCTGAGTATCGGCAACATATGGGAAGGCTTCTCCTGTTTTTCGGCAACAAATCAGCAGCAACCTTGGAGAACATTAGGTGTGGAGTGCCACCCATGCCCGCTTTACGTGCTCAGCTTGGCCCTGTACCACCCTCAATCCCGCCACAGCAGCAGGTATATGTAGTGACAGGCTATGCATTACAACTGATCCATGGTAGTGGATGAGGTTGCTGATCCCCCTGAGGGCACTCACGTGTTGCATTCTGTTTACAGGTTCAAGTATCGGTTGACGTGGCCTGCTCACAACCATTTGTGGAGCAACCAGTCTTCCAGCTGGCGTACTCTACGCAAGGGCAGTCTGCAACGCAAACACTGCGGTTGCCAGTTGTTGTCAGCAAGTTTCTGTCACCCACGCAGCTGCAACCGCAAATGTTTTTTGATCGCTGGAAGAATCTTGCTGGGCCGCCATTAAAGCTGCAAGAGTTGGTGAGCACTCGCTGAATGTCTTCTCCTAGCCTTTTGCTGGCATCCTGGCTGCAAGACAGTGTTGAAAGCTCAGTTTGCTCAAAAGTAGGCTTTTTCACAGCCTCTTTATTCATCTCGTCTTTGCTTCTGGTAGGTTCGAGGTGCACGGCCATTTGATGTGCCATCGTTGGAGCAGCTGTTCACAAAGCTCAACCTCGGCGTTTCCCGTGGGCTCGACCCCAACCCAGCAAATATTGTTGCTGCTAGTGTCCTGCGCACAGAGCGTGGTGCTGAGAACTTGTGTATGGTGCGCTTGGAAACTGACCCAACCAACCCCACTCAGTTCCGGCTTACTGTTGGTACATCTGACCAGTACAGCACTAAGAGGTCAGCAATTTGGAGTTGGAGTTTGCCCTTGTCATAGTCATGAAGTTGCTGGTGAGTGTGCAGTCACTAATGCCATCGTCGTGCCTTGCAGTCTCCTGGATACCATTCTTGACCAAATGCTTCCCGGTGGCTTGCAAGCGCGTTCCCAAGAACCTCCCAAGGCGCTGACTGCCAACCCATTTGCATGAACACGTGCAGTACATAGTGAAGCCTGCCAGCACACATGCATATCTGCTTAGTTGTTCATGACATTCAGTGCTTGCATGTTAATTGTGAGCCAGCAACAAGTCTAGCAGTTGATGGCACAGTCTCATGTATGGGGGACTCCCTGCATTCTGTGCGCGCTCTGTGTGGATGATGGCCAAGTGTGGGCAATGTCCTGCATGATGCATTGTAATGTGCAACAGCTAATATAGTTGGGCGTACAAAGGGACCTCCGGAATTCGATGGTGATTGCACTATGGGACTCCATGCAATTGCTGTGTTTGGAGCCGAGAGTATCAATAATCAAGCATGACCCATAAAGTGTGAGTGATTCCAAGATGGCGAACCCCTGTTATACAACGCCACGGTCAGATTCAATTTGCATGTTGTGGAGCAAGCAGCAGTGCTTGCTCAGAGAATGTTCGATGATGTGCACACGGTGGTTGTGCAAATAAGTTGCTTGCATGGTGTGCATTGCTTGTGCATGCATGTCAGTCACAATCACCGCATTGCTGATATTCTATATAGTAGCGATTGTGTACAGAAAATGCAAGTGATCATGATGTGCCACCATGGTCAACGATTGTGCACACCCATCGTCCACACGCACGACACGGTCACCAACTCATCACAGGTAAATCTTATACACAATACACACGTAGGCCCGGGGGGGGGGGGGGGGGGGGGGGGGGGGGACCCCCAAGACTTGGTTAGCCAATGAACCAGAAGAATTGCGGCACAAAGGCACTCTTCTTCTGTGTAGCAGAAAGGGCTGAGACNCACACGACTAACAGGTGGGGTAGGAGTAGAGTTAGTAAGGTAGGTAGCCCGGTAGTCGAACATGTGTGAAGTAGGTGAGTATTTAAGTGGTGGACGTGTGTTGTACATCATGTTCATATGTATGTGCTGCACTATTGCATGCACGCAATAGCTTCTTTGATTTCCTGTACATTACACCCCACATTAACCAAAAGCACATAACATCGCTTGCGATCGTTCTCGCATACACAACCGTATGGCACGGTACATGCGCCTTGTGTATATGTAATGTGTCGTGCTTGTTGCATGCATCACTTGCACTTTCTGTACACTTCACCTCCTGCTGTCGCACCTTCCCCTCCGTTTTTGCCAGTGCCCTTTTATGATCTGCAGATCTTTGTTGACACATTGAACAGCGCGGCATCCGCCTCTGTCATTGGAGGGCCTGCTGACACCTCCACCCATCTCGGCATTGCCGCCCCTCACTCCGTAATTGCTATGGCCTGCACCAGGCCATGGCACTCGCTACAGCTCGCAAGTGACCCCCCTTTTACCGAATTCGCAAGTGTTGTGGGTAAGGGAGATACATCCCCAATTAGCCCCCACGGTGGTTGCAACTGGAACCACAACGACTGTGCGCAAACACACCAACTCAACCGCTGGTGCTGTTAACGCACGACACCTTCAGTCCCATGCTTTTACAGTCGCTTAAGCTGTGCGCGCATCATCTCACAGCTGCTACGCTTGATTGGCTCCAAAGACACCGAAGACACCTCACGACTGAACATTGCGAATGCACTCAAGGGAGAGCTCCTAGGCCTAACCTTGTATGCACTGCGCATGAGCGGACTTGTTCACTGATTGTTGTCAGCCCAAATGGTGGTGGTTACTATCCAGTGTGGTAAAAGGTATGGTCACTGGGGGAGAGGGAGAGAGAGGGAGAGAGGGAGAGAGGGAGAGAGGGAGAGAGGGAGAGAGAGAGAGAG
>RHPI01003369.1:1077600-1150828 GCA_009103225.1 Chlorokybus atmophyticus
GGGCGTCACCATTGTTGCTGAGCAGCTGGAGCTATGGAGAAGGCTAATCTGGAACCAGGCGGGAGGGAAGGCTACGGTCTATCGTGATGCTAACGTATTCTCTCCTACGCCGCAGGTGGGAGACAAAGCCTTTGCGTCAGTCCCCATTGCTCCTACGTCTTGCACAAAACTAGTTGCCAGAGTCAGCCCCGTAAAAGTAGTATACGTGGAATAGTTGGGTGGGAACGGGTGTGTTTCCGTTTGTATTTGTGTGCACATATACTGTTGTAGCCGCTGTGATAAGATTAGCTCAAGCCATCGTCGGTGAAAGCCAACTCGCCGGCGCTGTCCAACTTGCCGTACGCACGCTTCTGTCATGAGAACATCCTAGTCGTCCATCTTTGGAAGGGCACCCCCGGTCATTCCAGCTGCCCACCACAATGCTTTCAATGCCTGCAAGGAAAGACTGCACGCACACGAACGAGCATTGGGTTAAGTACTACGGCAGTGCAAGCCCAAGGCAACATATGCATGCTATGGGCATGCATCCCTTCTTCAAGGAGACAAACAGCACTACTAACGGTATATCCCGGTGTACGTATGATATTAAGTATGGTGTATGTGCATGGTGTATGTATACATGTACATGGTGTATGTATATTCAACAGGGCATAACCCCTTGGTTCGCTGCCGATGTGGACGACGAAATACATGTAAACGCTCAACTTGCTCACAACTGCTCTTGGATAAGGGGCCTGAAGCAGACGCTAAAGCAGTGCTTGTCTCTCAAGCTACAGCTTTCCCCAGCTATGGTTCACCGATTGGCACACTATCGTGTCCACCGTGGGACGGGCGGCCCTGGCATTGGTGACTCGCAACAATATCGGGAGGCTGGCGCTTAGTGACTGGGCGAAGTAACGCTGTCTCACGCAGCTACGTTCAACTCTGACAATTGTGACCTCACACTCCAGGTGTCACACACAGCCAACACAACCTGTACGGTACAAGCGGCTGTGCAACTGGCTAGCTAGCGAAGCTGAGTGCTTGCATACAAGGCAGCCTGAGTGGGAATGGACACGCAGCTGACTCCAGATGCTGGACGCACAACAGCAAGAACAGCAACAAGTTGTTGCTTTTCAGCAAGCTTGAATGCAACTGCAAGGCAGAAAGAGGTGAATGCAGTGGCATTCAGTAGCTGAAAGCCCACTCTGAGGCGTGCACCTGACTCGACGAAAGACTACCAGCATAGCTTGCAGTACACTACCTGTGCTCGCAGCTTACATGAAGCACAGAAATGGCGCTAGATGCAAGACTCATGAATCTTCTCGGAGCTGACTGCCTTCATTATGTTGAGCTGCACTACAGCAAATGCTATTTTGCTTGCATGGCTAGCAGCACCATCAACACAGAAACGCAGATTAGTGGCAGTTGGCTGGTGAATGAGTTCCTGCCTGCTAGCGCTGCTGAGCAACTGCCCCAGTAAGCAGCTGCTTATGCCCAGCCAATGGGCCAGCCAGACAGCATGCACCAGCAGCAGGTAAGGACGAACCCGACAACAGCCACAAGCACGGCTGGTGGCAACTGCGACAAGTACAAAGCCTCTGATGCGCGAAAAGCTCCCCCTCCTCCTCCTCCTCCTCCCCCTGACTGCCGCCACCTCCTCCGCCTGGCCAATTGCACAAACCACCAGCGTGCACTGCAATTGCCGCAGAGCTTCAAGCCGCTTGTAATGCAAGTTGTGTGGCACAGACTCTACAGCTTGTGCGTGTCACAGTTGTAAATGTGAGGCACAGGCGGAGGCGGAGGTGGAGGCGGAGGCGGCGTTGGAAGATGTGACGTGGACGGTCCGTGCGTGCACCGCGTGGCGAAGGGCAGCGGGTCAGCTTAAGCACTGCAGCATGCATCCATACAGAAGCTAGGCTTGCATGCGTAGGCTTGCATGCACGCTGCATAATTCATGCTGGCTTGTTGGTGGCTTCCAGCAGGTTTGATTGTCGGTGTTGAGAATTGTAAGGGTACTGCGGCAAGGGTTTAGGGTGGTGGGTGTTGTGGTCAGTCGCAGAATTGGCAAGCGTTGAGGGCCATTGGTTGAACGCAAGAGGTGTGCATGGCTTGTGCGGTGGCTGCGTTTTCGGTGTGCACCTGAACAGGAGTTCAGCCATCTGTGCGCCAGCTGTGTGGTCACATCTTGCATGGCACAAGTCGCATAACCACCGACAGCACCAGAGCAGGTTACTACCGCAATCTGTCCTCCGGCAGCCCAACTGAACATATTCTTTGCACTGCAAGCTTACATCGACACTCTGTCCTGCCTGGTGCTTGCCAATGTTCCTGAAGCATCAGCTGTGGTCCAGTAACATGGCAACCGTATTGCTACTCAAGCGGACCGCATTGCATGCATGTGGCACAGCAGGCTAGCGCAGTGGCTTTAGCACCCAACCATGGATGGGCTCCTCAAGTCTACACCAGAGTTATTACAGGCGGAACCAGCGCAGCCACTAACGGTACGCTTTATCCAGCTTATTTGCTGTTTTGACTGCGTGCGTGCGTGCATGGTTGTGTGTTGTGTCGGAGAGCTATCAGCTTGACTTTATTGCTATTTGTGCTTGTGTGCGCAGCTCTTGTCTCTTGACGAGGGGCTGCTGGTAAGGATTTTGTTAGAGGCATGTCTCACAGCGGTAAGTACTATTACTGTTGGATGCACGCACAACACAGCTAAAACAAATCCCTCCATGCTCACAGCAGCTTCCGGATGCAGAACGAAGCTGCGTGGCTGCTACTCGTGTGCAAGGTCTTCTGCGCCGTGCTTCAAGGCGACAAGCGTTTCTGGAAACATGTGGAAATCATCAATCCCAAGGGCGGCATTGATAAAGTGCTGAATTCAGTTCATGCCAATGCGGGAGGGCGCTTCGCCCTCAACACAGTATCATGCATGAAGTTCGTGCAGGGGGTGACCTTGTGGTAAAACAGCTGCTTGGAGGGGCTTCAGCTGCTTGGAGAAGTGTTTCCTGAGGTCACATGTGTGGACTGCTTTCTTGGAGTCGCTGATGTTGACTCCGACAATCTGGCTTGAAGCCTCAGCAACTGCAAGAACATGCACCAGCTGGGTATCTCACTGTCTCCCTTTGGCCAAACCTTGGACCTCAGCGCACTCGCAGCATGCAACCACCTGCAAGTGCTCAAGTTGGAGTTTACAGAGCAGAGTGATGATGAGCAGCAGGCAGCGCCAACAGGCAGATCAGTGCTCATTGCAGGGTTGAGTGCCATGCCGCAGCTTGTCACTCTGAAAGTTTGTGCACCATCTTGCATTTTGTCACAGCTTTCCAAAAACGCTGCAAGCCATTGAGTTGCTGGTGGATAACTTAGGATATGGCGGAGTTGTCCCTGAGGATCAGGTTGTTGGCTGAGAAGTGCAGCAACAGGTGTTGAACTTGGTGGCGCTTGTACCCAACCTGAGCGAGATCTTCATATGCTCATTTGGTCATGACGACAGCAACGTAGTGCGTGTCAACGGACAGTCCGATGACGTGGTTTGCTGGCGAGCATGCTGCTTTTCAGCCCCAGACCGCATAGAGCCGAGCGTGTGTGGGTTGTTGAGATCAGAGGCGCTGATGGACAGGTAACCTGAGACCCTGTTGCGTGCGTGCTTATCCTTCTCAACCAGTCTAGTGAGGAAGCTTTACCAATCAACACTTATCAATCACATTCGGCACGCAGTTGTGGCGCAAGGAAATTGCTACTGATAGCCGTTTGGCGAAGTGTGTGTCGCTGTGACAAAAGACTAATATATTACACGGGTGCCAATTGGCGGTTGTTGTGTGCGGAGTCCAATGCTACCCTACTCAAACACAATCATACGGTAGGCTGTACATGAGCAATGTCCTCAAGTACTATATGATGTCTATCGTGCACACGCAAGGAGGGGCTGGCGGGCACTGCATCTGCAGCTAGAGCCATAATGGCAGTGGCCTGCGCGCGCTGGAACGTGACAGATATGCGCACACGGAAGGCAATCTCAAAGCGTGATGGATATCGCGTCTCCAACTCACGAGCATCCAATGCTCGGCGCGCACAAGTAGCCAACAAGTCCATCAACGGGTGACCCATCCAACTGTGTGACTTAATCGCCAACTGGATAAGCGTGTCTGTCGTGAAACAACAAAAGTTGAAAGTCTGCTTATAGTGGACAGCAGGAAGACAGGAATGAGGAAGAGCAGGCCAAGGTGTACGAGATCACGTACCTGGAAAGGCTTCACGTACACACCACTACACACCGCTCTCACAACTCCACTCGACTGTGAGCTTCCTTCCTCCCGCTGACGCCGCAGTCAGAGCAACATGGCCTCTCCCGTGGATGAAGATGAAGATTATGGATTAAAGTCCAGGATGACAATGCTGGGGTATAGGTTGAAGAGAATCTGTCAAAGCTCCCCTTGCACATAATTGCGGCTGTTTGAAATCATGCGTGGTGGCAAACAGGCTGCCTACTCCAACCAGGCATGTGCGGGTTTGATGTGGTGATGCGTAGGATGCTTGCGCTTGTACAGAACAATTGCAATTGCTTGTGTTGGTACCATATTGTAGTGTGGTTTTTGACGATGGGCTGCATGGGCATAGTCCACGGAACTCTAGCAACCTAACGCTCTGTATTATCCAGGTTTGAAATCAATGCGTACCCGCGTGTGCACACAATAATGATTCCCGTATCCACAGAACAAAGGCAAGTTATCAGCAACTAACCTGCCAGCAATGTATAGTTTGCATTGGGATGCCATTGGATAATAAGGGGCTAAACAACAAGACTCGGAGATTATGTCCGCTACCACAGTGGCGGTCGCTTTAAACGAGTTTGTAGCGATGCAAACAATGTACCTAGCTAAAGGATAGCTTATGCCAACGCGCAAGCAACTTACGCTGTCCGCATTGACAGCTCGGAAGTTCGCGGTATAGCCATGCGCTCCTATTGTAACAGCTTGGGAAGCCGTGCACTCTCTTGCGGATCAGTAACCTGCAAGCAGCTGAGAGCTGAAGCAACCATCAAACACCATGCTAGAATGTCCATAGTGTGGGCACATTATGGGTACACCCCTTTGCACATATATAGACTTGAAGCATATAATCTTAAGAGGAAAATTGCAGGAATTGTACCGTTTCAATGGTGAGCTGGCGAAGGCTTTGCAGTCTTTCTCCTCTTGCAGCGACAGCAGGGCCTGATTGTCCTTGGACGCCTGCTTCACCGACATCATGAAGCGAACGGAGTCCAGAGATACGCGCAACCTGAATCAAGTTAAAAAAGGGACTGCTGAGTGCATGGTACATACCATACTCGCCAATCAACCAAGGCCCCTCAATATCGCTGGCAGCAGTCAAGCGCACAGCTCCTGCATCACTGGATCATGCAAGCAGGACAGTTACCTGAAAACCATGACCAACGCCACTATGACGTTGACCTATTGTGGCCGTACCTGGCTTGCCCAGAGAAGTTTTCTTTCCACTGCGTGACATTGACCACGTGATGCGAACAGATGGTTTTGCATGCCTGATCTATAGCATCTATAATTTAATCGCCTACACAGACAGGGACACAACATTCCAGCACCTAATCAGAGTGACGATATTCAGCTCTATCAAAATGTCGCGGCTGGTAAGCCTTATGTACTTGCTTGAAAGCTGCTGTTCGAACTCTTGACACTTCCAGCTGGAGCGCCTGCGCGCAAGCCAACAACAATGAGGACAATGCAGGCTTGTAGCAGGGCGAAGCTACACGCAACTAGCGCGTGTGCGTGCCATGTGTCGCACGAGCTTAGCCCATGGCTTTATTACCCTCAAAGTCATCAATATCGTATCCTGCATACGCATCTTCTGCATCTGTTCATGCACTGCTCCTGGCTCCCGGCAACAGCTTGGAAGGCGCCGTGTGCATATTGCGGCTGTGACAATGACTCCACTCGCTACTCTTTTGGGGGAAATTGGTGTCACTGCCATGACAGTGCAGTTCACTGCAAGGAGGCTCGCAGCTCGTTGTAACACGTGCTATATAGCATACATTCGTTGGTTGGCACCGTATGCTGCAGGGTTCTTAAAGCTGTCAACGGAAGTCTCGACTGCGCTCGTGTGCGCTATGCTCTCCCGCATGCCGTCTTCCAGTGACGTGCGAAAGCGAGCGGCTTGCATCTGAAACAGACTGTCAACACAGATCAAAATCCAAGGATAAGTCGCAAACAGCGCAGTTAATGGTTGGTGGACCAAGATATCAGCAACAAACCGCGGAGAGGTTGATTAGGGCGCATGCTTACTGACTCGCTCACTGAATGGGCATATGTGCCGCACTGCTTTCATCACGCGTTCCTGCCTTGCTTTCAATGTGATCAGCCACCTGATTCAGCTCTCTCTTTTTATGCGCTCTCGCTCAAGAGCCTTTTCCTTTTCCATTCTGTTATGTCATGACACAAATCAGATTCAACGCAACGCACATGGAGGTATAACTTGAAGACTGTCGTAATCGCCCATTGTACAAAGCATGGCAAGCAGCGTGCAGTGGCGGCTACCTTCCCGCTTGCTCTTAATGTCTTGCTCTCGCAATTGCAGCTGATAGCCATTCTGCATCTGCTGCAATTTCACTTCCTGCTGCTGGCGCCGAGCACGCTCGTCCATCTGTAAACAGAGCACTTCATTTGCTTCAATCTTGTTTAACTTGGCTTCTTTCAATGACATGGGTTGGGCTCCTGCACACCATGCCATTGTGCAACGCGCAACTGGAAGTTGCAAACAGACACGTATACAGCAAGTGTGCTCGATCACACTTGCATGCACACCTCTCGTTGTCGAGTGAGCAACTCCTCCCTTCTGCGCTCTTCCTCCTCCGTGGCTCGCTCCAGCTTGCGCTGCCGCTCCACACCATAAGCAACTGCTTACCTTACTGCGCAATACTGCACTGACCATAAACTTGGTTACTACACTTTGATGATCATACTACTGAGCTCTATTCACTTCAAGTAGTAAGTAGTAGTAGTAGTAAGCTACCAGGCAGTACTCACTGCGTGCGTCGCACTGCAGCTGTTTGACTTGATGGTAGCACTAACAAACATGCAAGTGGATAAATTGCAACTTAGAGCAGCAAGGCTTACAACCCCAACACGTGTGGTTCAAGCAGTGCTAGCCGAGCAGCAAGTTATCAAGCGGTTGTGCAACTTGCTAACTTGGAGCTCATTACTTGCACACAGCACAACCTGACGTGGCAATGGTCACGCAGCTGACTCCTTGCCAAGTGCACAAACAGCACGAGTTGTCGCTGACTCAGCAAGTTTGCACGCGGCTGCAAGGCAGGACGAGTGAATGCACGCTGCAACTAGCTGGGTGCCCACTCCAAGGCAACTTGAAGTACCTGACCCAACAAGAACCAGCATAGAACACATTGCATTGCCTGTGCTCTCATCTTGCATAATGCACAGAAGTAGAGCTAGATGCATGGGCTTGATTGCCTTGTGTACATTAGAAACTGCCCACTACAGCGTTGCAATTGTATGGCTAGACAGTCAAATCAACACGCCAGTAATGGCGGTTGGCTGTTGAATGCGTCACTGCCTCAGGTAGTGATTAGCAGCAACTGCAACCCATTGAGCAGCAGCTGCTTGTGGCCAACAAATAGGCCAGAGGAGCCCGCCAGACAGCATGCACCAGCAGCCGGTGAGGACGAACCAAACAGCCACAAGCACCCGCAACAGGCCCTGCCGGGCATAAGCAGAAGCTCCCCCTTTTCTTGCTCCTCCTCGCCACCGCCTCCGCCAGGCTGGCCACATGGACAGACCACCAACTTGCACTGCTGCCTTGGAGGCACAGTTTCTGCAGCTCGTGCGTGTCGTTGTTGTGCCTCGGAGGCACAGGCCCCCCTAGGCGGAGGCGGAGGCGGAGGCGGAGGTGGTGGTGGAGGTGGAGGTGGAGGCGGCGTTGGTTGTGACGTGAACTGCGCATACGTGGCGGAGGGCAGCGGGTAAGTTTATGCCTTGCAGCATGCATGCACAAGTCATGCATGGTGTTGCATAAGGTATGCTGGCTGGATTGTGGCTTTCAGCAGGTTCGCTTGTCGGTTTTAACAGTCGTAAAGTTACTACTGCGGCAAGGGTTTCGTGACACCCCGTGGTGGGTGTTGTGGTCAGAAGTGGCAAGCGTCGAGGGCCGTCGCAAAATGTTTCCCCTGCCGGCCGTTTGAATATTGGCAACAGACGTGCAACTGAGGATACTTATTGAGACTGTCGACCTTCAGTCTACCGGCGATCTCGATACAGGGACCTGAGCATAACGGCCGTCACCATTTGTTAGTGGCCGTCTGCATAAAGGGATTGACCCTAATTAATAGGTACCTGTCAGGTACTCAACAGTTAAGCAAAGGGGACTTGACCTAACTAACAGGTAACTGACCGGTATATATCAGTGGGGTACCGGCAATTGTACGCTAGCTGAGCGAAATTGTCAAGTACTTTAAGGTACCTACCGTTAATGATGTGTACCTTCAAAGGTACCTGCTGCTACCGCTCGGTGATAATTAGATGTCACACGTAATTGTCGTTAGCTGTGCAAGAATGCGTGACAAATAATAAAAAACAAATAAATAAATAAATTACACTGTAATATAATGAGCTACTACTATTACCGTTAGTACAACTAGACTACCACTCTTGCTACTACTACCTTTGTACTGAGCTGCGGCACCTGCACCGCCCGCTCCAGCTCCGCCGCCGCCGTTCTTTCTCCGCCGCCGCTGCCGCCGCCTGGCCTGGTCTGGCCGCCCTGAGGCAAGGAGGGTGGTTAGATGGCATGCGGTGTTGCGCGTAGTACAACATCAGACAGCAACTAAGCTCACCTACTGTTAGCCGTTGCCGCCGCCGCCCACAACGCTCTATTCAACTTGAAGCCGTTGAGCGTTTGAATAACTTGGGCAGCCCAAGCTATTCAAACGCGTTGTCGAAACGTGACCCGCAACGGCATTATCGGGTCAGTCCATTGATCAGAGCAAGGGGTTGAACAGCAAGAATTGCAAACTATGTCCACTGCCATACTGGTGGTCTCTTCTGAAGAAAATGTATGCACATAATGTATGGATGAACTATACCAATACAGAAGCGGCTCTACGCTGTCCGCGCGGACAACTCGGAGATTCGCTGATATGCAGCCATGCGCTCCTGTTGAAACAGCTTGCGAAGGCGTGCACTCTCTTGCGGATCAGTGACCTGCATGCAAGCAGCTGAGCTGAAGCAACCATCAAGCATTAAAAGGTTATGAGTATGGCATGGCCATGGTATGGGCACAGCATGGGTACACAGCATGGCACAACAATGTCAACTTGAAACGTACAACCTCGAGAGTAAGTTGCAGTAAGTGTACCGTTTCAATGGTGAGCTGGCGAAGGCTTTCGCGAGCTTTCTCCTCTTGCAGCGTTGACAGCAGGGCCTGGTCGAAATTGGACGCCTGGTTCATCAGCTTCATGGAGTGAGCGGAGTCCAGAGATACTCGCAAACCTGCATTCCATGAAAGAAAGGACCTTTGAGTGCATACAAGCCAGTTGACCCAAGTCAACATCGCTGGTAGTAGTCCAGCGCACAACTCCTGCATCACTCTCCACCAAGCTAGAAGCTGTGGCCGTACCTGGCTTGCACAGAGTAGTTTCCTCCCACTGCGTAACATCAACCAGGCGTGATGAGAATGGTGTCACAACGCCTGTTTCTTAAGGAACTCGCCTACACAGACAGGGCCACAACAATATTGCACCTGGTCAGAGTGAGCATACCCAGCTCCATCAGAATGTCGCGGCTCGCGAGCCTTATCCTGTTCCGACTGGAAGCTGCTGTGCAAACTCTTGACGCTTCCAGCTGGAGCGTCTGTGCACAAGCCATCAACAATAAAGACAAGCAGGCTTGCAGCAGGGCAAAGGTGCACACAACACCAGTGTACATGCCTTGTGTGGTGCGAACTGCCGTGGCTTCATCATCCTCAAAGTCATCATCACCGTATCCTGCATACATGTCTTCCGCATCTGCATATGCACCAATGCTCCTGGCTCCCGGCGACAGCTTGGAGGGCGCCGTGTGCACATTGCGGCTGTGACTGTGACTCCACTCGCTGCTTTTTGAGCTGGTGTCACTGCCATGACAGTGCAGTTGAGTACAATGTGAGCCTTGCAGCTCTTTGTAAATACACAGCATATGCAATGACTGGCACCTGCGGGGTGTGGTAAAGCCATCAACGGAAGTTGCGCCCGCGCTCATGCGTGCCATGCTCTCTCGCGTGCTGTCTTCCTCCAGTGACATGCGTAAGCGAGCTGCTTGCATCTGTCAACACGGATGAATTTTATAGGAGGACTTGCAAACAGCGCAGTCATGGCCGGTGCACCAAGATATCGACAAAACCATGGGGAGGTCAGCTCAGCGCTCTCATGCTCACTGACTGACTCACTCAGCAATGCATTGCTGTCTTACCGCTTTCATCATGCGCTCCTGCTTGGCTTTCATGGCATCAATGCGATCAGCCTTCTGTTTCAGCTCTCTTTCAACGCGCTCTCGCTCAAGAGCCTTTTCCTTTTCCATCCTGTTATGCCATGACATGAAGCAGACTCATTGCACAACACAAGGAGATATACGGCTGAAGTAACCTCCCACTGCGCAAAGGAAGGTTTGAAGCGTGTAGTATAGTGTTACCTTTCCACTTTTCTTCTTATGTCTTGTTCTCGCAAATGCAGCTGATAGGCATGCTGCATCTGCTGCGACTTTACTTGCTGCTGCTGGCGCCTCGCACGCTCGTCCATCTCAAAACAGTTTAGTTCAGTTCAGTTCAGTTCAGTTCAGTTCAGTTCAGTTTGGTACGGCTTCAATAGCTACTGGGTTTGGCAACACTCGCGACAATGTAAAACATGCAAACGGAAGCGTACAGACAGTCGCGCAAAGCTATTAAGCTGCAACATAGACACATGCACACCTCTCGTTGCCGAGCGAGCAGCTCCTCCCTTCTGCGCTCTTCCTCCTCCATGGCTCGCTCCAGCTTGCGCTGCCGCTCCTGCTCCTTAAACTCATCTTGCTGCCTGCAAGTGTCTGTACCAATTCAACAAGCGGTCCTACACAACCACCACCTATGCGCCACAGACCTACCGTTTGAGCTCCTCCTCGTGCTGCCGGATTTGCTCCTGCAGCTTGCGGTGCTCCTCCGCGGCACGCTGCTTCTGAAGCAGCTCGCGACGTTTGACCTCTGTCGTGTCTTCTGCGCGCTCAACAACCTGTGCAAGCATAGGGTGTCCGTCTCAGCAAGCCATCTGCGATGACACCTTTGTCGCTTTCTGTCCGATGGTAAGTAACGCATGCACAACAGCAGCAGCAGTAGCAGCAGCAGCAACAATAATGCAACACTCGTGACAACAACGGCAATGACAACAATGCCGACAAGCATCCCAACACGGACGACAACGACAACAACAACAATAACAACAACAATGATGACGACGACATACCAATCACACAACAACATCAGTGATGGTGGAGATGGTCACCTTCTTGTGCTTCTTCTCTTTCATGGCCCTCTTTGCGGCCTCTTCACGTGCTTTCTGCTGCTGCGTCAGTTGCTGCGAGAATTGTTTCAGCTTCTGCCGCTGCTCCAATTCCTGAAAGCCAACCAGAAGCACATTACTGTATGGTAAGCCTTGCAAGAATGCTTGCACCATTTGCATGCATTGCCTTGGCGACACTGTCAATTACCTCCTCAATGTATTTGTCAACGTATTTGTCAAGTGGCCAAAAGTGTACAAAGACCAGCCTGATTATGATGTGGAATACAATAAACCCTATTTCATGATTATCGTGCAATGCAAGCTTGCAAGAACAGCTAATGCTTTCTTTCATGCTTCCTTCCTGGCCACAGTGAAACGGCTTCCCATCTAGACTGCAAATTACAGTGTCCCTGGCGCATCCGCAATGTTCAAGTTATTTACTAACAGGCCAGCCCACCTGCTGCCTCTGCAGCTCCGCACGCTTGTTCTCCGCCGTCCTGGCCAGGAACATCCGCCGTCGCTCCGCCTCGCGGCGCTGAAGCTCCAGCGCCCTGCTGACCGGATCCATCGCAAGCCTCCAAGTCCACCACCCTAGCCCCTCCTCCTCCTCGACTTCCTCCTCCTCGTTGTCGCCGCCGCCACCGCCGCTTGGCGTAATGGCGTTCCCGCCACGACACTGCCACGCATGCCAATGGTTGTTACAACTGACAACGTTACACATATATCTTTGAGTTGCTTGATGGCAGACCCATTGTAGGCTCTCAAGTGCTCGATATCGGGTTGCTTTGGTCAAGTCATCAAGTTTTCCAGGAGACAAAACGAGGTTCGAACCGTGTCTCTCTGCCTGCCAGCATCTGCCACTTCCCGCGCGAAATCGAAAAACGTGACAAACTGCCCATATGTATACATGCCGCTGCATGGGTATCGACGTTGTGCTGCTTATATCTGCCTATGGGCTTTTGGAAGCTGACGTAGGCTCCATGGAACATTTGGTAGCACCATTGGTACAAATTGTACACTCACAATCACAAAGGGAGTCCCAAACCAGAAACCGACGCACGGAGTCTGTTACGTAACGCCTACCAAAGGCAGGCTACCAGTGTAGCCTACCACTGACTCTAATCCACAACTACAACTCATTATTCTCACAGTCCTGAACACGGCAGGAACATGTCTGCAAGCTTTTGCCCCCAGCAGTCTTCGACCAAGACCACCACACAGGCTGCCTGGCTAGGTGATCTGTCCCGCCCTGGAAAGGACTGCCACAAGTTCCTGAGTTGGGTTCGGGACTACCTAGACGTCACGAACCAAGTCCGGCTCGCAGCCAGCAGCGTTCCCAGCCATGGCGCTGCGGGGCGGGCGAGCGGCGGCGTCGGCGGCGGCGTTGCTCTCCGCAGGGTTACGACGAAGGGGTGGAGTGGCTCAGTCAGCTCTGCCCGGCTCCTTTTCGTCGCTTCTTCCGCCGGCATGGCACGCTGCGGCGGTTACTGGAGCCTCCTGGCCGGAAGGGCGAAGGGGCATGGCGTCGCGGTCCAACGCCAGCCTCATGCAGCGAGTGAGGTCAGGGAGAGACGGGGTTAGGGTTTGGGAGGGCGGCATTGCGTGGGAAAGTTGGTGGTATTCAAGATTGCAGTGCATGCTGTTACAAGTTGTTACTGCTGTTTGCGAGATGATGCGACAGTTACAGGTAGTCAGTATTTATGAAGAGTTTAAGTTTTAAGAAATTGACAACGACAGTATTAGAGTAAACATAACTTACTGCCAGGCTTGAGCCGATTGCTTAGCTGATTATATCCTGATTGCAGTTAATATGTTGCACCAGGGAGTGGTGGTTGCATGCAGCACCCAATTCGCAGTGCTCGTCAGTATAGAATGCATGCAACCATCGCTTGCATATGAACGACAACATATGCTGTATTGTCGATCAAACGCGTTCAAGTAGCATGAACATACCACCACACTGAACCTCTGCGTGGTCCTCAGTTACATTAATTACGGCATTCGGATAGTGCCGGAGCGCACAGCGATGGTGGTTGAACGCCTCGGCAAGTATCACAAAACTCTCCTTTCTGGCATCCATGTTCTCATACCTCTGGTAACAACAGTAGCAAGCAAATACAGCTTCTCCTCTCATGTAGTGCGTTCAATGCCTGCCAACCACAGTTGATGTCAGATCGACCGCATCTCGTACGTGCACTCGCTAAAAGAAGAGGCGCTGGCGATATCGGGCCAGACGGCTATCACAAAAGACAACGTGTCCATCAACATCGACGGCGTGCTGTACTTGAAGGCAAGCAGCGAAACGAAGTTCATTGTTTACCTATTTGGTTTGTGTTGGCCACAAACGCGGTTACGCATGCCCACATGCACCCACACCCATGCGCACACACACATGTTGTGTGACACAGATAGTGGACCCCAAGCTCGCCTCATATGGCGTCGAGGACCCGATATATGCGGTCACGCAGCTGGCGCAGACGACCATGCGGTCAGAGCTCGGCAAGATCACCCTCGACAAGACCTTCGAGGAGCGTGACACGCTCAACGCCAACATTGTGGTAAGCATGGGTGTATGGCATAACAACGTTGGAGACAGGTCATGCCACTTGGAAGTGTTGGTTGGAGGCGGTGGGTATTGTTTGTGCAGATTGCCATCAACGAGGCGGCTGCAAGCTGGGGCCTGGAGTGTATGCGCTATGAAATTAGTAAGGAGCACTGTGATTGATGCATTAACTGGCAATCTCTTGGCTCGGTTTGTAAGCAAGCAACAAGCTCAGAGGGTTCAATGTTGAATCCTTGCAGGGGACATATCGCCACCATCTGGCGTGCGTGCAGCCATGGAGATGCAGGCGGAGGCCGAGCGACGCAAGCGAGCGCAGATCTTAGACTCGGAAGGTATGGTATGCGGCTTACAGGATGACCCGTCGCCTAAGTTGCTGCGCTGCGCGACCAACAACTCGATGCGTGCAGGTGACATGCAGTCCAGCATCAACGTCGCAGAAGGCAAGAAGAAGAGTGTCATTCTCGCATCCGAAGCTAATATGATGGAGCAAGTCAACAGAGCCAAGGGTAGGGTTGCAACTGGAAGCTTGCGTGTGGTTCCACAACGTATGTGCACACGCCCCTTTTCATGCATGCGTTGTATGTGGTTGCAGTCAGCAGGACACGCACGCATGCAAGTGCGCACTCATGCATGCGTGCACGCACACTTAAGCGCACATGCATGTTGGTTCCCATGGTGTGAGGTGTGTCACACCCACTTGCATGTTGTTGCAGGTGAAGCTGAGGCCATACTCGCGCGCGCCAAAGCCACTGCAGAAGGTTTGATGGACGTGTCGTCCGCTCTGACAGCCTCTGGCGGAATGCAGGTGCATTCCATAGCCGTATCAAATCACATTAGCATCTTCTACTGCTGTATTGAATCTACAACTAGTTTTATTAAACAGGCGGCCTCGTTGCGGGTGGCAGAGCAGTACATCACCGCCTTCTCCTCAATAGCAAAGCAGGTGAGCTGTTGTGCACATGCACATTGCAGTTATCGTGTGTGTCATGTTGTGTCGTACAAACACACGACATGCGTGCAGGGTAACACGATGCTTCTGCCTTCAAACGCGAGCGATCCTGCCCAGATGGTGGCGCAGGCTATGGGCATTTACGCCACGCTGTCCAAGAGCAACATGCAGCAGCAACAAAAACAACCGCCACACTCCCCTTCCGACAACCCGCCCGGTTCATCCTCAGGTATGCCCAATTTGAAATCTAGGACTTGTTGCGCATGACTCATTAGCAGCATGTTGGGTATATATAGCATTGGCTTGCATATCAGTCAAGCGCATGGCTATCGTTGCGCACGTGTTGATGGTTTGTCCCATTCCAGGTGGTGGGGACGAGACGAAGCATGAAGCCGGCGGCGACCATCAACATGGCAGCAAGAGGAGTAGAAGCTCATCATCTTCATCATCAGATATGACCCACGCGCGCGATGAGAGGCCGATTGTACAGTATGATGCAGCAAACAGCAGTAGGCGGGGAAGGAGTATCGAACATGAACACGTCAACGCGCATGCGCCCCTGGACCTTTACCCTACGAACGGGTTTTCTCTCCAACGCCATTGATTCTAACTTAGAGGGTGCAGGTGCAATGTTGGGTTAGGTTGTGGATGGCAGCACAGCGCTGCCTGTTGATGTGATGATGCAGTGAATAAGTGCATGTGAAAATGTAGTTCAGTTTTCTGCAGGCACTGTGTGCGCGTGCGTGCAAGAGTGCTTGTTCGTCACCTGCATGTGCATGAGTGATTGCGAATATGGGTTGCTGTGAGTTGTTGGTTCAACTGCTGGTATGATGCTATGCAGGCGAGGCGTGGCACTTTATACACAGCAGTGACATGTAGCTCCAGCACCAGCATGAGCTTATGGAGTGCATAACTGGCCCGCCCACAGCACAGCAACATCAGCATCGTTGTGTGTGGTGTTTTCCAAATGTGTACTCGACGCTTTCTGTAGTGTTGGTGGTTTCAATGTTGTCACTGGCACTATGACTGCTGGTGAGCGGCGTGTATCGTAGCAGCTGCATAGTAGTCCCGCTCCAGCCGGAATTCTTCAAACCCCACACCTGCAAGTACACCGTGATGCTTTCCGGCAAGCTTGACACACGGGCATGAACAGTAAAAGCTATAAAAACCTCTTGATGTGCATTGACATGCAATCGCTTACATGTGTGGAAGGCAATCCTCTGTTTTCATGTATGCATGTATGCGTGCGCGTGTGTGCATGCATGTATGCTTGTCTTGAAGGTGAAGTGAAGGGCCAACAAACGTGTGGCTGCTTGACCCGTGCATGCTTTTACTCAAACAATGCAGACTCAGTTCAACTCAGTTCAACACATGTGATGCCAAGATGAGAGAAAAGCTTACTAACCTTGACTGCCCCTCCAAAAGTGGCGGCTGCAATGACTGGCCCTCGCGTGCGCTTTGTGTTCTTGCCGCTGGTACTGTGACACACAGGTATCACACACAGAAAGCAAAGCAGATCCACACCGACACTTATGGTTGCGCGGGTGACAGCCGGGGCATTAATGGTGGGTATACCTTTCTGCAGTTTGCAGCGTACACACGGAAGTCACGGCGCCCGCTTCTCCAGTCAGCTGCACACGCCAAAGCATATGACTGGGCCAACTACATGCATGGAGCATTGCATTTGCAAACACAATACACGCTTGCTCACCGTCTCAACATGCAAGCATCGTCCCGATGTGCTCGCATCCCAGACTCTCACAGTGCGGTCCGTTGAACCAGTGACCAACCTGCGAATGTATGTGTGATGCACGCCCTGATCAAGCGCCACATCAACACCTATATGTATATATGCTTAACGTGCTTACATGCGGCCACGCAGGCCCTCCGCGAAGCAGCATGCGTTGGTAGACTGCGTGTGGCCTTTGAGCTCCAACAACTGCTTCGCTGCCCGCCTATCCCATACCTGAGAGATACAGACTAGATATACTGTACGGCTAGTCAAACAACACACCCAACAGCAACAACTATCAAGGCCTCACCCTCGCTTCACAGCCTTCGCCATCGAAGCCGTTGCTGCAGCTTGCAAAGTAGTTTGCATCACTTGAAACGTCGCAACACAACTGGCAAGGCAATTGTTGATTATATATATAGTGCAGTGAAAACTAAGTGCACGTGTGCTTGTGCAAGCGTGCGTGCGCATGTTACAATGTGTGTGTGTGCGCAAGAGCATGCATGTGCATACAAGACAGCTGAGAGACTCTCACTCACTGGGATGTAAGTGTGGCCTTTGAGGGTCTGCACCACTTCCATGCTTCGCGCGTCCCAAACCCGGAGCCTCAAGTCCTCTCCTGCCTAATCCAACTAGACGTTTGGCAATACGAAACTATTGCCAATAAGCCAGGATACCATAACACATTACTATCTGTATCACCTGCAAGAAGCACTGCTCGCCTGGTATCCAATGGCAATACGTCACCTGCCATGTCAATGACAAACCTTCACACACCTATCAACAACAACAACGACAACAACAACGACCACAACCACAACCACAACAGCAAGTTCACTCACCACGTTGCTCTCGACGCGTGCGCATGCCAACTCTGTTCCTGTTTCCGCGTCCCACGTGCGCACGGTCGTGTCGCGTGACCCCGAGCACACCGTTGTCGCATCTGCAGATTGCCACATTACAACTACTCAATACGCAACAACTATGAGTCACTTTACCTCAGACATGATGATGAGGTTTACCTGGGCTGATGGCCAGTCCACTGATCACGAGCTCGTGGCCGGTGAAGGTATGGACACACTCGGCCTCTCCAAGCCGGTGCCTGTTGATGTCGCTACGTGAGCATCGGTTCCACACCGTACATATGCGTTTACACACACTAACGCATGCACGCAGATGCACACGCGCATGTGCATGCGCGCACAGGAGTGTGCATGCGCATGCACACAGGCGCGCCCACACACAATCACAAGCAGCTTCTTTCCAGGGTAGAGATGCAACTGATCAGCCACATGCAACAGCGCGCACAACACAGAGAAAAGCATCACCACCGCCACATGCAACTTGCATGCCACAAAAAAACAACCACATGTCTCTTACATCCGTATGGTGGCGTCTCGTCCCCCGGACACCACGACCCCTTCCGCGGCGGCGACGCGGTTGACGGCCGCAGCGTGCGCAGAACGCCACGAATGCATCACGCCTCCGTTTCCACTCTCCCGCCCCCACTCAACGACAACCACCGCCTGCGAGCAGTAGTAGTTGTTGTTGTGGTGGTGGTGGTGGTTACTTGTCTTCGTTGTTGACACTGTGGTTGCGGTTGTTGGTGATGTTGTCGTTGGTGTCGCTGTCGTTGAGTTACAGCCGTCACACTCAACAACAGTGATCAGATCAGTCTCTTGCCTTGTCTTCTGAGCCTGTGGCGAGGAGGGATGGGCCGGCGGAGGCGACGCACCAGATGCTCTCTGACCCGTGCACCTGAAAACGAGTTAATGAGTGAGTTGTGTGTTGTTGACAGCATGAGGGCGACACAATGACTGAGTATCACTGAGTAGTTGATTGGATGCATGAGCGAATGTAAATCGTCGGATGAACCTTGTGCTAGTTACGGAGTACTTGATGGAGTGTTTTTTGCTTGTTAGAGTACTGCTTCACCGCTATGCATGTGTCTTTTTTGTGTGTGCTGCGAGTGTTTTGCTGTAATGTATCGTTCTCTCAAGCGTCATTTGCACTGCTTGTTACGTAGTCCAAAGTAAAGTAGAAGCAGAAGGACATTAGTAGGATATTAGTAGTTAGCATGTGCTTGGCAGCAGTGAGCAGTTCATCATCCAACATTTCTTACAATAGATAAAGAGCGGGAGTGTTTGATCATTGCATCAATTGCTGCATTGAAGCGACAACATCTTACCTGTGGCAGATGGAGTGCACAGTCTTTCCGCCTCTTGTTTCCTTCACCCTGACGCTCCTCCTCCTCCTCCTCCTCATGATGCTCATCACCATCGTCGCCATCATTGCCATCAGCTCCATCCACAATCTTTCTTCGGCGGGAAAAGCCTGACGTCGACGAGGCCGATGCCGCCGGCGCCCCGCCGCCCCAGATGGCGGCGGCGGCGGCGGCGGAGCACAGCCTGTTGCCCATGAGAGCAGCAATGACTAGGACTTTAACGATGTCGCTATTGCAAACATTGGCAGCTTGAGGTACACATTTTACAACATGGCAAGCTGCTCAAGCAGTAAAACAGCGCAAGGCAAAGGCGTTTGTGCACAGACACATGCAAGGTGGACGACAAGGACGACAACCACCACCACCACCACCACCACCACAACAACCCTTTGCTCACGTGATGAGCCGAGTCGACAAGGCACGCCCTGAACCGCATCGACCGACCCGCCTCCCGCCGAGCGCCAAGTTGCCAATGCGGTTTCGAATCCCCTGTCGTATCGAGGATACGATAACTCCGTTACGACAGAACATCGATCAGAATTTCACATGTGGTTCAAGTCGCTGCATCAAGTGGGTCTCATTTGCCCCAAGTGCGGCAACTGAAGCCCCACGCACTGCGGCCCCGCAGTCTGTGGCAGGCAATGAATTCGCTGCACAACGTGCACATCATGACATGTCAATCGCTGTGTTCGGGGTTCTGAAGAGTCATCAGTCAGTCTGTGTGTTTTGCCGTTTCGCGCGCATTTGCCAATTGGCGAAGTTGAAGCTGCAGAGCTGCCACGTGGCGGTTAGGTTTACGGCGGCGGCAGTGTCGGTGTCGGTGGTGGCGGCGGCGGCGGCGGCGGGTGGAGGAGGTCGTGGGTGACGAGGAGCAGGACGAGGACGAGGTGGTTTGTGGGCGCTGCACGGCTGGCCAAGCCGGCGGCTTACTTGACTGTTCGTTGGCGGCCGCGGGATGTCAGTAACGGTGAGCCTGAGGGATGATTGGCCGTCCGTGTTGACGCTTACTTGAGGTCCAGGTCAGCTGAGCCTTGTTGCCAGTCTGTCTTAAGGCGTGCCTTGTCTGGTCCGATGAAGTTGCTTGCTGGTCGTAGCAGCAGCAGCTGGCCATCAAGCGCTGCCCTGCGTGCTTTGAAGCTCAACACCAGGCCATAGTTGATTGCCGTGTGGTTCCGTTTGCTCTGTGCACATGTCGCTTTGGCCCCTGTCGCCGAGCAGCAGCTGCATGCCTTTCTCTACATGTTGTATGATGTGTGCGTTGCTGCCACCGCTCGATAGGCTGTTTGCTCCTAGTGGGCAAGCCATTGTGCTATTTGGTTCTGTCATTACGCAATTGGTTGGTACGCCTCATCTGTCTCAAGAAGCAACTTGCGTTCTATTCAATGTTGCATGCGAACGACATCGTCGATGCCAACTCTGAAAGCACATCATTGTGGTTGTGACATGCTACGTACCTCCAGGTGCTTAGGTCCGGCGAGGAAGCATGCGCTCCAGATGGCGCCTATGATACTAGGTGAGTGCTTTGCTGCAACCATAGCTGCCAGTGCGTCTGTTGAGTTTAGGGATAGCCGCTGCTATTGTACATGATACAAATTGGTTAAGGGTGCACATGGCACAGAATGAAGGTTGTGCATACGCATGTGTTGTTGTGGGGTGTTGCAATGTCTACATTGCCCAACCAAAGTGATTTGCATCCAACCAATTTGCACAACTGTTGTATTAGTGGCGCGATGAGTGCACTGCTGTAGTTGACAGTCAATCGTTGTGACTTGTCAACACCGCGACTGCAGGCAACCTTGCAACATCTATGTTTGAAACACACACCATACAGGCTAGTAAATGCGCTGTGCAACGTCTTCTTTAGCATGTCTGAAGTGTTCACGGTGATTTTGCAATGCAGGCCAGAGCAGCAAACCATTGTGCGATCCTCAAACTCTGCTGCGGTGGCTTTGGAGGACAAGGCGGGATGTGTTGTGGACATGTCAAAACCGCTTGTCTTTCAGGTACACTGTCGGTCGGTGCATGACAACCATCAGTGTTCACCCAACATGAGCTCCAACATGTCATGTACAGGCAACCATATGCTAAGCGAATGCAGTCATTGTCGTCACTTGCCGGCACGCGATTCTTTGCCTGCTTCCTTTTCGTGAGTTGCTCATGTCACACACATTGCCGCTTTGCAGGTTGGCCACTTGGGTTCATATTACCAGCAGTGGGTGCATATCCCAGAGGCCAGAAAGGGACCTGCACGCTTCTTCAAGAGTGACATCATGGAGGTGAGCTTAAAGACATCCGTGTGGTGTGATCCTTAGCCACTAGTCATGCCGGATTCATGCCACAACATATGCCCTTTGCAGACGATAAGTCGCACGCCGTGGTTTCTGGTACCGCTCGTGTGGATGCCGGTGGTGTTCGCTTGTCTAGCGTACCCGCTTGTCCATTGGCAGCTGAGGAGAGATGTTGCTGTCGTCGCATTCCTTGCGGGCATGGTGGTTTGGAGTCTGCTTGAATACCTGATACACCGATTCATCTTTCACCATGGCACTCAGAACTACTGGTATACCTGATGGGCATCCGCAGCATCACATGTTCATGTTCCTCCATTGTGATCGAGTCATTGACATGCCTTGTGTTCTGGCAGGGGAAACACTTTTCATTTCTTGTTCCATGGCTGCCATCACAAGTTACCCTTGGACAACTATCGGTTGGTCTTCCCACCTACTGCAGCAGCTGTGGTCGCCTCTTTGGTACGAAAGAGGCATTCTCCAGTTAGTCAAGCAACACATTGCATACTTCCAAGTGCGATGTTCACCAGTTCAGTTGCTTGCAGGGCTTCCTGTTGGCACTTTCACTGGCTCCTTCTTTAAGAGAGGCACTCCCATTATTTGCTGGCGGCCTGTGCGGCTACGTGCTGTACGACTGCATGCACTATTATGTTCATCATGGGCAAATGTGGACGGCGTACCTGAAGCGCATGAAGGTATGCCCCGGCTAGCTTTCAGTGCTTTCAATCGATTGCATAAGCTGTTGCACACGCTCACTTGCCATGCATGGCCTTGCAGACTTACCACCTTGCACATCACTTCAAGCACCCGGAACACAGCTACGGCATCACGTCCACGATGTGGGACAGAGTCTTCCAGACTGGACCGCAAGTCCCAAAGCGTGTTTAGCTCTATGAGTCCGTTTTTGCAGCATGTGGCGGTCATGTCTATTTTCATTGTCACATTGTTGTTACGATCGCAATTTCTGTGTTGCACACAGCTGTGTAGTAGGTGTAGGATTCAGGTGGAGCTGGGATAGTTGTACAATTAATAACCTTATGCTCCTTTAAGCCAATGAGATTGAGTTATTGGGCTTGCTGAGCATGAGGTTGTGGCATATGACATGGATGTGCATGATATGGCGTGTGCTGTATGCAAGGTATTTGCATTTGGATTGCTAGTGCACTTTGCACCATCGCTGCACTTGCACACATGAGCACCTAGTGCACATAGCTGGATGCACCTTGTTTCAATGGTCATGTACACAGCTGTGGTGCAGATGACGACTTCAATACATGCATGCGTGTGTGAGACTACCCGGAAAGGCCATTAGTGGTGGTGTAGGTAGCAATAGCCCGGTGATTGGATTACGAAAAGTGTACAGGAAATTGCAGATACTATTGTACAGGATATGCGCGAGACATTTGGCGACTTGCATGACGTCAAAACAGCATAGCATACCAACCAGCATGCAAACACAGTCACATACACCGCCACCGGGCTATATTGACTGCCTGTTTACCTACCACACTACCCTACTCTAGACCTCCCCGTCAGGCATGCATACATGCGTATTGTTGGTTGATTGCCTGTGCAACACACGAGCAGCAGCGTCAACCACGGTAGTCCAGGTGCAGCGTAACAGCAGCAGGTAGCATGCAGCACACTCCCTCTCCCTCCCTCTCTCCCCCTCTCCCACAGTCTCCCTCCCTCTCTCCCTCTCCGTCTGTCCTTCCCCTGCTTCCCTACTTCTTCGTCCCCCGCTCCGCCTGTTCTCTCTCCTCCGCCTCCCCCTCCTCTTGCTGTCATTGTGCCGTCGCCTCAACTGCAAACCCTTGTCGCCGCTGATCTGGCAAGGCCCCTCTGCCCCGCCCCTCTGCCCAGCCTCTCGTTCTGCAGGCTGGCATGCAGTGTTGCACTGTGGCACTAGGGCACTGCACTGTGTAGCGCTGGCAGTTAGGTGGTGCTGGTGGGGTTGGGTGGTGGGGTTGGACGGCTGTGTTCTTAGCACGGGCAGGCTGCGTTACCAAGCAGCCTGCTCCCCGCGCACGTTGTCTGGTCCCGCTGACGTGGTGTCTGCGATGGTCGCCTTTGCGCGCCGGTGTTTCTGTAAAGCGAGGTACACCATCTTGTACAACAATGCCGGGGGGGGTGCAGTACGCATACGTGTTGTTGCGCATCATGCGTTGCCGCAGCGTCGCCAACATCCGTTTCAAAGAGTGGCCCTCCGACTGCATCGCTGTGAGCAGGTCCGTCATAGCGTTGATGTAATGAGTGCGATACGTGCACACGCGGATGAACCGCACGTACTGCGATTCCACCACTCCCAACCTGACGCTCTGAGGCACATTGGACTCCGGTAGCGGCGCCCTATGTCGTCTGATGTCTTTGTACTCCGGCAAATCTTGCTTGCTGTACAGCTTGGTGCAGATTCCGTCCGCTGTTTAGAAAACCATCAAATCTAGAAATGGCACCGATGTGCCCGCAGCTGTACATGTCACTGTGAGTGCATGTCTTGGGTACAGGCCTCCCCCTGGTACGTCACTTCCCATGTACAGCATCGCTGCAAAATCTGGCATGTCCGCCACAAACAGGTCGTCTATGTAGCGTAGCACTCCTCTTGCACAGGCCGTCAGCAGGGACATGTCTCCTGTGTCACGCAAGCCGCGTGCGAACCGTCTCTCATGTGACAGCAAGTAGCCATTGGCTAGATGTGCGCCGGCATTGTTGCCCATAGGTACTCCAACCGTTTGTCCGTATAGTTCGTCACTGGCAGTGAGCAGGTACAGATTGTTCAACAGGAATTGCAGCATCGTGTACAGCGTCAGCGGCGTGAACGTCCTCCACATGCGATCATCATCCACGCGGTATGTTGCTCCAGCTGTCCACCTATGCAGTACTGTGCCGTCCGGTTGGACTGTGAGGTGGAGGTGCGTGGTCCTGTCTTGTCTTCGCTTGTAGTCGAAGCTCGCCTCCACTAGCTCGGTCATTCGATTCAACAGATCTTGGTGCGGAATGTGTTTGTGAGTTTCGTGCATGTCTTGACTGTGGTTGACGCCCCACGCATGAAACAATTGTAGCACACCATCTCTTGTACAGCACGGTTGGTACACTCATCACCACAAACAGCTATGCTGGGCGTGCTTTGTCGGTGGTGGCATGTGCTCTGTACATACAATGCGAAACGGCAATGCACATGCATAGTGTAATAAAACAAGTGTAGTGGTCGTCATTAGGCCCACTAGTCCGGTGCATCCAGCAATACGTTATTGGTTGTTGGCGCATGGCAGCTGGAGGGTGTGCATCTGCTGTGCTGCACGGTCCGTCGCGTGCACCGCCACCCATGACGCGGTGCAACGAGAAAGTGTTTGCTAAGGTGATGGAAGCTGGATGCACTGCGAGCAACCGGCCTTTGTGCCCATCCGCTTGAGGGAGTCGCAACGCAGACGACTTCACTTTATGGCATGAAACTTAGCTGGGATATAAAGCTGCTACTGAACTTCAACGTCACGACGTGTGGACTCAGCAGGCGTGGTGGTACAGGCGGTGGAGGCCGTGAAGTGAAGTGAAGTGAAGTGAGGTGTAGCAACCACCCACATGGATACCTTTTGCCCACTTGTGATGGAGACAGACACATGGAATGTTGGGGGGATGATTCTGGTACATGCACCTATGCGTGCACAACACGATGGCGGTGCGAGGGGTGGAGCACCGCGGGCTGTAGCTAGATGGGCTCGCACATGTATGCCAGAAGTGGGTGGCTTGTGCCTTGCAGCGGGAGCAGGCAATGGCATCATGAAAGCGGGGAGCATCGACAGTGGCGGCAATGTCCGAGCTCGACACCGACTCTGGATGACCCTAGATCTTTCTACCACGGAAAGCAAAAGCAACGCTCAAGTAGATGGTGTGGGAGCTGACTGGCTGTGCATATGTGCTAGACTGTGTGCATGTGCGAGTGGTAGGGCAGCAATTCGCGCAAGACACCGTTGTCCTTTATATGATAATAGATTGCATGCCCACCGCTTGCTTCCAACCTAGCCGTTAGGCACCTATGCTTCCAAACCATGCACATGTTTGCCTCGTTACTCGCGTGAGCCATCACGTGTCTTGCCATTCGGTTGTCGCCGCGAGGTCATACCACCCTCACATACCATGTCATATACACGTCCCACAAGGACTCACGTCAGTGCAAGTGTTGATTGCGTATGTTGCGCCTCTCTGCTGTGTACAGGATACGCGCGAGGCAGTTGTAAGCATGCATGACGCAAACAGCAGCACACAGACAACCATGTTAGCACGCTAGCATACACCATCACCGGGCTATTACACGCTGCTGGTTCACATCTAATCGACTACTGTACCCTAGACCTCCCCGTTAGGCATGCATGCAAGTTGTCATTTACCTGCACACACGAGCTATTGTTAGTCGTTGTTGGCAATGGCAACATCAACGACGACTCCCTCCCTCCTGTGTTCAGTGCTGAGCCTCATACTGTTGCAGCCACACTTGCACCAGCATTGCATAGACAACAACCACAACCATTTCACTCACTATGTCTGTTTGTTGTGCAGCTCCTCATTTGTTTGTGGTTCTACATGCTAGCAAACTTGCAGGTGGATATTGTGTATATGTAAACTCTATATGGCTGCGACTGCCCCGCCATGGCTTCCGAGCCCGAGCATACGCGCGCTGATGGAGAATACTCCCATGCATTACCTCATGGGCAACACGACGTACAGAGACGTCCTCAGCCGCGCAGTGCCGTACGGTGAAGCATTTTCTTCATCTCAACACAGCAACAAAGATGGCCAGCTGGAGGCCTTGTTCCTCGGCTGCGGAGACATTCGCAACGTGCTGTGCACTGCGATGGCTGTTGCCAATGTGAGATAGCTTTGCAACTAATGTTGATACTGTGTGTGTGCATGCAATGGCAACTCAAGTACTCCCGCTATCCAGGTGCCCGGGGCATTGACTCTTCATCTCAATGACATCAACCTCGGGGTGATTGCGCGTGACGCGCTTCTGTTGTCCATAGCACAACGCATCAACCCGGACAGCGCTGAAGACGTGCAGTACTGTGGCATGTGTGGTACTCGGCTGTGCTCAGCAAAGCTCACGCCCCTCGGCTTCAGGACGACATGCAGCGCATGATTGACGGTATGTTGCGTACACGCATAAACAGAAACTACTGTGCTCGAGTGAACACTGAGTACTATTTCACAGCCTCCGGCAACCCGCACTCTAATGTTCTGCTTGCCCCTTATGGGTGTCCTGAAGCATTCATGCGGCAGTGATGTGAATGAGTGCAGGTGTTGGCAGGTGTATGCCTACACGTCACTGACATACACACAGGTAGCATGTCCTGAAGCTATCAGCGGGCATCCTCACATGCACGTTGTTTTGATCACTGGCAACTTCCACACGCACACAAGTATCAATTACTTTTTGCGCTGCGCAGGTGGATCCGACAGATTCTTGTCAATACCACGCGAGCAAGACAGGCAGCAGGTGACGGATGCTTTGCAAGCTTGGCTGCGCGGGCCTCTTCCGTCCTACCACCAAGTGAAACGCCAGCGAGAGAAGCTGGGGATGATGCCACAGACAATCGGCAGATTCAGCATGTTTGAGGAGTTTTGCACGCGACAAGCGGCGATGTACCCATTCATGGCGAGCCCTGTGCAAGGCGAAACTATGTTGAAGAATCCACCTCATGGCAAGTTGCGGTGTGTTGTTCCGTTGGAATGCATGCGTGGTGCATTCTGATGGCAATTACAACTGAGAGAAACGACATCAAAAGCTGTCTGCACGGTAGTGAGTGAAGTGCGCATGCAAAGGACAGACCTCATTGTCAGATTGCTATGCTTATGTTGATTAACATCACAGATACCATCAAAGAGGAGGTGCGGTTATGGTATGCCAAAGGCTTCAGCAGCAGAATCAACTTGGCCGATCTGTCAACCCGATGCTGTTGGATCCATCTGATCTCACCTGGAAGGTACCTGTTGTGTTACCAGCAAGCATGTAAAGTTGGTAGTTCGTCGGTTGATCAACCAAGAGTGTATACTCTAATAGACCAGCTGATTGCATGTCATGCCGTGGCAGGTGCATTATGACTCGAACCCATTCAAGGCTTACGTGCCGATAACACTCGCAGAGGAGGAGGCCGCCGTGAAATCCGGCAGTAGTACTCCTCTCGCTGATGTCAGCGTGAAGCGGCTCGCTGGACTTGTGAAGGGCTTTCAGCAGCGGTGTTGTTCTGCAGGGTACGCAATGCGTCGGCACATGTGAAGTGTGAAGTGTAAAGCGTGAAGTGTGAAGCACGACTGTGCAGGTATTGCATGTATCATTGTCAGGGTGCACGCAACAGGTCAACAAGCGCATTCTGTGGTAGAGGCTTGAAGATGGACGGAAACTCCGTTGTCGTGCAACATGTTGGCATCATGCTTCCTGTCTGCACTCAAGAGAAACCATGCATGGTATTCCATGGAGCACACCTCTCACCCCTGACAAGTTCTGCTGTGTGCAGAGGTTTGCGAATCGCGCTTTGGGTGGGCGACGCGTTGCTGCTGTGCCTGACGGAGCTGCCTTCAAACATGCTGTTCGACGCCATCGACACGTCCAACCTTGCCGATCAAGTTGGGCTCGTCAATCTACTAGCATGCGTGGCTCCACGTCTGAAACGGTACTTGATGCCTGGTTGCTGGACAGGTCTTGTTTGCATGCCCGTAAGACTGTTTGTCGTTATTATCGTCGTTGTTGTTGCTGATGTGCGGATGTGGTGTTGCGTGCTTGTTGGCAGGCACTCAAATGCGCTGCGGCACACCTCCACCATGACGTGGTCTTCAGCGGGCTCCACATTCAAAGAGTACTTTGAGAGGGCTGTCGGCATTGACCCCAAACTGTTCCCTACCATCTTTGGTCTGAAGCTGGCGACCGACACGTCGCTCACGCGCAAGAGCACAACGCCGCTGCCACTCTTGCGCTACGGCGGGATACCACACGAGGACCGCATGTTGGAGTGTTCGCCTGCGGGTCTCACAAACACATCATCATTTCTGCCTTCACCCACCCCATTGACGCTCTGGACCCAACCCGAAGCGTGTGCGCTGGTCAAAGCGCTGAGAAGCTTGCAAGACAAGTGCATACGACTCCACGTGGTGATGTTCCCCGACGGCGAGGGGTGCGTACTGAAGGCCGTCACGCCGATCACGTACGCCATCATTGTGAAGCACCTCAGCAAGAGACTCGCTGGCGGCACCGCGAGCCTCGTCGCTGCGAATATGATGATGCTAAACGACCCTGTCGCGTGCCAGCTGTCGTGCTGTTGGAAGACAGCTGCAAGTGTCTTGCAACTCACTGAGGCTGATGCATCCATCCCGCTGCAAAGCTTGTCTGCCACCATCAGATGGTCCGACTCGCTCGTGAAGGCACCCAACGGGCCACTTGTTCACGTCCTGCTGCTTGAAGGGAAAGCCAAAGAGTTGTCGATCTGCCCGCCATGCAACGCCACGCTGCGTTAAAAAGCAATCTGATTGGTGACGGCGTGCACATCCTGACCAACATCAACGTCAACTTTGAGAAGAGTCGGCTGGACTTCCTCTTGCCCGCAAAGCATTTCTCGGACCCAAACAATGTCTACGTGACTATAGTGAATGCTCCGGAGCAGGTACGCAGTTTGCACAGCAATCAACACAGTCATATAGGGAACATTTTTGTGCGTGCACGCGTGTGTGCATTTGTGCGTGTGACTGCTTCCATGATGGTCGTTACCAACTACAATCTGGACTGCAGGTCATGGTGATGGACCCGTGCCAGCTGTTGGACTTCCATTGCACAGACGTGTCAGCGACCGAGTCTTAGCAAGTCTGCGAGGCCGTCAGTAGACAAACTGTGCGGGTGGCCCAAACACCTGAAGGTTCCGGCATGACGCTGAACTGGGCTCAAAGCCACCAATCGCATTACAAAGCGGTTGTCTCGTATGAGCGAACAATTACAGCCGAGCTGAAGACGGATCATAAGCACAAGACGCGGTTGGCGGGTCACATAATCTGACACTGCGATTGGCTGCGGCCAGGTCAGTGCGAGTATGTCTTCATGAGCAAGTTGCAACATGCAATGCGTACATTGTCCTTTTCTTGCCGTTGTGCTTTCATGCAACCCATGCATGGTGATGAACACGCTGCTGTTTCGGCAATTGTAGGATAACTGCGTGTTGTTCCCTGGCAGCTTGATGCTTACAAACGTTCAATTGGCCGTTTCTGGTCAACCAAGCAAAGTTTGAGGTCTCGCGCAAGCGTCAAGTTGTCACAGTCACTCTGCCCAAAGCACAGGCCTGCGAGCTGCCTCAAAGGCCGTGCTACAATGTGCATGTGCTTCCCGTGGCCAAAGACAGATCAGTCAGGCTTGTCCACGCACATGGGCTGATGTTCACCATAGAAGTAAGTGCTCAACTCGCACGTGTGTATGTGCTTGCATGCATCTAAGTCCGGGTGCATGTATGTGCCTGTATGCTTTGGCAGCACTTGCTGCAAGTTAGAAGGCAGACACGCCTCCTATCACAGATGCTCAACTGCCGTGACTTACTACTATCGAGCGTCCAGTGATGGTTCCATCTTGGTTCCATTTGCAGCAACATAAACGGCGGCAGTCTCAAACAGCGACAAACAATCTGTTCATGGACTTGAGAGAGACAATCCAAATCTTGTTCGTGAAGTACTTCACAGAAAGATGCCAGCTGCACGTGCTCCAAGCCATCGTGTCGGTCCTCATTCTCTCCGTGCGCAAGTCAGCGGACGGGCTGCCTGTCCTGGAAACCATGTTCATCGACCATTCCCATCTACATTCATCACACCCACACAAAGCCATTGCACACCTCACCGTGATGTCGTCTTGCTTGCCTCCAAAGGCTGCGTGCTAATCAAAGAGCTGAACTCTACCCAAGTCAACCTCGTAAAAGTGACAATGCAAGAACTCGCGCTGCTGCGGCGAGTGTTGGAATACAATGCTGTCGAGTTGAAGGGTTCTCCCGCGACAAAGGCGAAGCCACCGTGGCGTGCGAGTTATGTTGTCCCGCTGTACGGCGAGGTGCCGACAAAGACACCCCACAATGAGGCTGCGGATACGAGCGGGAAGATTGCCGCGCTACAGCGGTCCGTTGCTCAGAGCGAAAGCAACATGCAAACCTACTACAGCAACATGCAGAGCGCGTATCCCAAGATGCCCGCCGATCCCGCCGACTTCATGCGCATGCTTGCCAACAATGACAATGAACAGTTGAGCAAGATGGCCTCCCACCTGAAGCGGCCTCCATCATGGCCAGGCTGCCCGGCGACATGCACAAGATGTTGGATGAGCACCCGACTGCGAAGAGAGGGGAGAGAGAGACTCTCCCCACACGAGCTGCAACAGATGGCGGCACGCATGGGCATACCGCAGGATGCCGTGGCTGAGGTCGGCAGACTCGCCGCTGAAAGAAGTAAGTTGCACACGCGGCCTCACGCAGCCTCTGCCTCCACCACCAGCAGCAACAAACCCGTTAGAGACACGAGTGCGCAAATGTTGGCCACGAGTCTCGGCTTGCCACAGGATGTTGCGGCGAGTATGAGCACAATGTCAGCTGATGCGAAGGTTGCCAATAGGCCTGCGGCGACAAGAGGTGTTGAGGGTGGTAGTGTGGTGTTGTCGAGGTGCGCTTCGTGTGCCAAAGCTGGTGACAAGCTGAGCAGGTGCAGCAGATGCAAGAGGGTGGCGTACTGTGGTATTGAATGCCAGAGGCAGCACTGGAAGCTGCACAAGCCGGCGTGCACCAGTCGTCGATGGGTTGGTGAGTGACTGCGTGCGAATGAGGTTGGTCAGTACCTGCTCTTGACTGGGACTGCAGAGTTCTTGCTTGTTGTGCGGCAAGTGGTAGCATGAAGTCCATCACATTTATGCCGTGTGAATGCCTAGAGTTGTTGTAAGCGGACAAAGCAGCATCTTCAATGACGCTGTTGTGGTTGCGGCCTGGTTGGCAGCGGCGCCAACGTGATGGCTGCGTGTACTGGGTGCTTCTGCGGAGCGGTGGCGATTTCGGACGCGTAGGAGTTGGACCGGCAGCACGTGTGTGGCCGGGAGGGCTAACGTGTATGTGTGGTTGTGACTGTGTGACAGTGCGAGTTTGATAGTGGCGCAGCGCACAGAACTCATGTACATTTGTACATGTGTAGTGAGAGGTTGGCTATTGTGGTTTAAGCTTTAAAGCTACACGCCTTTGAGTGTGTGCTGATGGTCATCCTCAGCTGCATAGTACAAATAAAGCACACAAGCGTGTGTTATGTCAACAGAACTGGGTGCCAGGCGCAGAAGAGACAGTTTTGAAGTACTGTTTGTTTGCAACAACAACAACGACAGCAACAACGACTATTACTACAATGCAGTTCATCATAGCGATGCGTTGGGAAGCATTGACCGTGCATCAGGAACATGTAAGCAGCCATGGCATGTGAGTGTCCAGATATCAGATAGTTTAGTTTACGTTTGCTGTTCTGTCGTGGAAAGCAAATCGTGCACTGATGCATATAGAGGCGAACTCCGGGTGGCGTTCGAGACGTGTCACACATGGCAGAAAGGCAGTGTACAGCGCCCTTGCGCAGGCTGTACGTGCCCCTGTATGCTTGTGGTGTGTGCTATTGCTACGGCAATATGTGTGCCATACAGCACATGAACACACGCTGACAGCAAACTAGGTGTAGAGAAGTGGGTGTGAATGTCATCCCATCGAGGGCAGCGTTGGACATGGCAGTGCAAGTGACTCCAAGCGTATGGGGAGGGTGTTGATTGGGGAGTGCGTTGTGTGGCGTAACTATGCTTGGGCGGATGACTGTGAGCTCCAGCAGCAAACCTCACAGACACTTGCTCGCGCACACGTGCACGGCTTATGCGAAGCACCACAACACACTACACACTACAATACTCCAGCAGTACACTCGTAGAAGCGACACTTGGCTTGTTGCTGACGTCTTCTTGTACAAATGACATACCAAACTGTGATGCACATGCATGTATGATGCCGAATGCATGTTGTTTACATGCCAAATGCTTCACACCTCACACACACGCACCGTAAGTACGGCCACCTGGCTAACCCAGGGTAAGCCACACTGACGCTGCGTACTTTTCTGTCTACATTACCACTACCACTCCGCCACCCTGTTAGTCATGCATGTAACCGGCAGACTCAACCACCTGAACGTGCGCTTGGTTTGCCAACTTGAGATTGTGCAAACAGAAGGATTGCAGCACATGCGTGCACGCCCGCCCACGCTCGACTCAATGTCAGCGGCACAGCTACGGACCTTACCTTCTTGCAGGCAAGCCAGCGCCCTGCACCTGTCAGCTTGACACCCGCCGCCGCCGCCGCCCGCTAAACCACCACGCTGAAAGCGTAGTCGGGGTGATGTGTGTATGTGGCAGTTCTGCACAGGCGGCGGCGGTGGGGGAGGAGGAGGCGGAGGTGCGCATGGACACACAACGACGTTCCTTACCATTCACCTCTGCTAGCTTAGTTGTGAAGTCCGAGCTGCGTGCCGCATGTGCTGTATGGGTTGTAGAAGCTTCAGCTTGAGTTTGAGTTTGAGTTTGAGTTTGAGGCCAGGTTTAGCCGATTGCATGGGCACGCAAGCAGCAGCTGCACGGCTCCGCTGTTGCCTGAAGCAGCCAACTGGAGGCCAGGCCAGGATGTTCTGCTAGTCTCGAGCGTAGTGGTTTGTTGAAGTTGGGAAGTCGTCGTGCTTGTTGAGGACACACACATGGTTGGAGGTTGAGCGAGTAGACTAGTTGACGGCTCAGCATCACACAGCATCTTGTTGGTGTGGCGTGGCCTATCGCACACATTGTCCACCATGGCCGAAGTGTCCTCCTTCCTGCTTGCGATGGGCATCGACGCCGCCATATGCGCGGGACTGCTCGGCGCCTTCACTTTCCTACGCCAGGTACGAAGAAGCACACAGTGCACACAGCAGCAGGGCTAACGTAGCAAAGCTTTGCTGCTTTTCTTTTTGCCTTGGCCTTGTGCGTGTGACATACTGTTAGCTACAGTACTGCAGCACAAGCACAAGAAGCAGCACAAGAAGTAAGTTGATAAGGAATCATTCAACTCCATGTTCGAACTTCAAAATTGAGACGACGGTGTTGTGCATGTGCGTGTGTGTTTTGAGACTGTGTCGACATGTGCGTATGCATGCGTGTTGCAATTGCGATAGGGGTGGTTGTGCACCAGCTGTCCTGTTGCTGCATGTTCACGTGTTCTACAAAAACCCTTGCAAAAACTGTTTTGACATGCATTGCGTGTGCGCAGATGCCAGTGCTGGCGCCCGTGTTTGTCAGTCGCAAAAGCTCAGCTGAAGCCCGTGCAGAGATTGCGCGTGCACGAGGTATGCTATGTTTCTTACCAGCAGATACTTACGCCATGAGAGTGTTTTCCTGTTCGTAACAGCTGCCCAACACACAGGCGTGCGCGCCTTCAGCTGGATTGAGTCCTCCCTCCGCCCACCTGAAGCAGCACTCATCCTTGACGTTGGTCTCGACGCGCTCGTGTACTTGCGCCTCTTTCGCCTCGCACTCATCCTATTCGCGGGGTAAGACAAGACACCATGTATATAATCCAATAACTAAGTGTTTATATGTACATGTATATATACGTGCGCACACAGAGAAACACATATATGCGTGTGCGTGCGCGCTGGCGTGTGTGCACGCAAACGCACACGCGCACATCATTAATATCAACCGGCATCACCAACATCAGGTGTGCAGTGATGTGCTTACCGCTGCTGCTGCCTCTGAACCTCACCGGCGGCAACCTGGGCGACGTGGTGGTCATTGCCGACCTCCCACACACGCGCCTCGACATGCTCACCATGGCCAACATACGACGCAAGTACGGCAATACCACCCCGCATACACACATGCACTTTGTCACAAGACAAGACAAGACTCACGTGTACCATCATGTACCTTGCAGGTCAAAGAGGCTGTGGTTTCATGCAGCCGCAGCGTGGTGGGTGTCAGTGTGGTGCTACTTTGTTCTCTTCCAGGTGCGTATGCGTGTGGTAATGATGTGACAAACGAGAGTAGTTGGTTTGTTAAGCCAACACATGTGCAGGCGTACAAGGAGTATCAGCGATTGCGGGAGGTGCACATGGCTTCGGAAGAGACCTGTGCCGAACAGCACACCGTGTTGGTATAAACATACATGTTGGCTTGCGTGTGCCTGCCACAACATGTTGGCATAGGTGTAGGAACTCAGTCACACTCGTTTTGCAATTGAATTGCAGGTGACAGACATCCCACCGACTCAGCTGTCGCTACTACTAGACGGTCCCAACGCACAAGCAACTTGGAGCGTGTCACAGTTTTTCGCTCATCTCTTCCCAAGGTGTGCGCGTGCATGCGCGTGCACACGTGTGTGTGCATATGTGCGTGCATGGGCATGTGCGGCCTTTCGCAATTGTGAGACGCAGTCTTCATGACAATGTGTGTGCGTGCGTGCAGGACCTTTTTTGGTTATCGGACAATACCAGACACGCGGTCCATCGAGGCACTCCTGGCACGTCGGCACCTTCTATGCGCCCGTCTTCAACGCGCTGAAGTGAGTGGCAGACACACAGGGATGAACATCGTCAACATATTCTTAGTTGTGAATTGCATGCACAACGCGCATGCCACACACACAGTCAGCATGGGAGCGGGAGCTCGAACGCGAGCGTCGCCAAGCCAGCAAGACGCACAAGCGTGGCGGGACAACAACCCAACAACAACAAGCAGGGTAAGCGTGCCCATGCATATGACAGTACAACAGTAGAGTTGGACTTACTGGCCTCTCCTCGCAGTGACACGTTGGGTCACACGCACGCGCGCACGCCCCTGCTCTACCCGCATCATCAACGCGGCCACGATGCGCGGCGGCCAACGCACCGCGTGGGATTTTTGGGGTTGTGGGGCCCGCGGCTCGACTCTGTCGCATTCTATTCTGCGCAACTGCAAGTACTTGAAGAACAGGTGTGTTTGTGGAAGTGTGTGGTGAAGAGGGTTTGTGTATACCACATGTATAAATGATATATGTGCGCAGATTCAAGCGGAGTCGACACGTGGGGTGATGGCGGAGCGCACGCCTTCCGCGGTTGTTGTGTTTCGGACACGCGCCTCCGCCACAATCGCCAGACAGGTTGGCTTGCGTTGCCGACTTCAAGTACAATTGGTCATTGATAACCAACCCAACTATCGGTGCCACGCAATGTGTCTTTGGGTCGCATGCTTTGGAGTCAACTCAATGCTGCATGCACACACACAGGCGCTGCTCGCACCGCGGACAGACACATGGAAGGCACATGAAGCCCCCCAACCCGCGGTGTGTGTGTGTGTGTGTGTGTGTGTGTGTGTGCGTGCGTGCGTGCGTGCGTGCGTGCGTGTGTCGTTCTCACCTCCCTTGCCTACCATCATGATATCCACACATCAAAAGGTTTCTTCTTTTCTCAGGATGTTAATTGGGCGCGCTTGCGGTTGGGATCTACGGAGCTCACGGTGCGGCGTGCGCTTGTAGCAGCGGCGATGTTCTTCCTCGTCGTGTTCTTCTTCGTGCCGGTCGGGATCATATCAGGCTTGGCGCAGATACGCTACCTGCAGCGGCTTCCTGTCATCAAGCGCCTTGTGGCTGTGTGAGTTAGCAAGCTCTGTGACTTGTTGTTCGTGTTGTTGCCTCCCTCATCAACACCTTGTGTGTGTATACATATAAACGTACATGCATATATATACACATGTACATACACACGCATACATGTACACTTATACATATACAGGCATCCTCACACATGCATGCGCGAGCTTTATGCAGCTCTCTTGTCACATTTCTAAACACTCTCTGCAGGCCTTTCATTCGTGCGTTGTTGGAGGGTTTCCTGCCATCTGTTGCTTTGCTGCTGGTGTTGTCCATGATGCCGCCGCTCACGTTGGCGCTATCATCAATGCAGGTAACAATCTGTAATGTGGAGGTGGCAACGGCCATGTGCTCTTGCCAGTGTGACATTATGAACGATTGCAGGGGCCGATAAGCAAAAGCCGCATGCACCGTGCGGCCGTGTCCAAGTTCTTCCTCATCCTCGTGTGCAACGTGTTCCTCGGTTACACCATCGGCGGCACCCTGTGGGGCCAACTGCAGGTGCTACATACACATACACACATAAGCTTGCCATGTCATGTCATTGTACGTGCAGTGTGAGCAACACCTTAGGTGAAAAGGTCACATATCTACACACGATTGCATCACACAGATCACTCTACGCAAGCATGTGTGGGCCCATAACCTGTTGACCCGCTACAACACAATGGTCTACTGCAGGCCATCTTGGATCACCCGAGGCGTGCTGTGGAGATCCTCGGCGCCTCCGTGCCATCCACAGCAACATTCTTCCTCACCTTCGTGGCCACGCGCGCACTCCTCTCTTTCCCCTTTGAGCTGCTTCGCCCCTGGGCCCTCATAATGTACTTTTGTTGCTCATTTTGGGTTGTGTGCCATGCCAGTGCATCAGTCTGGTTGCATGTGTGATGTTTGTATATGTTGGCATGGTCAGGGCGCTGGTGGACATGGCGCAAGGAGCATTGAAGGGCAGGAGACGCATGCCTGCTTACAAAGAGGAGGTGCCCTACCATCAAGAGGTACGGTTGCCTAGTTGTTGTTCCTCCAGCATGTGTCTGCTCTGCTGGTCTATAGTAAGAGTGACAGCAGTAATGTTGCTACTTCACAGGTTCCCAACCACTTGAATGTGATCGTCCTCGGGTTGACATACGCAGTGATAGCGCCCGTGCTGCTTGTAGCAGCGTTGCTTTATTTCTCTTTGGGTTCCCTCGTCTGGCACCATCAGGCAGGTGTTGTTGTGATGTGTTCACCAGACCGCCTTAGTATCATCATAGTGTATGCTTGTTGCTTGATGGTGTTCTTACCTCTACTCCAGGTGTTGAATGTGTATGAGCGAACGTACGAGTCCGGCGGGAAGCTCTGGCCTCTCGTGCACAATCGCGTGCTGGCGGGCCTCCTCATCGCGCAGCTCACACTCATTGGCGTGTTTGGCCTCAAGGCTGCTTCCCATCAGGTGTGAATGAATTATTGTTGTATGTGTTAACAGCTGGCCATCAAAGCAACCACTCCCAAAGTGTTGCTACACTGATACAGGTGCTGATCCTGCTGCCGCTACCGTTCATGACACTGGCGTACTACCTTTGGAGCAACTCACGTTTCATGAAGCCTTGCAAATACCTCTCCCTCGACACTGCAAGGTCAGAGTCATGATTACGTACCAATGCACTCGCGATGAAACAAGTTGCAGGGCCTTGTGTGTGTAGTAATGTTGTGTGCCAGTGCTGTCACAATGCATCTTCTGCGGTAGTTGTATGCTCAGTGTGAGTCTGCATTGCACGCAGTGTACAAACCTACTGGCAGGCGGTTTGTGATACAAAGTCACACGTGCACATGTATGATTTTGTGCACGTATAGACATTTTACCGCGCATGCGCACACGCACATGCATACACACATGTGCTGCACACCTCAGGTGGGTGGACAGCCTTGAGTGGCTGTCTCAAGACGAGGACGCTGCGCTCGAGAGTGTGCTGGAGCAGTACCTGCCGCCGGCCATGCGCGGCACCGCGCTCGCATCCCTCCCCGCACGTGCGGGCGCTGCTGCTGATAACAACAACAACGGCGAGAACAACGACAACAACAACAGCAATAATGGTGGCAACACTGCTGGTGTTGGATTGACTCGCACTGCCCGTGAGTTGGGAAGCGGGTGGTCGAGTTCAGGCTCTGGACTAACGTGGGTGTAACTTGTATTGTAAGGTAATGTAAAGGGTTGAGTTTGGTGCATGAGTCATGCGCTGCTGTCGGTGTGGATGTTGTACAATGGTTAGTGGGCATGGTAAATGTACGCATGCAGTTCAGCCACAACAACTCAAGTTGCTTATGGTGTTATTTTTGGCAGTATAATTTCAGCGTACAAACGTAGTTTACAAACAAGTCAACCAAAGAAATGCGCATGTTGCATGTGGTATGCAGGTCAAGTGGCACATTCCGTGTGTATGTGTGCCACATCATCATGAGGAGTATCGCGTTGCACATCGCTATAAACTTCGTGCATTGACTTCTATCTGCACGCACTCGGTTACACATCATGCACCTCATTGATAGCGTAGACCTTTGTTTTGTCGAAGCAGGCATAACATGTTTGTGAATGCCTCTTCTCTTCAATTGCAGTTTGCATTGAGTTTATGTAACCATGTCGGGAGTTCCCACACACTTTAGCATGCATCATAACTCGTTACACAATTGAGAAAAGATCATACAATTGGTGTGAAGGCATAGCTTCATAAAACACAAGAGTTGCGGCAAAGCAAGCTCCAAGAGTGGTTACAATGCATATGCAACTGTAGATAGCAACAAGATAGCAACAAGCAAACAACAAGTAAGCGATTTTAGTGGGGGCCAAGACAGAGGTTAAGGCTATGATTGCAACTTAGGACCTAGCGACCCTCAATTAGCAACAGGTTGTGTGCGGGTGCAAGGGCATGGAAATAACATAGCGTAGGAACCGCTTGCACAGCGCCATGTGTACAAAAGAACGCTGGCAGAATTTACTGCGTGCAATGCGTGCTTTGCACATACACACAACATGCATGACATGCATGACACACGCATAGGCAACAGCAGCACTCGGTTCAGCAATCACCACCGAGCTACTTTATTACCTCCATCTACCTCTACACCTATCACTACTACCTCTGAGTGCACGTGCGTGTGTGTTGAGGTTGCACAAGCATGCAGAATGCATATGCGAGCACATGCATGTTGACATCATGCTGGGTCCATTGCATGTGTCGTGCATGTGCATACGTGTCGCGCATTTTCTGCACACACTACGCCCTGGTAGGTCTTCGGACCATAAAAGGCCAGTGGCAAGTCGGGTTAGCCCACGCTTGTACAGGTGTGCGCCTGGCTACCCCATGTCAAGGCATGGGGAGACAGTGTCCTAGTTGGCTATGCTTTTGATGCATGATGCTAGAGTCAAAGTACATAGGGTGCTTGACCGGGAGCACCATGCATGCATAGATGTGACAGGTAGAACCCCACCCCGGGAGCCATGCAGGGCAGTGCAGAAGACGCTCAACATCATGACGCAACCAGCATGGGACTGGCGCCGAATTAAAGCACGTGTACTAGACATCCACTACCATTGGCAGCTGCCGATTGTGAAGAGCATACGGCATCACAAAGCGCAGGAACAAGAGCACGGGGAGCAGGCTGATGGGTGAACACAGCTTGCCCGTGCGAAGGACCTAGCCCCACCAACCCCACCACCCAACCCAACCCAACCAAACCAGAACATGCACTGCACAAGAGCACATGAACGGCACAAGCCCAGTACCACCAGCACTGCACGCACAGCACTGCGGACGTGGACAGTGCGTGAGGGTTGACGCAGCACAAGACCGCAAGCGGAAGAAGCGCAGGGAGGCGGAGGGGGAGGAGAGGGCGAGGGAGTTGTCGTCGCTGCTGCTCATGTTGACGTTGTGGGCAACTGTCAACCGCTAACCACGGCCCATGTGGGCAGGTACTACATGCATGTACTGACTGCTATGGCTAACGAGGTGTGGGTAGTAGAGTAGGTAGTGCAGTTAGTGAGTAATAGTAGCCCGGTGGTCTACATGAACAGTGTGAACTGCATGTTGACATCATGCTGGGTCCATTGCAAGTGTCGTGCATGTGCATACGTGTCGCGCATTTTTTGTACACGTGTCACCCTCGCAAGTAATGCTAGCACCGACCAACCCATGCACAAACATAAAGGCCGTTGTGCAAGTGATTGCGTCTGCCACTGGCAATGCATGCATGACAAACAGGGTGGGGTAGTTGTAGTGGCAGAGTAGGTTGGCATAGTTGAGCCCGGTAGTCGTGATAAAGGTGCGTGTGTGTGAGGTGTGCAGCTTGTGGCATGTGTACATCATGCATGCAACTGCCACATTGATGCATGTGATATTAGATGTAGAATGAAAGCATATAACTACAACAACCAACCAAGTCACCAAAGCAACAATCAACCATCATCGTGCACATCAGTCACACACCTGCACTTGCAGCTATTGGCACGCTGTTAGCCCCAGCAAGCACATCGCACTCTATGCTTGAAACATACCTGGTCCCACCTAGCCCCCACTCTATCATGCCACACGATGTGGCCAGTGGTAGTAATCAACACTTGCAGACCTGCGTGTGTGCGCGCGCGCGCGCGCGTGCGTGTGTGTGTGTATATAAGGGGTATGGTACGGTGGCAGCATGCATGTGGACAATGCGAATGGCATGCATCAGCACAAGCATACACACGCTTTACACATCAAATTTAACCACCGGGCTAGTTCTATGGCTGTTTGCTACACTATACCAATGCTAGCCCGCCCCGTTAGACATACAAGCATGCATTCAGTTAGTACCTGCTCACATGGGCGCTGGTCAGTCCGTTGTCAACCACGGCCACAGCTGCAACAGCATCAACATGCTAGACGACTCCCCCCTCTCCCTCCGCTCCCTCTGCCTCCGCCCTCCTCTCAGCCACTACTGCGCGGGCTGCTGCGTGCCGCAGTTGTCAACAACCCTTGCCGCGCAGTGCTCACGTCAGCACTGCGCTGGGCAGGGACCTTTAGGTCGTACGCTGGGGCTGTGCTGCTGTGCTGGTCAGGTGCAGCTGGTAGGGTTGGGTGGTGGGGTTGGTTTGTTGTGTCTGTGGCACGGGCAAGCTGGGTTAGCAGCAGCCTGCTCCCCGTGCAGTGGCTCGTACAGTCAGGCCCGGTGCTTGCGCACTTCCGCAAACACTAGCTTGTACAAGAGCTGCGGTGGTGTGCAGTATACGTAGGTGTTCGCTGTCAACATCTTGTGACGCAGCGTCGCCAACAGGCGTTTCATGGGGTGTCCGTCCTGCTGCATGCCCAGGAGCAGCGCGGACATGGCGCTGACGAAGTGAGTCCGGTAGGTGCAAACGCGACTGAATCTTGCGTACTGGGATTCGACGACGCCCAACTTCACTGCGCGAGGTAGATTGGACGATGGTAGGGGTGCTCGGTGGCGTGGTACGTTGGCGAAGGCTGGCAGATCACGCTTGCAGTATAGTCTGGTACACATTCCCACTTCCGTCTGGAACACTAACAGATCCAAAAATGAGACTGAAGTACCGCAGGCAGTGCTGGTCACCGTCAGAATGTCTCGCGGGTATATGCCTCCCCCTGGGACACCCGGTCCTCTGTACAGCAGATGCTCAAACTCCGGGATGTCCGCCACAAACAGATCGTCTATGTATCGCAGTACGCCACGCGAGCACCTTGCTAACAGCTGTACGTCACCAGTGCTCTGCAGGTGGTCGGCGAAGTCGAGTTCGTGGGTTAGCAGATACCCATTCGCCAAATGTGCACCAGCGTTGTTGCCCATCGGCACCCCCACGCACTGTCTGTACAGCTCATCAGTGGCTGTACGCACGTATAGGTTGGCCAGCAGGTACCGTAGCATGGCGCTCAGCAGTGCCGGGGTGAAAGTACGCCATTGGTGACCGTCGTCGTCTTCATAAGTGGCTGCCGCTGTCCAATGATGTAGCACCGTGCCATCCGAATCCACTGCCAAATGCAGATGCGTAGCGCGGCTGTGGTTGTGCTGATAGTCAAAAGTGGCAGCTACCAACCTTTCCATCCTTTGCAGTAGATCAGTGTGCTGTATGCGCGTGTAAAGTGTCGAAAAATCAAAAGTCTGTAGCAGCATGCGTATCTGCTTGTCACGTGCTGTGCGAGTGGAGTTCAACGCACATTGTAATCTGATAAACGCCATGGGATCAGTCACCACCCAGCTGTGCAACACGCCTGGTAGCGCCACTATCTCCGCCCATAGCTGATGCCAAATCGCAGTCATGGTTTTGTATACACGGGTCAGCCAGATGCTGGCCTCTGTCAAGGAAGTATTCCATGCCGCTGCTATAAAGCGTGGTTGTGGTGGGTCTTTGTGTAGCTTCCAGAGCAGGTACAAATGCGGTAACCGAGCAGGTTGACCAGCTTTGGCCGAACTGAAGTTGTGGATGCGGTTCCATTCCTGGTGGGACTGTAGCACCTCTTGCGGTGATGCTGTGACATGCTCATAGGCGTCCGTACCGAGCTCTGTCACCANTCTTGTGACGCAGCGTCGCCAACAGGCGTTTCATGGGGTGTCCGTCCTGCTGCATGCCCAGGAGCAGCGCGGACATGGCGCTGACGAAGTGAGTCCGGTAGGTGCAAACGCGACTGAATCTTGCGTACTGGGATTCGACGACGCCCAACTTCACTGCGCGAGGTAGATTGGACGATGGTAGGGGTGCTCGGTGGCGTGGTACGTTGGCGAAGGCTGGCAGATCACGCTTGCAGTATAGTCTGGTACACATTCCCACTTCCGTCTGGAACACTAACAGATCCAAAAATGAGACTGAAGTACCGCAGGCAGTGCTGGTCACCGTCAGAATGTCTCGCGGGTATATGCCTCCCCCTGGGACACCCGGTCCTCTGTACAGCAGTTGCTCAAACTCCGGGATGTCCGCCACAAACAGATCGTCTATGTATCGCAGTACGCCACGCGAGCACCTTGCTAACAGCTGTACGTCACCAGTGCTCTTCAGGTGGTCGGCGAAGTCGAGTTCGTGGGTTAGCAGATACCCATTCGCCAAATGTGCACCAGCGTTGTTGCCCATCGGCACCCCCACGCACTGTCTGTACAGCTCATCAGTGGCTGTACGCACGTATAGGTTGGCCAGCAGGTACCGTAGCATGGCGCTCAGCAGTGCCGGGGTGAAAGTACGCCATTGGTGACCGTCGTCGTCTTCATAAGTGGCTGCCGCTGTCCAATGATGTAGCACCGTGCCATCCGAATCCACTGCCAAATGCAGATGCGTAGCGCGGCTGTGGTTGTGCTGATAGTCAAAAGTGGCAGCTACCAACCTTTCCATCCTTTGCAGTAGATCAGTGTGCTGTATGCGCGTGTAAAGTGTCGAAAAATCAAAAGTCTGTAGCAGCATGCGTATCTGCTTGTCACGTGCTGTGCGAGTGGAGTTCAACGCACATTGTAATCTGATAAACGCCATGGGATCAGTCACCACCCAGCTGTGCAACACGCCTGGTAGCGCCACTATCTCCGCCCATAGCTGATGCCAAATCGCAGTCATGGTTTTGTATACACGGGTCAGCCAGATGCTGGCCTCTGTCAAGGAAGTATTCCATGCCGCTGCTATAAAGCGTGGTTGTGGTGGGTCTTTGTGTAGCTTCCAGAGCAGGTACAAATGCGGTAACCGAGCAGGTTGACCAGCTTTGGCCGAACTGAAGTTGTGGATGCGGTTCCATTCCTGGTGGGACTGTAGCACCTCTTGCGGTGATGCTGTGACATGCTCATAGGCGTCCGTACCGAGCTCTGTCACCATGCAGTTTAGGTAGTGCTTTTAACAGACTGCCACTATCACTCCAGCGCATTTGTCCACCTCAGTAATCACAAAGTCCTGTTGCAGTTTTCGCAAGGCTGCGGCATCGGATCTGCTCATTGTGTCTGGGGTGGTCACTGTGCCCTGCTGTTCCGCGAGTGCCATGATGGTATCTGCTTGCCGTTTCACCACAGCGAGCAGTGTCTCTGCCCATTGCTGCAACACCATTGATTGCCCCCATCGCTGCTCCAGCTCCGTGGCAAAGCGACGCACCCCCCTCACAATTGCTGGCAGACAGACCTGTACATTTGCCGGTACAGTACTGCGGAACTTTGTCCCTTTGCGCATCACCAACCGCAGGACGAGCGATGGTGTCAGGCGGTCATAGTCGCATGTCACCACGTGCTGTAGTTGCGGGTGTACTGTGGCCGCCCAGCATGGCTCTGCGCACACACATGTCGCTGCCGACATTATCGCCATGTGTTGTTGCGCGGTGGATTGAGTCACGAGGTAACTTCGGTTGCATAACATGTGTCCCACTGTCTTGCTGCATTTCCAGACGACCATGGGCTGACCCAAGCGCGCACGGACTGTGTTAGGTAGCGTGGCTAGCACCTCCGCATGGGACAGCAGATTTTGCAGGTGCAGTGCATCGGCTGCTTCATTGTCGAAAGGGCATGTCACCAACAGGCGCGCGTTGCGTGTCTGCGGCAAGCCTGTTGGGTAGTTGTGCAGCAGTCTGCTCAAAGCGCCTGTCAGTGCTTTCGCATGAGCTGGCAGTACTTGTAGGTCGGCTGCTGCTGTGTGTTGTAGGACGGCCAACATCTTGTGCAGGTTCAATAACTTGTAGGTCAGCAGGTTGGCGAAGACGAACTGGCCCTTCTGCATACATTCTGTGAGGCGTTGGATGCGACGTTTGAAGTCCCTGTAGCCGAACACCCTGCCTTCTCGTGGGGCCTGGGGTTGGTGTTGTGGTAGTGTGCGCATCTGCTGGCGTCGCCAGCGTGGTACCCGTGCTCTTCTGTAGGGAGAATGTTCAATATTGTAGCCTCGTGGTGTCCCCGTGCGCAAGCGTTGCATCCACAGCCATTCCTTTTGGGCAGCGCGCAGATGCCAAGCTGCAGAGGTTTCTCGAGGCCTCAGCGGCACTGCCTCCAGCGGCGACACGCCCCACCATTGCACCGGTAAGGTTTGCATTGTCTTTTCCAACAGGGTGGCTGTGGCGCGGTGGGCTGCCTGGAAGTGTTCCTTGAAACGCTTGAATGCGGACTGGACTGTCATGCCAACGTAGCACTTCTTGCTGCCTGTGGTAGTGTAGATGATGTAAATGACGTGGTGCTCATCGGTTGGTGATAGCGGTTGCGTGGTGTGCAAGATGCGTCTGATTCTGCTGCGGATGCGTCGTAGTAGTGGTAGTTGCCAACGGTAGTGAATGTCCAAGACACGTGCTTTAATGCTAGCCCAGTCATATGCGGGTTGTGAGCGAGGCATGGTGTCGGCGCAGGCGCTGCACTGCCCTGCATGGCCAACGGGGTGGGCGNGATATCAATATTAACTGCATGCATTTGGCGATGTTAACACCTTAACATTAACGAGCATGAATTCGCTTTTTTGCGTTCAAAGATACAACTTTACCACCTTTATATGCATTTTCACACACATATCAATGCCATTAATGGCAAGATAAGATTATGTCTCATATGGATCACATTATGTTCAATCGGACGCCTCGAGACATGTCTGACATGTCTGATCATATGAATCAAAACTTAATCATGTTGGATTGGCAGCAACGTTACATAATCAAGCAAGGTGATTGAGCGCATCCTCATATGTATGTAATAAAGCTATCATAGCATTATCATACCATCACAGCGTTATCATACCATCACAGCATGCTTTACTTTATAATGATTATAGTAAAGTAGATGATAAAGTTCATGATTTAATGAACTGGCTTTCACAGTCAGAGGCAAGGCCAATTCTTGTTTAAGGAGAGTGCATTATTTGTCAGAGAAGTGATATTATAAGCAACACGAAAACGTAATAATGTTAACATTCACACAAAAACACACATGCCAAAGGGCCCAAGGGCCGAAATCACATTAACATGAAACAAAGCAAGCGCTAGTTATACACAAAGTATATAATCGAAAGTGTTGAGGGTGAGTACACGGTGCGGAAGATACATGGGTCTTGGTTAGACACGCACATGGAGAGCGGTAGCGGGTTGTAATAGTGTGGAAATAAGAAGGGCAAGTATGTAAAAATGGTGACCCTCGACACGCACTTCCCCCTCGCACCCCATAACACACCAATGTTTTATCTAGTAACGTCAGGATCCAGCAATCCGCTTCCAAGCCGCCTGCTCGAGCCCCGCCTATTTGGATGCAATCCCCATGTCAATAGGCCGCGTGACAGCCAATTGCCAGCACTTGACAACTTAGCCACAAATGTCTACGCTGTAGGTACTGACATCTTATCTGTAGATGTCAATCTCTGCAGTCTATGAGACGAATATTAATGTGGACTAGTTAGCCATTAATGTCTACAATGTAGATTTGTGTGTCTACTAGGTAGACAGTCACATCTACCAAGATACGTATGTTGATATCTTAGACATGAATGTGGATACCTTATATAAGATTGTTGACATCGCAGCTTTGATGTTGAGAGTATGAAGGTTCATGTCGATGTTGATATCGCACACAAAGATGCGATTATATTAAAAGTAGATGCCTACATTACAAGGAAGAATGTTGATAAAACACGTGTATTTGTTTGAAAAGTACAAGATGATGCATATGTTGATATCACAGTGATGCATGTTAATATTGTAGACTACCACATTGATATCGAGGATACTGCTATCTACAACCTGCGGCCAAGTTGATGTGTGGCCAATAGGCAAAGCCATGACAATCAAGTGCGACCTCATTGGTTGCTCATGCCTATGGGTAAAAGTATTGTGAAAGATGATTGGTTTGAGCCTAATAAAGACACGTGCAATAGTGCTTGTCGCAAGATGGTTAGCCGCCTTAGATTACACTGGGGTGCAAACGAGGCACCATTGATGGAAACACCCACTACCCTCGAGTGACCAGTTAAGGCACTAGGGGTATACAAGTGAGCAGCTTAGTAGGGTCTACCTTGCCTTGGCGTGGTCGCTCGTATGGGACTTCACGTGGGGACGTGTGTCCTTGTGTAGCACTTGTGTGTGAGTGTGTACACTTGGAGGACGTGCTTACACTTGCATGTGTGAGGGTATGCACGGTGCTAACACTTGTGTGTGAGTGTGTGTACGGTGTGAGAGTGCTTGCACTTGTGTGTAAGTGCGTGCACTGCGTAGAGTGCATGACCTTCTTAGGTGAGAGCTAAGTGCTTAAGCCTAGGGTGGCGTTGCACTTGTGCTGAAAAACCTTGCGTTCAATCTTCCTCTTGCTCCTGCTCGAGGAGGATCTTGCGCAAATCCATTGATGCAACTGATGTGCGCCATAACATATACGAGGATACACGAAACGAAAGCCACTCATACACAACGCGCGCACACACGTACCTGCATGCGTGAACATAAATAGAAATGTATCCATTTTGTATTTACCTCACCCAACGACAATGTTTCGTGGCCAACCATCCTCGTGCTTTCTAAATTCGCCTTTAATCCCACTCGAAGAGCAAGAGAATTTTGAGCGGGAGCGAGAGGAGGATTTTGCGCAGATTTGAAAAGCACTTGATTAATTGCCCATACATATCTTCATACTTTTATTATAACACTGTAGTTACGAAGATCAGATCCTGACTTCAAGGTGTAGCGGAAGAGGGGCACACAAGAGCATGTAAGTGTGCTCTTGCATTAGCGGTTCATACAATACTTGCAGGTGGCTTTCGGCAAAACCGCATGCAGGGCTCAATCCATGTCAGTTATTAACAAGGCAACATGTTATGACCATTTGTATGTTGATTGCCGTTAACCGCTTACGCAGTTATAGTGCAACATTGCTCGCTCAGGTGTTGACACGCTAAGTACAACTATAACCACAAAGTGTCATATGATAACGGTATTGAGCTCCAAAGCACTGATGGTCGCACCGTCCCAATCATGTATGCAATCCTTTAGACGCTATCTACAACTTGATTGGCTCATCGTTCACAACACGTCGAGCTTTGCCGGATGCCTCTATGTGAATAAGTGCCATACAAAATATTCAAATAGCAATATTAAGCAACACCTTCACATCCTCTCAATGATGTATGATGTAATTTCATTACATGTTTGCAATTGAATTACACAATATATGAAGTAATTTCATTACATTACTACATGTTTGCAATAAAATTGCATCATTACTTTACCACAACACAGCTTGATGTAAAAACATTCAATATGTGCAAAAGGTCTACTTGAACATTGCCAACCCAACTCTCATGTCCCGTGCGTCGTTAGCGCACACCCCATGGTTTTCTTCAACTATAATTTGTACTAGAAATACAACCGTAAAGTTTGCGCATTGTCTTCACAATGCATAAAGCCTTATATATTGTTGACATTCATTCACATGCATAAACGAGCACATTGATTTAATGCTCTATATCTGATAGCTTATATATCGACCAAATGTATTGCCGTTTTAACATAGTATTGAGCAACGCTTTCCCACTTGCTTCGGCAGCCGGATCTGATATCAAATCATGGCATACACGCCGTAAACTTGCAACTTTTGCCTGGACCAAACTAAAGCGCTCATTGCTTGTATCTTACATTAATAACACAATTTGGCATATGTTAAGCGACGGTTTCCCACTTATTCAATGAGCCGGCTCCAATAACCAATCGTGATATGTGCCAACCTGCAATCTTAGCATGGATAAATCCCAAACGGTCATTGCCTTCAACTTACTCACCGATAAAAGCTTAAAACATGTCAGGCATGTTTCAAGCTTCTACCGGTATGATTGCGACGCCTCCTTAACATTATTAATGAAGCCTTCACCAGCAGCGGCGTTGCACGTGATTGAATGGAATGCGAACTTAAAGCGGCTACGTAAGCACACATGGCAAGCACACATGGAGTTATCAGCATTATCCATGCTTTGCGACTTGTGTTGGTTGCCTTAAAGGCCAATGTAATTATAAAGAAGGTGATCACAAGCTTATCAAATTCAAAAAAAGAGGACTTTATAACTTTTTGTGAGATAATTAATCGTTTTAAATGTGCAAATATAATTGGAGTCAATTATGTGGTCCAGATAAAAGCATTGTATGCGAAGTAAGAGTGTTATCATAAATCGTTGCCAATACAGCAACTACATTACTATGGTTGTTTCACATGTTTTTTTTCTTCATAATTTATACATATCTCTCAAGCAAAACTTCATCTGCAGCAAGCGTTCATGCAAATTGACAAATCACGTCAGTTGCATACTACGTATGTCACATTAAAGGTCACAATTCAATGGTCCATCCAATGCAACATATATAAGATTTAATACCATTGTTCACTGTTTTATTAATAAAGAACGTTTACTATTTCAACTAATTGTTGTACGATGTATATGACATACGTATCGTCAAACAACTTTTTGTGTTACATATATTACATACATAACGCGTTTCAGATATCGAACGATATGTACATTATATGAGACGTGTTGCACTTGAGCAACAGACATATGGGATACCACGTTGTTTGCATGCGCATTAATCTATACGCATAAAGTTGTGTATACAGACACATGCTGATGTGTCTGATGTGATTGTGCATATAGACACGTCTACATGTGTCTGTATATACAACTAAATCTACGTTTATGAATTGCTGCCCACTTACCAACATGCCCTTAACTTGATGTTGAATGACATAATGCCTCATAAACCGCTAAATTGCCCATATTACTTGAATTTTTTTTCCCGGCTTGTAATCTCAAGCATTACCATTGTACATTATTACTGCAACTTTATGCCTTATGACAAAACAGCTCATCAATTCAAGTGCCCGCTCTCATGTCACAGTGTGTTACTCTGCTGTACGTTATGTAACATTTGTATACATTAATTGGATGTGTAATATTATGTGTACATACTATATATTGTACGTGCCATCTCTGCGGCTCCTGTGCATTATCTCATGCTTTATGGCCCTCTACGCTACCGTATGCCATGCATCATACCTGTACAATACATAGTAATGGCATAAGGCACCTGTACAATACACAAATTGTAATACACCAATAGCAAAGTCGACCTTTTTTCGCGCATGCAGCCGACCTGCCACGTGAGCCTGCCACGCTTGCACATGATCACAAGTACCCGCGCCAAGCAAGCAAGCAACTCGCTTGCAGCAATACACACCACCACACCACACCCCAACCCAGTGCTGCTTGCTGGTGTCAGTGTGTCGGTGCCACCATGGTGGCGGCCTCACTCGCGCATTCGCCGCTAGTCGCCGCCGGCGCCACAAGGCGACAACAGGGCGGCGCTACAGCGGCGAAAGCAGGCGTGTCTAGCAAGCGAGTGGCCTGCATGCCAAAGGTGAGTAAGGATGGGTGGTTGTGTGTCTGCCTCAAGCGTGCAGCGCAGGTGCAAAAGGGGGCAGTGCGAAACACATGTCTGATCTGAAACTGTGGTGTGTGAACTACTGCACACACGAGAGTATCTTCATGCATACATGAGTGGTATGCATGCCGCTCGTGCATGCATGCATGCATGCATACCTCATGAACCTGTGGTATACATGTCTGCATGGAAGCGACATGTTGACATGCTCGTGACACTTAACCAGAATGTAAATATTTAGCGGAAAAAGTTGCAGAGAGACTGATACCCAACATGTTATTCTTCTGGTCTCCCAGTACAGCAACACCTCGTTCTTCACCTCGTTACCTCTGCCAGCACCCCTCCTCCCTCCCAAACACTTCTCTCCCTGTCACCCAAAGCCCATCACCACATCAATGTCCTCTCCCTCTTCCTCCTCCACCACCACCACCACCCACAACAACCACAACAACAACCACAACCACAACCACAACAAGAGGGGTTTCACCCTTCGCGGTGCGGCCAACTCGGCGATCAACTGGATTGCATGGCCAGCAACGCTGGCAACAGTTCTGCCCGCGGCACCTATCCTGCTGCTGTACAGGTGAGTGGGTGGGTGGTTGTTGTTGTAATGTGTGTGTGTGTGTGCGCGCGTGTGGGTGTGGGTGTGGGTGTGGGTGTGGGTGTGGGTGTGGGTGTGGGTGTTTATGTTTGTTTATGGGTTGGGAAGGAGAGATAGATTGGTTGTGTGCAGGTGGCTGAAGCATCGGAAGCCAGTGATTGACCCGCGTGGTAAAGTTGTGCTCGTCACGGGGGCATCCTCTGGCATTGGCAAGGTGCGTGCGTGTGGGCATAAGCGCGTGCTCGCGGCGTGCATGCCCCTGCACACATGTACATGTACGTGGCTTTGCGTGTGTACAGACATGTGTGCGTACGCTCACCATCATGCAGGCGTGGCTTTGCGTGTGTACAGCCAAGTGTGCAGGCGCACACTTGCGTGCACGCACATGCGCATGCATGCACTTGTGTGTGCTCACATGCGCATGCGCTCGCACTCGCGCCCATGTGCGCGTGCGCATGTGCGCGTGAGCGAGCACATGGAGACACATGCACACGGACACCCAAGTCATATGCGCGCGCACGCACATGCTGGGATGTAAGTCAACTGACTGAACTGTCCATGTCATGCTGTGGGGGTCGCACTCAACATTGGTCTCCAGGAGGTTGCCAAGGAGTTTGCCAGGAGAGGCGCTAAGCTCTTCTTATGTGCTCGACGGGAACACATCCTTGAGGTGTGAAGTTGTTTCTGAGATCATTGATGCATGCAGGTGCACAGGTGATGACGCATTGTATTGGTCTGAACACAACAGGACTTGGTACAAGAAGTGAAAGATCTGGGGTCACCTGAAGCTGCGTTGAGGCGCACGGACTTGAAACGCGAGGCTGAATGCAAGTAAGTAAGCGACGCTGCGAGTACACAGTAAGATGGTGTGTAACACACGTTCGTCATGTGTGTGACGCATATGTTGTGAGCGTGTCGAATATTGCAGTTGACTCATGCGCTCCAACACAGGGCCATGGTGGAGGAGTGTGTGCAATTATTTGGCGGCCTCGACATTTTGGTGGTGAACGCTGGCGTGGCCAACATGTACTTCTTTGAGGAGGCCGAATCCACTAGCGGCTTCAGGTGAGAAGAGTTGACACAAAGATCATGCTGTGTGGGTATGTGCCGACACGTGCGTGCATGCGCCCGCGCGCGTTCAAGCGTGTGTGCGTATGGCACACAAGCATACGTGTGTTTGCGCATTGGAGCGGTTGGAGTACAATGACTAATGGCACATGATGGTCACTTTGCGCACGCAGGGACCCTTTCGATGTCGGATTGTGGGGTTCCGTGTACCCGACGTACTACGCATTGGATGCGTTGAAGAGCGCGAGGGGGCAGATACTCGTCACCGCATCAGTGGGCAGCTTGACACCCTATCCCAGGTGTGAGTAGTAGTCACCACATGTCTTGCTTGTTGTTCAGACAGTCTCACACTCACACACTCAGGTTGTCTCTCTACAACGGGGCAAAGGCTGCGGTGTTCAACTTCTTCGACACGCTGAGGGTCGAGTTGAGAGATAGTGTTGGCGTCACGCTCGCGTGCCCCAAGTATGTGGATGTGTGCGATGAAGTGAGTGTTGATGAAGTTTGAGACATTGAGAGCCAATCTTCTCTCTGTTCGTGTGCGTGTGTCACAGCTTTGTCAGGTCTGGCATGTCTGAGGGTACGAGCCTAATCGACGCTGAGGGCCGCCAGACTCTCTCCCCTGAACGAATGACAGTATGTTCGTATCGTAATTCAACAATAATAACAACAGCAGCAACAACAACAACAACAACAACAACAATAACAACAACTCACTGCTCACTTCAGGAGCAACGGTTGGGAGGGTTGCTACCGTTATCCAACCCAGCGGACATGGCGCTCGCGATGGTGGACGCAGCCCTCGCACGCAAACGCCTGTTGGTGTTCCCAGTAAGTGTGACTATGATTTCCAAACCGCATGAGTCCATTCTTGACTCAAGCTGCACGAGCACGTCATAGATACATGCGTGGGTGCGTGTGCAAACACATGTTGTAGAGGTACACGTGCGCTCAATCACACGTGCATGCATATGCACGTGTGATTGAGCGCACGTTTACCACTACTACACGCACGCACATGCAGACACATTGATGCACGCACACATGCACATGCGCAGGCGCAGGCGTAGGCAAGCACACATAGACACACACAGTGCGTGCGTGGGTCTGTCTGTGTGCGCGCGACACATGCACGCACGCGCAGGCACGCATGCAGTGTCACCGAACAACACCCCCACCCTCCGAGAAAGCAAAGTCACACAAGCCACGCATGACTTACTCACTCACTCACTCACTCACCTTCCCAGTCCTGGAGCGCCACTTTCCTCCTCCTCCGTCTGTTCGCCCCCGAGCTTCAGGACCTGATCCTGCGGACGCTGTACGTGCCGCGGGGGGAGAGGCGGTCCAGCACGCCCGTGCACAAGGGGCCAAAGAGCCAGTAGCAGGAGGCGTGGTTGCATCCGATATATATATTGTTGTGTGAGTGCTTGGTCGGTGTATATACATCATTGCTGAGGAGTATGTTGACCAAAGATACAGCGCAGATAGTGTGCTGTTTGATTCGACTGGAAGGGTACTCACACCTTGATGATGTCATGTTTGGGTCTTGTAAAATACAGCTGTTTACAAATGATATGTACAGTTGAAACTGTGTTTCACAGACTGTTGATACTGAGTGTCTACCTGCAGGTTAAGGTTAACATAGGTTAACATAGAGGCGCCTAGAGCATAAGCAGACGCAGCACGCACCAGCAGGTCATTACAAACAATAATCAGGCACACAGGCACGCAAACTTTGCACATTGCACATTGTCCACCTTTATATAAGTGCACATGCGTGTGACTGCTGCAGACATGATACATGCCCCACAGATGGAGATAATACTCATAATACTCATGCATGCGAAGATGCTGGCAAACTTTGATGTGGCCCTTGGCGGTGTGCTTGTGCTTGTGTTTGTGTATCAAACTCCGTTCATGTGCCTTGAGGGATGTGTTTGCTATACTACACCCTATGTGCGTGTTGATTCATTGCTACTTGCTGCTGCTACAGTCTACCCCCGTTATAGGAATCATGTTTATCGTTGATTTGTCCATTCCACTAGCGGGATTATTATTCTCTTGGCGCTTATAAGAAGATATATTATTGTATAGTTCAAAGAATATGCATTCTTATAATGGGGGTATTTATTGATAACTCAAAGCCACGTTATTATATGTGAATGTGGCAAACATGAAGTTTATATTTTGTTATAATATGCATGATCATCCTTACATTCTATTCGTCAATGCATCTTTGTTTTAACATTAATGGAGTAATCATGCTGGTAACAAGGCATTCCCCCGTTACAAGACTAAACCCACTTAGAATGACAAGCCTCCTCTTTAATCTTATTACGTAAACTATTCCACTAACCGAAGATATTTGCTTGTAAAACGATCGGTATTTTACAAACCGATTATCTTGATGGGGTTATTTTCTTAAACCGAAGTCTTTTACCGGGGGTAGACTGTACACTGCTCTGCTTTGCCACAGTCCATACCTATGTGCGCCGACAACGTAGTAATGATACTAACGACATGCGACTTCCCTGGAATGGCGGTATGACTATATATATGTACCAAGTAAACTTAACTGGTACTTCTACACCTGAGGACATATTCCGTGGACCTTGCGTAATCATGGTCAACCTACACGCGATGCCATGCACATGTGATGCAGCTGAAAGCGCACACAACACATTGGCACAGCAGACCACAAGTTGCCGACATCAAGTCTGCACAAGCATCATCATCAATAGCAGCAACCAACTGCCAATGTCAGGTTGCTTGCAGCTAAATTCTTAGGCAGGCCACCTAATGACTCCCGTTTTTCTCAACAGCAAGAGGAGATGTAACTGCCCACTTTTTGCTGTGTGCTGCTCAGTCCAACCAAGAAGCCATATAAGAAGAAACTATGTCCACAGCAGGTGGCATAGGCAACGACCATCATGCTGGTCTACCATACCGTATAAGCCGCGTCACAACCAAGTTGAGCAGTTGCCAACAACATGTATGCTGACAGCGCCAAGTTGTAGGAGCCAATCGTAATAGCTTTGAACCTCTTGGTATGAAGCACCAGATGTTGGTGTGGATACAGGCAGGCGCTGCATGACACTCCCATACACCAATGTACATATAGCACATTTAGCTCAGCGTGTCAATGAGGGAAGCCCGCATCTCGTTCGCGATGGCAGACGGCTGCGCCTCGCGCAGCTTAAAGATGCTCTCAATGACCGACAGCTCGGTCGACGTGGTGTCCAGGCCAGTGAACGCGCACCAGTCGTTGGCCACAATGCCTGCGCCGATCACGTCGCTGCCCCTGTTGACGGTGCCGGCAACAAGTGGCACCTGCATAAGCTCACAGCAGTCAGCAGCTGGTAAACTGTACATTGAATTTTCATCAATACACTAAGCTGCGACTGCGACAATGGTCATGCAAAAGCTATCTTATCGCTGACCTGTAGGAGTGAGGACAGCTCGTCAAGGTCCTCAATAGATGTCTGCGGATGTACCTGAAGAGGGAAAGGTGACAATGAGCAAGAGAGGCCAGCTTGTGTTCTATTTGCTGAAACAGCCTTCACAAAATGAACAGGCAAAAGGGCATCCTTACCAAGCCTCCCTGATTGGTGAAGCAGCAATAGCTGCCAACCAGGACATTCCCAGCAATGGTTTGGCGGAACACCTCCACACCAAGCACATCTGCAATGATCTCTTCTGTTTCCTGGCATGACAACAACATCAACACATGATGCCTTACTGACATAGACTTGGTTGCACTACTGTGCCGCTCAGTGAATACAAACTGAAAGCTCAAAGACGTCAGGCAAATGCCTGAGGCTCACTAATGACAGTGACATCCTTGCGGCAGTGTGGATCAAGGTACTATCAGTGGTCTGTGTGCAGCGGTAAATGCTATGCTTTGCATACTCACCCTATCAAGATCTGTGTGCACCAGCGCCACATAGTCGTTGCAAGCTATACAGTTGCCCAGCGCTGACAATCGCTCATCCACTCGCTGCACAACCACTTCGTCTGGCAGCGCATTCCGTACATGCTGCAACTCTGCACGGAGTCAAATCGCAGCAAGTGACTTGCGCACAAATCAGCAAGTGAACACTACTGCAAACAGCCCGCGCACGCACTCACCTTGGTCTGATGTGGAGTTCGGCATGAGAAGTCCATTCTTGTTCCCTACGAAAAGGTAAATTAGGTTCGTAAAACCTTCACACACAAGTGCATGCAACAAGCCAAATGCGTGCTGCTACTCACCCACAGTCATGCGGCCGATAAGCCTTGTTCCAGCCACGGATGCTTTGACAACAGGGATGGCATCTGCAAGCTCTGCCTCAAACGTGCTGCGGGCAACACCATTACAACATATGACCATGGCATGCACAGCACCCTGAATGATACTACAACTGCAGAAGACAATGTAGACATACTGACCTGTAAAAGTTTTCAGAACCACCAAGCGCGACTAGACAGTAGGCGTTTGTGAGCTTGCCAAACACTCCGATGTCGCTACTGTTCTCAAATTGTGCGCCTGTCAGACAACATAAGTTGTAAGCAGTGGAGATCAAGAGCAAAGCAGGGGCAGCCGCCTGCAGTGGAATTGCTTGACAAGCAACCATAAAAACAAGGAGGCATACTGCACAGCGCAGTACATGCCAAGTAGGCGAGTTTGCAATTTTACAGCAGAAGCGGAAAGTTAGAAACGCACGCTTTTGCTATCTGTGTGCATAGGCTAAGAGCATGAAACAAGCTGCCTGTCACCTGAAATGCAATTCCCCAGCAAGCACGGCAACACAACCAACCAACAACCTTCCAAGACTTACGAGTTGCCATGGCCGCCGACCAGCGCCCCGAAGTCCGCTCTACCAGCAAGCAGGCAAGCAACCCTGTGTGCAACCGCCTGAGCACCAGCAGCTCCGCCCAGCTCACCGCAAACCCTGGCGCTGCAATATAACCTGGGCTAAGACTGAGAATCTCACGCCTCACCTCCTCGCCGCGTAACCAAACTTAAGGCAGCACACGTGGACGGCCACGCAAGACAACAACACGGCGGCGGCGACGGCGGCGGCGGCGATGACGTGGGATGACGTGGGAGATGAGATCACTGGATCACAATGGCTGATTCACCGCGTATGAATCAACCAAACTGCTACCGGTAGTCTGCATCAGTTCAGTTCAGCAGTTGTGAACAAGTGGGTCGAACACTTGTATGCCGCTGCCACAGCTGAGACATGCAGCCTGGATATTTGGCTGGTGCGCCTTAAGCCCTGGGCGCGACGTACATTAACGCAACGAGGCCGCTACGCTACTGTAGCGAAAGCGACGCACGGCAAATTGCAAGCGATCCTTCACAGAGACAAACGAAAGACAAATATCATATGCCACCGCAAAATGGTCGATGCAAGCCAAAAAACGTTTTCATAGGGCGGATGCACTGCAACGGTTGTTGGTCAACCTGGTCTACTTCTCAGTTAGTTGCTTAGCAAGTGCCTCTTACTAAGGGGTTAGGGTTTGTGTAGGTCTCGTAACTTATGACTCACTAAATTGTGAGTCAGCCGCAACTACCGGCAACCTTAACTGTGACCAGGTCCGCAGAAACCCTAAATTAGCTTTGGTTGTTGCTCGGTTAGGCGGTAACGTGGCTATCTGGGACTTTGGAGAGATCTGCGGCGGCGGCGGCGGCGGTGGGAGGGGAGTATTACTGAGGGAAGGGGCTGGAGCGGTAGATATGGCTGATGGCGCCTGGACCTCCGTGACCAACGTCAAGAAGAACCGGAAGAAGGACGAGCGCAAGACGGGGTCCCCTGCCGCCGGCACCACTCCCCCTACCAAGGTGCTGCTTGTGTGTGTGCTCATTGTCTGCGTCTTGTCCAAGCCTAGCTACGGCTGATGCCTATTGTGTCATTTTGTCTGCGGAGCTAACATCTGCACGAGCAACGATAGCACTGCTGATCAGCGGTGGTTTTGCACGCGTGCCTCGGGCCTGCTTAAAGTGACTGATTCAAGATTAGTACTTTGAATGCAGTGTACTCTTCCAAGCAATCAACGAGTTGCATTGATTCATGTTTGCATGGTTGCTTTGATATTGTCTTGCCTGATCCTCGTCATTCTGCACGCTGCTTGCTGCTCACAAAAAGGACGTCGTACTTGTCGTGTTGATTGACCGCCTTGTGAGCTTGTTGAGTGAGAATGCCAATCTGTTGTATCGCTATTGTCGCCATGCTGTTCATGGATGGCGCAATTTTGTCAAAGCCGCCATGTGTCAGTTGCGCTTTCTTCTGAGGTTGTCATTTGCTGTGGCCTCTGTGTGTGCAGCAATCGGCAACAGGACAGTATCAGCCCATTGAGTCTATATCAGCATTTGCTGCCTTGGACAAATTTTTGGATTACAACCGAACAGCGCACAGCGCCCAAGTGCACCCCATTGATGCCGGCAAGGCTCGTGCCAATGGACGCCACACGCGCTTCAGCAATGACAGTGATAGCGATGATCAGCCATCAGTGGCGCCAGAGACCGCTGCGAGTGGCCATGTCGAGAAAGCTCCGAAGCAGAAGGTGCATATTCTGTTTTCAGCGAAACGCATTGCAGTTCTTGTGTTTGCGTTGATTCTCGTGCCAGCGCCTTGTGTTGTAAGTAGAGTACGCAACACAATGCATACAGATCTGCGTATAAATAACTCACATAATTTTATTACAGGCACCCAAGAAGCCAAAAGTGACTATTGCACAAGTAGCAGAAACACTGGATGCAGCACAGCTGTCAGAGTTTTTGACGCAAATCACGGTAAGCAGCTGTGGCAAAGCTGTCAGCAAGCATATTGCAATGAAATCAACCCATGTACCCAACTGACTGTCACGCGTTTCTAACTGTCATGGTATGCCTCAGGCGACATATGCAGATCCAGAAGTCCAGCTGCTCAGGTGTGCTGACTGGTTTGTGCGACCATTTTCAGAAGTAACGCCGTTCCCATTTCAGAAGTTGCTACAGGAGTCATCGATAGCGGAGGCCGCAAAGGTATAGCAACATGCCAACAATTGAACTAGCAATGCCTGTCTAAATGCGCAAAGTTAGATAAACGAAAAGTTGCTTATGGCAGATTCCGTTAAATAGCATCCCACAACAAGTCCAGTCAGTGGCGTCAGCCTGGATCTCTTCTCGCACGGCTGCTGCATTGGACAAGTTTGCGCTTACTTTGGTCACGCAAGTGTTGGAGCGACCTTCCACCCATGCACCCAACTCCAAGAGCACGAAGGTAGCCCCCAAAGCCACGCCCGCACCCCAGAAAATCAAGGTGAGCTTGTGGAGTTGGCTCAGACTGTTGCGGTCATGGAGTCGGTAGTTCATTTGCTGAAGCTTATTTCAATTTGCTGTTGTTGGTGTATCATATCTGAGTATGAATCTGCGCCATGGTAGGTTGGGTTGCTGATTATGTTGGCGCTAGTGCTGCGTGCCCGACCAGAGGCAGTGCTGCAGCACGCAGACTACCTGCGCCAAAACTACTCTTCTGCAGAAACCCTGCACTCGTTGATCTGGACCTATTCTCAGGTAGCCCTCCTTTTATGCTGTTTCGTGTTGCGTATGTGGGGTAATGGGACACGTAACCGAATATGCAAAGGTGTGCACATGTGACATGAGCAAGTTGTTGGTCGCAACGATGCTGCCACTGGAGCAGGGCTGTCCAAGACAGATCATGACATGGCGTGACTGTGCAGGCTGCACAAGGTGATCTGTGCACAGGACTGGCGATATGGGTTAAGAATTTGTTGCCGCTGGCTGTCAGCACGAGCGCCAGCGCATCCTCACAAGACTTGGCATTGAGCTTCGCAGAAAGGTATGCAACTTCCCACGATGTGGTGTAGCATGGATGTTGTATGTACACTGAATTAAGGTAGCATTAGTTTGTTGCTGGCCTAGAGAGACAGCGCATGCGTGTACGTGTGCGCGTGCGTGCGTGGGAGCTGCAGCTCAGCTGACTGTATGCTTTTTCAGCTTGCTGCTCCAGGACGCGAAGAAAGCCAGGGCTGCAGTCCTGCGCGGTGTCAGCCGAAAGGGCGGGTACCTGGGCCAGCCATTGATGCCAGTCCCGGCATTCATGACAATAATGCGAGCTGTTGATAGCTCGTCCCTGGATGGCAAGCCCCTGCCAGCCGATGTGGTGGCGCGACTGGACAAGCTGTTTCCTTTGTTCAAAGAGGCGGCGTACACCGCTTTCCAGGGCAAGCCCGCAAAGCCCGTTGCAGCATCGTTGCTTGCAGCGGCACTGTCCACGTCGCCAGCAGGTTGGTGGCCTGTACTAAGCTGCTCGATGCAAATTGTGTCGGACGCCGCACGCGAGGTATGTGTGCTGACAGCACAACATTGTGCTTTGCAGCGGAGACGAGGGCGCTGCAAGAGGTCTGCGCGGCAGTGCAGTGGTCCCTCACAGCCAATGCTGATTGCTACACGCAGTGGGAGCGCTCGCACGTCTCGCACCTTCGCACGAGTCGTTTTTGTCTCGAGCACCTGCATCGCAACTGGTCCTCGCTTTCTACACAGCTGTCGCAGACTGAACTCCAGACCATGTTGCGTGGCATGCGCGCACAGGTACCACACTTTGCTGTTGCTGAGTGGTTGGGCTTTTGACTACACTAATATACTATTGCCGCCAGTGTACAAAAGAGGCGTGCTGCAATTGTTGTGCTGGTTTGCTTGTTGCCTCATGATTGCTGGTGTTGTGCTGGTGTGCTGAATGCATGAGTGCATGGGTGTTGAGTGTTAGGCCTGAAGTAGTATTAGCCACTCATGTGCTATATGCGTACAGCACAAAGCGTTGGCTCAACGCGGCACGGCACCCGCCTCGTCAAAGAAAGGCGCCGCCGATGTTGCTCCCTCGGCCACGGAGTTGAAGGCCGCAGAGGCCACCTGCAAGGCACTGGAGGCCAAGATGACACGCTTCAGCTTCTGCTCCGCCATGGCTGTGGTCACGCTCGTGGTGGCTGCTGGAGTGGCGGCTGTTGCTGTGTTCGCTGATGCGAGCGGTGAGCCCAAGTTGCAGTAGGCAAGGGGGACAGCAATCGCATGATGTGGTGGGTCTGGCTGTGTGTATGTGCGTATGTTGGGGCAATCTTTGCCGGCATTGCATGAGGGTGCGTGCAACGGTTGTTGGTGTTGGCCAGCACCGCGGGACATAACAAATATTTTAGTACGAGTGGCTGCCAAATGCAGTGTAGGCAGGCTGCATGTCCGCAGCGTGTACTATGTCACCTGTCAATATAGGAGGGCCAAGCCCCCATTGACGTGTATGCGGTGTCTTTCCATTGGGATGAAGACAGGACATTGGAAACAAGTTGAGCACTGCACATGTCACAACTTCAGTGCAGGTACATGAGCGCAGCGCGTATGAGATGCTGGGTGTCACGCGCAACTGCATCATTCTACACATAAGACAACCTATTTATGTGTGCATGCAATGTTATTGTAGCACATGTGCACACTGCCATCGTCCAGATGATGGAAGCACATGTGCACGCAACCACCATATGCGACAGTACCTGCATGTGTCGCCACTGATTGTGTGTGTTGCTGCCACATGTAGTGTTGTGATAAGTAGCACAGTGTGAACGCATCAATGGAGTTGACTGCGCACAGGTAATTGAGCTGACCATGCATTACTGACGAGGCAGGCCGGTAATGTGCTAGCGATAGATAGCCGTAGCCTGGTGGTGGCGATATGATATCAAATATATGCAGCAGCTGGCTGCAGGTGCTGTCTGCTTGACCCCAAGCATACAGCATGTGTGCTTCACACCACGCATATGCAAACACCATGCATGCTATATCTAGCTTACCACCTTTTGTACACTGACAGGGGCGGTGCGTATTGTCATACGTGTAGCTGGCAGCGGCAGACATGCTGTGCAATGCGTGAGTGCATAGCCCGTTGATTGCATATGTCTGCAAATGCTGCTGGTAGCAAAGTAGGACTGCCATGCACGCAATGTGCCGCAATGGTTGCACGAACGTAACGCCCATTGCGTCTTTAGTACCCACAATGCTAACAAGGAGTCGGCCAAACTGTCTGTTGTCGTGATCTTTGTGTGGAGTCCCCATGTTAGTGTCTGCAAGGGTTTTAAAACACGCTGCCACCAGCGCTTGTCACCACAACCTTGAGGCCAAGCAGCTGCCTAACTTGCGGGTCAAGACCTGCGTGGTTCGCAACCACAACCACAGCGACTTCTCACCTTGCGTGCCCCAGTTCATTATCATGATGATGCCGGTGACGCAGGGCCTGAAGCGCTGTCGTACCATACTATCTGTATGCCGCCGCCTTGCGAACTACCCTGCTGATGCCTTTGCGGCTGAAGCGGGAACGGCGTCATCAAGTGCGGCGGGAACGGGTGGTCACCATCGGGGAATAGCCGCAGCTTCCGCGCTCGTTCCTGCGTGCAAACGCAAGTAAGACCAAGTGAACTTGGTGTGCCACAAGCACAACATGACGTACCCTACACATGCAGATGATCATGCGCGGTTCAAAACATCTCAACACACACGGCAATCAGCTCTGTGCACACGCAAGTTAACATGTGTGTATGGGTGTGCATGTAACAGCGATCCCCCCGACCTTCTGTAATCTGTTTTTAGGCAGCATGCGCAGCACGGCCATGCGCAACACCTCTGTCGGATCCCGCTTCATCCACTCCTCGGGAGTCCTTTGCTTGATACCACCAGGGTACCTATACAACACAATATGCACATGATTCAAACTTTTAATCTCTTCTCGTCTCATGTGCATCATTGAGGTTGAGTGACAGGAAACCAACACATCACCCTCGATAATCAAGCTACCTCACGTACACTCGCCATCTATGGGTTCTACATGCCAAATACACAGCCGCAACATGGTATCCGCGCGCATGAATGTGCCGACCCACATGTATACAACACAACTCGCACTTGTAGCATCACTTTCCCAACTAGCATGCAATGGGGTCATATATGGGGCAAACAGCAATACACTACTACTCACCCCGTGTGCCAATAATAGACCTTTTCCTTCATCTTGTCGCCAGTAAACTTGACGTGCCGTGCGTTGACCACCACAACCACGTCGCCCTCGTCCTTGTTCGGGGCGTACGTGGGCTTGTCCTTGCCTTGCAGTACGTGCGCAATCTGCGAAGCTACCCGCCCCACAACCTGCATGGCAAGTTTAATGCACACAACAACAGCAAGTGCAAGTGCAAGTGTGCATGGCAGCATGCTGCTTTCTGCCATGTTGGCACTGACACGCTTTTGCTGTTACTGTAAGTGTTGTCTTGTTGTAGTACATGAACATGTATGTCAGTGATGAGTACTATCAAACGCAGTGAGGGGATGATGGCTGTTAAATAAACTCACCAAGTCTTTGGCGTCTAGAAGGCGCCACCGAAGCCCTTTGGTCACAACATTCTGCGCATAGCAATTGCGAAATTCAGTTGATATCACATCTCATGCCAAACCACCGCTAGAATAATACCTGAGCCACTGTAAGCAGCATTAAGAAAAAACGTAAACCAATCATCCCACATGCACATCATACTCGTAGCACGACAAGCTTGGTACACCGCCATGCATGAGGATGATTCTCTTTATTCATGTAGCTCAGCGCGTTCACACAAGCTGTATAGTCTAACAGCAGCAGCAGCACAAAATCACCCTTAGCAACGGCGGCGCCATGTCGCTGGAGGTGGCTGGCTCTGGCACTCCACCTACACGCACCTCATCCGCGCCTCATTCGCTCAGCTCACTGACTGGCAACCACATAGAGACCACCTCCACATCCACCGCCTCGACCTCCTCTCCCTCGTCCGCCTTCTTCTCCGCCTCCGCCGCCGGGAGTGTGGGTTACACCGGGTGACCCGAGAAAGGGACGTAACGGACATACACCACGTATCTCGCGTTGTCCGTTACGTTCTGCAACGATTTCCCGGGCTTTTATTCAGCATATGTTTTGTTGCTTCATTTCTCTTGCCCATCATTTCTTGGCGCTATAAGCTGTATGCAAGCTCTTTCGAAGGCTGAGCTGAGCTGAGCTGAGCATTGCTTATGGCAGCGGCGGCGTTTTTTACTGCACAGTGCTCAGCTTCCCAAAGCTGGCCTTGTTTCTGTGTGCATTGTGCAAGTAAGTTAGCCCAGCTGTGAGCTGGACTGGACAAGACTGTTGGACAGAGCAGCTGGAAACTCCAGTGCTAAGCAGCTACAGTGGCTACTCTACTGCTGCTGTACAGCAAGCATTGCAAGCCCAGCTTGTGCTTGACTGTGTTTTACGAGGTGAGTGCGCCCCTTTTGTTTGCTGAAAGCTCAAGCTCTCGTCAAGGCAGCTAGCAAGGGTGATACGAGCTTGCAGCTGCATTCATTTTACTCGCAGCATTTTTTCACTTGGACAGCTGTTGTGAATGTGCTCTTACCTACTACTATGAAAGGCAAATGCTACTGTTGTTCAGTGCTGTTGCTTGCATTGCCATGCAAGCAACAGCATCGACATGCTTGCTGCACCCGTACATGCACTAGCCTACGCCAGCATTAAGCAGCCATACTGAAGTAGCTTGACTTTGTGGGAACAGGGCATGCATAAGGACAGCGATTGTTGCTGAGCTGTGGCCGTCCAGCTTTGCGTATAGCAACGAGAAGATCTGTTACCCAACAGCGGCATTTTACTTGACACATGGCGAGCTCAGCTCACTTAAAGTGACAGGTACACAAGCCCCAAACAGCTGGCATCGCATTGGTCACTACACAAGAGTGTTTCATTTGACCCTCCTCCTGTAGAGTGTGTGTTGTTTTGTTGTGACACACATTCGCAAGGCAGTCAACGTTCTTACTTACTGCAACGTGTGAAGCCGTCAGCTCAAGTCAGTGCAAGTCTCAGCCAGCAAACCGGAGCAATATGGTGGTGAGGCTGAGTTAGCCAGCAAGTAAACGAGCAGTAAGCGCACAACCCCACACAATGGGTTATACGAGCGATCTCCCGGTCGCATGCGTACTCTGCCATCAAGAGGAGAACATGATTGCGGGTCAATTGCGCACATACCCAGTTGTGAGTTCTTGCATGCAATGCTATTGCAACCTTGTCACAAAAACTCAGATTAGGCTTCTGTCGCTTGACGTCAGCACCGAGCAAAGCAGGAGGTTCTCATTGACATAAGCACAACAAGCGCGAGTCCTCCTGAAGAAGGGAGTGCCATAGAGGCCACTTTTCCTGAGCTGAGAAGCAACGGAGACAACTATATTGGCGCTTGGTTCCCGGGCAAGCTGCGTCGCCGCGAGGATGGATGGTACATTGAGCATACTAAGTTTCATGAAGAGGACGGCTCGCCTCTGCTTGAGGAGTGTGCATGGGAGAACATCCGCCCTGCTCCACCCGGTCAGGCGCTGTGCTGTGTGCTATATGTGCGTGCACAGTTTGGATGTTGCATTGTTTGTGCATGGTGTGCCCATCTGCAGCATTCACGGAGTTGCTGTTGCTTGGTGTGTGCGTGCCTGCATGCACTTGCATGTGTGCATGTCTGCGCATGCATTTCTCCATGCATGCGTATGCGTGCCCACGTGTGTGGGAGGCTTTGACGGTGTGCGTGCGCATGTGCGCATGCATGTGCATGTGCACACGCAGGTGTTCATAGCTGCATGATCACCACATGACCATATTGAGCTGAGCGGCATGATGAGAATTACCCCTATCCACTACAGAATATGATGTGCCGATGACGCTTCATCGCGGCGACACTGTGGAAGCAGAGTGGGAGTATGTCTTCTGGCAAGCTGTTGTGGTAGAGGACGTCAACTTGAAGCAAAGGCCTCGCATCAAGGTGTACTTCCCGCAGAGCAACGATGTCAGGTTCCTCTCAACCGGCCGATTCCGAGCTGCTTTCGATTGGGATGGCACGCAATGGAAACAACGCTTACAGGTGCAGCCTTGTGTGCTTGCGTGGGCGTGGGCGTGCGTGCGCGCCCACCCGTTTGCGTACTTGTGTTGAGGTGTATGAAAAGGCCCGATTCTGCTTTGTGTCTGAGTTTTAGTCTGTGTTTTCAGGTGGCCATGGAGTACTTGCATGAGAAATGTGCAGAGTGGTGCGGATCCGTACGCGCATTAGATGGCACCATACAGGACTTGGGGCGTATTCTCAGCCAAGCCAACCATGTGAGAGCCTTGCATGCATAAGCTCCTATATGCACGTAGTTCCCTGCTGAGTGGTTATTTGACATGCTGAGGTGGGCAGACCAAGTGCAAAGCGTGCCACAAAACCGGGGCAACAATCGCATGCGTGAGAGGGGGATGCTCCAGCATGTACCACTTTGGCTGTGCAAATGGACCCTGCGAACTGTTTCATGACACCTTCACCATGACATGCGCATCGCACCACAAGGTAAGCATTTGCAGTTGTTATGCATGCTGAATGGATGTTGACTGCTTTTATGCTGGCGTTTCAACCACTGCTTTGAAAGTTCTTGCATGCCTTGGATGGCTTTATCATTTTGCTCCAGTTTGTTCATCACATTCAGAGTGTGTAAGCAAAGTAGTAAGTTGATGAGTCCTGAGCATGCGCAGGTGGACGGCCAACCAGAAGCCAAACAACATCCAACCAATAAGAAGAGGAAGCTCGTCAGGTTGTCCGATACAAAATCAAAGCTACAACCTGCAGCAAAGCGGCCCAACTGCAAGGAAGCCGTCTATTACTTACGCAGATCGCAGCGCAACGTGGTTTGCCGCAACCTTCACGAGGGGAACATGTTGAAAGGTGAGAAGTGATGGTTTCTTTCATGCAACATGTAGTCTTCAAGCAAGCCGCTACAGGCTCACATTGTCACTCGCTTCTTGATGTACAGTTTCCTCCTCGAGCGAGCGCGAGGATGATATTGAAAGCATGTCAAGCAGTGATGGTGAAGATGATCCTCGACCGACACGCAAGGTACCTATACTATTCTTGTTGTCGCATGATGTCCGTATGCGAGCGCCTGTTTGCAAACAAGTCGACCCATTCCTTGTTTGTTATAGCAGCCTGTGAGGCGTGCCATGAGACGTTCGTCACGAGACCGCAAGAAGCCTGTGACATATGATGAAGAGGCGTTGGCAGGCATGCATCCATCCACCGATCAATTTTCGCCGAAGCATGAGAACAAAGATGAAGAGGACGAAGAAGAAAAGTGCGCCGTGTGCAGCAAGAGTGAAAGACAGGACATCATGCTCGAGTGCGATGCCTGCTTTGAAGGATACCATACCTATTGCCTGGTACTGCGCTTTCAGACAGTTGTTCGTTTGCTTCAAGCATGACGTGTATTAGGTATAATAGCTGCGCTTGCATGCGTCTTCTAAACAGCTGCACAACAGCATAACAGTTGCGTTTTTGATTTGCTTCACGCATAATAGCTTTGGATAAAGTGCTCAATCTTTTCTGCTTGAAGGTGCCCGCATTGGACGCCGTGCCCGAGAGCGCAGAGCCATGGTACTGTCCCGAGTGCTGCACGAATGCTACGGCAACAGAAGACAAGGTTAGTCAACAATGCCAGCTGTGCAGGTGGGAGCAGGTGTCATCATCACTAGAGCACTTAATGATGCTGTCATGCGCTTACTATTTTGCTTTTGTCGTCCTCAGGAATGCGACATCTGCGGTGCTTTTGGTGGTGCCGACCTGCGCAAATGCGACAAGTGCTTGGCTTATCTCCACATCCACTGCCTGCCTGAAGACTCTTCACATGTCCGATGTTTTTGGTGCACAGCTGGATTACCGGAGGTCGAAGATGTAAGTTGATCTTCGTGTGTACTGCAGCTAGCGTTGCTACTCCGCTACTACTGACTTGCACCGGACTGCTGTGGCAGATTCTGGGCAGTAGAGAAGACACACGTGAGGCATCAGCCAAGGATCGAAAAGGTATACAAACTTACTGGTGTGTTGCGCATTGTTGGATTGCAGCACTTCTCTTACATGCATGTGGTAATGTGCTTTCCGGTCTGAATTGTGATCTAACTGACAAGTCTTTGCCAGGGCGTGCCCGGCTGCAGTACTTTGTAAAATGGAAGGGCAAGTCTCATGCCAACAACAGCTGGATTGGCAAGACAGCGCTCGAGAGGATTCAGAAGAACAAGCTGGTGGGATACACACGGCGAATTGGGGTGAGTTGCTGCATCACTAACAAAGCAACAAACAGCAGTTGTCAAGAGAGGGTTGAGGAGTTGATATGCCTTGTCTGACAGGCCGGGAACATAGAAGAACCCGACATCCCGCTCGAGTGGCTGATGGTCGATCGGATAGTTGCACGAAGACTCAAAGCCGGCAGTGAGAAGGTAAGCATGCAGCTGTTTTCTGCTGTGCACAAAGATGACAATTCCACGCACCCACGGGCACTCACACTTGCTTTCGCTGTTGAATGCAGACCGAGATAGATGCAGCGGACTTGGACACGCATCCGGCTTTGGAGTACTTTGTCAAGTGGAAGGGGCTGTCCTACTCTCAGTGCACGTGGGAGAAAGCGTCTCAGCTGGATGTGACAGAAGACACGCTGCTGCGGTTCCGACGGCGCTGTGACCCACCAAAAACTTTGTTGTCAAGGTCGGCCACTGCTCCAGAGTTTGATGCCGACACGCTGCCGGAGTACCTGAAGCAATGTGGGCAGCTCAGACACTATCAGTATGATGGCCTCAACTGGCTGCTGCGCAAGTTCTGCTCATCTACCTCAGTAAGACAGTACATGCATGCATGCAAAGATGACAGCCATCTTCAAAGCAGCCCTGTTTGCTGCTCTGCATGCATAGCAGCACACGGCTGCATAACGCTGATGTTGTTGTTTGCATGCAATAAAGCCGGGAGTGAAATCTGTCTAGAGACTTGCCGTTTATAACAACTGCACGCGCCCTGCAGGTGATACTTGCGGACGAGATGGGACTCGGAAAGACTGTACAGACAGCCAGTTTCCTGTCTTGCATCATGAATGAGCAGCTGGCGGATCACCCTGCTCTGGTATGCTTCATCATGTCAGTTGCAATGCACTGGCTTGCTTTATGAGGTCACTAACGCCTACATAACAGGTTGTCGTCCCGATGACTACGATTTCACTATGGGAGCGTGAGCTGAGGAAATGGTGCCCCAAGCTGAACGCTGTGACGTGAGTGGCAGTGCTGTTGCATTCGCAGGCATATGTTGCTTGTGTAACACGCGTGCGTATGTGCATGAGTCCGTGCACATGTGCGCACGCGTGTACACATGCAGTAGACGTGTTGCTGTGGGTGGTGATGGGTGTCTCCTCTGTTTATGAAGAATGAAGTCAAACAGCAGTTGACGGACTTGTTTACTGCTTCATTTATGTATGCGGTTGTAAGTCAAGTGGTAACATGAACTCAATGTGGCCATATCGCTCTTGCAGGTACCACGGTGATCAGCAGGCTCGCGAGATGATAGTCGAATACGAATTTGCAGATGCGCCTGAGGGCGGCATCTGGTCATCATCCCGGCCACGAGGCAAGCGCTCGCGTCCCAGCTGTGCATTCGACGTTGTCATCACAACGTATGAGATCGCCATCAAAGACACGAGCACGCTCAACAAGTTCAAGTGGTCTGCACTCACAGTTGATGAAGGCAAGTGACACCATATATGGGTGCTTCCCTATCAGACAATTTGGCACAGAGATGCTGAAGCCATTTTTGCATCATGCAGGCCACAGGTTGAAAGGGAGGACTTCGCATTTGGGCAGCGCGTTGCGTGCACAACACGCTCGCTTCCGCTTGCTTCTGACAGGAACTCCGCTGCAAAACAACCTGGTATGAGCAGATCAGCCCAACAGCAGTATACTTGCGTGCGATGTTGCTGATGTTCTTCGTGTGGCACATGCAGGATGAGCTCTACAACCTGCTCGCATTTCTTAGCCCAGTCAAAGGCTCGCCAGACAGAATCAAAGAGGACCATCAGCAGCTCGCTGAAAAGCAGCTTATTGCGGTACAAGCATCGTTGTTGTTGCTGCTGTTGTTGTGTGGCATTCTTAGTAGCTTCAATGTGGACACACATTCAAAAGCTTGCTGTCTTTGCCATCCACAGGATTTTGCTGCACGCCATACAGCGGCGAAGCCCTCAGAAGGTGTTGTGAAGAGCGAGTTGCAGTCGCCAAGTGCAGCAGATGCAGCGCAAGAACGGGCAGCAGAACCTGACAATGCCGACAGCATGCTATCGCCGTTCATCATCAAGGAGCTTCACAACTATCTCGGGCCGCGCATGCTGCGTCGGCTGAAAAAGGATGTTATCAAGGTAAGGTAGCTGCAAGTCGCGATGTACTGTATCAGATCTTACTTGAGCATATGCAACTGTGAAGAACGTACTTTCAGTATGTACTTATATATTGCTGCTTGTTCATTGCAGGAGATGCCAGTGAAGAAAGTGCGCATCGTGCCAACTGGCCTTACACCTCTGCAGAGGCAGCTGTATAAAGACATCGTACAGAAGGTTGGCGCAACTGCCTACCAAGCCTGTCGTGTCAGCTGTACAGTCAACTCGATACGTGTTGACTTAGAATTCGTTCTGCAGAATGTTGAGTCTATCAACTTTGGTGTGGAAAGCGGTAGAAGAACGGGGCTGCTCAACATCCTCAAAGAGCTTCAGAAGTGCTGCAACCATCCATACCTGTTTCCTACCGCAGAGCCTAAAGAGAATGTGAGTCAGTTGCTTAACTTGTAGCAATGCGAGTGCTTGCAGACGACTGATACATGCATGCATGCTCTTCAGCACACTCCTGCCGAGCTGGACAAGCTGCTCGTTGCGGCTTCCGGAAAGACGTTGTTGTTGCAACAGATGTTGCCACGCCTTTGCCAAGCGGGGCATCGCATACTGCTCTTCTGCCAGGTAATATGTGCGTGTGCACGTGCGCGCATGCATGCTTCCAAGCCCATGTGCATGTGTTTGTGAGTGTTTATGCAGATGCAATGCTGTTTGGGTTTTGAACATAACCCTAAGTACTCATGAACCACCAATACGCAGATGGTTCGCTGTTTGGATATACTTGAGGACATGCTCAAGCACCTGGGGATCAAGTGCTACCGCATTGATGGCAAGAATGCTACTTGTGCACGGTATCTGAAGCATACATACCTCTGCAACTGTGCATGTTTGTAACAGGAATGCACATGCGCAGGACCTACTCACCTAGAAGAGCGGCAGCGGCAAATTGATGCGTTCAACCGTCCAGGCTGCTCTGTCCCTGTCTTCCTGATCTCAACAAAAGCCGGCTCACTCGGCATCAACCTGCCGAGCGCAGACACAGTCATCATTTATGATCCTGATTTCAATCCATTCAATGACTTACAGGTGGGCCTGGTTGCTTACATCAGCGTGCGTGCGTGTCCATGTCTAGGTGACTGTCTGTGTGTTTTTCTGCGTGAGTCTGTGCGACTGTGTGTTGGTGTGTTGGTGTTTGTCTCACAGCATGATGTATTGCTGCAGGCCCAAGGCCGAGCGCACCGCATCGGCCAACAAAACGTTGTCATGGTGTACCAGCTCATCACTGCTAGCAGCGTTGAAGAGCGTATATACGAGTTAGCCAAGAGCAAGTTGCGTCTTGAACACGCCGTTGTGCAGTCTATAAATAAGACCCAGGTCACGACGAAGCTGCTCGCAGAGGTACTCGCTCCTGTGTCTTTCTGCAAAACCCAATTGAGCTTCTCAATTCCTTCACGTGATAACCTTTGTGGCATTGTATGTCTGTCTTGACACAGGTGCTGAAGCATGGAACGGCCAATCTACTCAAAGCTGGCGAGGATGATGGTGGCTGCAGCATTACTTATAGAGATGAAGAAATCGACTTCTTTCTGGACAGGTACCTGTTGCAACAATCTGTTCAAGTGTCTCATATGCAAGCAGAGATTTGGGCAAAGTCCACTCGTACATGTGTTCACAAGCATGACTTGGCCCTGCCTATAGGGATGCTGTGCGGCCTGAGGATGGGACGGACCAGCACGGGGCTCAACACTTGCTTGGAGCTGTTGGAGGTAGCGGGTTGCTCACTCAACAAGCGGCAGCAGTTGCTGCATCCACACAGCCGCCTGCTGATGACGCTGATGATGCTGCGTGGCGCAATATCCTGCAGCAACGCCAAGAGGAGCGCAAACGGCGAGCCGTAGAAGAGTGAGTGGATGTGACTGACACTGTAGTGCAACAACGTGCGTCTGTGCATGCTTGTGCACGCACACGCGCACACACGTACGTAAGACGGCCTTCCAGTATGCCGCATGTTGTATAATCTGGTCTGAGTTGTATCTGTGGCAACAGTTTTGGAAGAGGGCGCCGTGCCAGGAAGGCTACAAACTACTTCGAGGGCGAGGAGGATGACTTTGATAGCAACCACACTCCGGGAACAATGCCGTTGAGGCCCGTTGCAAAGGCTTGCACCATCACTCAAGACATAAAGTCCCAAAAGCAGGACGCTCATGACTCTGACTTTGAGAGTTACTCGTCGGATGGTTCAGATGATGAAGCCTCCATGCATGGCGACGATGAGGAAGGTGGTCACGCTGTCAATAGGCCACCCGCTGAGATTGAGGCAGCGCATATGGCTTCTTCTCAAGCTAACGTCAAGGCTGAGGTGAAGCCGCTACAACAAGCAGCAACAGCAAGTTCTGTTGGAATGTCACACTGTTACATTGATTTGACACAGGCGTGGCCTGGAGCGCACCCACATGCAGCGATGATGGCTGCCACACAACCCGCACTCTTGATGCCGAAAGCAGCGACACTAGCGAAGAGTTGTTGACACCTGCTGCGTTGCAACTCCTCACTCCCGGCAAATCGGGGGTGCATAAATCAGGGGAATGGCAGGCCCCTCTTTTTATACATACGTGCGCGTGCCATGTTGATCATACATTCATGTGTTGTATAGTGACGTTAATGTGGCGACTACTAATCCCGCTGTCATACAACTTGTCCAGTTGCTTCTAATCGAGCCACCTTTTGCAATGCCTGTTAACTGTGTGCAGTGTTTGTCTGGCTGCGTGTGCACTTGTACAGGTGTGCGTGTGCAGGCGTGCGTGCGTGCGTTCCTATGACTGTGCCTGTGCGTGTGTGCGTGTGTGCATGCACGAAAAAAAAGATGTTAGATTGATTGCCGTCCCACCTGATGCTGAGCGCATGTGATGTGTGAGTTCGTGGACGGCTCGTGCAGGGGCAGCGTGAGCGCGGGGGTGCAGCATCGCGTCGCCCATCCATGGGGCTGCACCGCTGCCCAGTGGAAGCTGCTGCAGACCGGAGAGAGAGAGAGAGAGAGAGAGAGAGAGAGAGAGAGAG
>RHPI01003369.1:1151085-1176141 GCA_009103225.1 Chlorokybus atmophyticus
AGGGGGGGCGGGGGGGAAGAAACTTTTTGACTAGACACATACACATGCATGCGCTCGCGGACACGTGCACACATATTATGCACAACCACAAGCATACAATCGCACAGGCACAATTGTGCTTTCTGGTACACACCAACACATGCAAACGCGTCTGCGCTCACCTGTGCAAACATTCGCAAACACAAGAGCCAAGTAATCTTAGTGTGTTTGAAGTATATAGCTTGAGCCTGGGGGAAGAGTGATGGGACTGCCGCTGACTGCCTGCATGCGTGGTATGCGTGACACCATGCATGTCATGTGCTTATCACCTTAAGCATGTGACTCTTCTAGCATACTATCTTTTGTACACATGTGCGCAAGCGCACACACACGCAAACATACATGCGCAAGTGGATGTGAACATGCACACATGCATGAGCACACCCACGCACGTGCATGCACGTAGTGTGTGTACCCACAAAGAGGCTTCTCCACTACTAGAGGCCGCTTGCAAAGATGTAACGAACTTGGGTGTGTTTGAGAGCAACATAGCGTACTATGTTGCAGGACTATGGGGGTGTGAACCCATCGCAAAAGGCACATGACAAGCTTAGGCGCTTGAAAGTTAAGCATGGGCAGTCAATGGAGGACTTTACTGTCTTCTTCGAATCAGTGTGTGCCGAGGTCGACCCTGACATGCCGCTCTCTAATGCGGAGAAGATGGACAAGTACTTAGCTGCTCTTTCAAAGGATATGCAGAAGCGATTGACCTTCAAGGAAGGCGTTGAATTCTTCACTCATGCTGACTATGATTGGATGAAGCGCATGGCTGTGCAGCATGACAACAGCCAGCGCATGATCAACCAGGCAAACTTTGCTCTTGAAGAAGCTGACTCTTGTGAATAGCTTCCAGCTCTCATCGTCCACCACCACAGTCGCTGGTGGCAATGGCAATGGCAGAGGCAACAACCGCAAGCGCGGGCGCTAATACAGCAAAGGCAAGCAACCCGTCCAGCCTACCAACAAGAAGCGCACCATCAATCTTTAAAAGGTTAGCCCGGAGCTGAAGCTTAAGGGTGCTCGCTTTAAGGCCGGAGTGTGCCTTAAGTGCGGAGAGAAGGGCCATCGAATGGTCACGTGCCCCAAATTGGGGCCCACAACCCCGCCAACGACAAGCCCGTTGCATAGGATGACGGGGTGGAAATTCTCCACCCCGCTTGAATTTGCTCGACTAGCAGCAAGGCCCTGCTATCTACCAACATTATGCTGAACTTTGTTGGTAATGTACACCCTTCCCTGCGCACATGTGATGTTGATATGTGAAACAGTGATATGAGTGTGCCTGTTGACTCAACTTTCCAATACATGACTGTGTGGGCAAGCATGTGGTGCTCAATGCGCCTTTTGACAAGTTGTCAAGCTTGCTTGAGCACTACGTAGAGTGCAAGAGCAAGAGTACGCATAACACAAGTGCATGTGTTACTGTACTCAAGTACAGAGGGCAATGGTTGTTTATTACAAAGGGTATGCAAGTGGTGCAGGAGATTGACAAGGCTCAAACTGGCTTGATGTGCTGTGTGCGTGTCATGTATGCCCCGCAAGTTCTCCATCGGGGAAACTTTTTTTAATGATTACTTGGATTTTACGTGGTTGTTCAAGGCTACAGTTGCACGTGTGTCAGCTACTATGACAATTGATACTGGATGTAGACACGAGTGAGGCTTTAATATAAAGGCTGGGTATTCGTGTGGATAAAGGCAGCGAAGTAGTAGCCAAACTTGACAAGCATGAGATCCCAGTATGAGGGTCTGTGCTTTTAGCTCTACGTGTGCAAGGCTATCACGCCCAACTTTGGTTTCTCGTGGTATCAGTATAGGTACCAGGTGTTCATGTCATTGTTGGTGCTCATTATGAGCGTGCTAATAGCCTGCGAACAGACACAGACACTAGCATGTGCAGTGTACGCAAAAGAAGAGGACGTGTGACCCTTAGAGCAGAGGGATGTGATGATGCTTCCCCTGTCTCCAGTGATGCAGCATGTGTCACCGTTGTTGTTGAGTGGCATGCAGATAAAGAGAGCCGTGAAGAAAGGTGCTGAACTCATCTGGTGCTGATCAAGCCACTTGCTGACGAAAAGAGTCCCATTTCAACCTATTGGCAATGAGCCAGGCACACCATTGGAGGCTCGTTTGCATGAGCAGTTTGAGGTGTTTAAAGCTTAGCTGCCAAAGTTGCCGATTGAGAGGGAAGTTTTGCATACTATCCCTCTTATGTTGGGTGCACAACCTCCATTTAGGCCTGTATATAGGCTGAGTTCAGCTGAGCATGCGCACATGGAGAAGCCAACTTAGGCATTTGCAAAGGGATCCACTGAGCCAAGTAGCTCTCTTTTCGGAGCATCTATTTTGTTCAAATGTAAAAAGGACAGCACGCTGCGCATGTGTGTAGACTACATGGCTCTAATTAAGTTCATCAGCAAGAATTGATGATCTATTAGATCAATCGAGCGGAATCTTGCTATTTAATTTAATTTATATATCAAATGGCTATCATAAAACACGCATTACCTCGGAAAATGTGCCAGAGTTTGGAACGCCTATGGGCCACGTTTAGTACAAAGTACTCCCCTTTGGGTTGACGAATGAGCTAGCCACCTTTCAAGTTATAATGAATCAAGTGTTCCATAAGCTGATTGAAAAGTCAGTACTTGTGTACTGCCTTTTAAGGCAGCTTACGAGATGATGTCATGGTGTTCAATAAGACCCCTCAGGCTCATGATGTACATGTGCGTGAGGTGTTGAACACGTTACGTGCCAACAAGTTCTGCGTACATGCCCAAATGTGAATTTCAAAAAATTGAGTTGGATTTCTTGGGGCACATTGTAAGTGCGAAGAGCGTGTGTCTTAATGAGGAAGGTTGCAAACCTTGAAGGTGAAGGAGTAGCCTGCTTTTAAGAATGTGCACGAATTACGTGCCTTCCTGGGTTTGAGCAACTATTTTCGGATGTACATTGTGGGTTACTGATCACGAGTAGCACCCCTCATCTACTAGTTACGTGACAAAGTTATGCGGGGGTGGGCGCAAGGGCAGGCAAAGGCCTTTGAGTCCATCAAAGAGGTCTTGGTGACAGCACCTGTGTGACAGCTGCCTGACTCCACCAAGCACTCTGAGGTTGTGAGTGACGCATCCCTTGATGGCACTAACGCAATATTGCTCAAGGAGGGACTCCCACTTGCGTATTTAAGCAACAAGTTCTCTCCAGCTGACAGAAACTACACCACAACAAAACAAGAGTTGTTGGGGGTAGTCCATGCGCTACAGGAGGGGCGCTGCTAACAGGAGGGGATGGAAGGGGTTTACAGTGGTTACAGACCACAACCCCCTTGTTTTTTTTCACACCCAACCAACTCTGCCAAGAAGACAAGCACGGTGGGCTGAGTACTTGTTGCATTTCAACTTGGGTATACATGATAGGAAAAGCGAACATGGCAGATTCCTTGAGTCGCCCGCCTTTGTTGTTGGCAGCAATGACACGGGCTAGTTGCACCTTAAGAAAGGGAGCACAACTCCAAGAATGGGAGCAACAACCATGTCTCAACTGCAAAGGCAGTCTGATTCGCAACCAAGTGAGGCAAGTGCCTAAGAGTTGCCAATTGCTGATGAATTGGTTTGTACTCATGTATCAAGGGAAGCTGCTGATGCAAGCGGGGAGGACCTGTTGAGGATATTTCTACATCTAGGTCAGCCGGTCACCTTGCCCTCTGCATAGGAATAGCGGTTAGAAGGTTCCAGGTGCGTCGGCAAGTCCGGAGTCTGTAGACTTTCAGGCGCTGTAGAATGATTGTATCTCGGTGTTTACTTAACAGATTGGCGTGTGCTATAGCTTGTTGAAAACCTCTTGAAGCTAGCTACATGGAGCAACTTAAAGCGCAATTTTATGGTTGAGTGTGCTAGATGCAGTAACTTCTAGAGTAGAAGCATGTGTAGCTGGCGGGTATAAAACCCGTGGACATGATGGCAATAGATGGTCTTGTATGGTCTTCTTACGCTGGTGTTGTGGCGTGCACTTGTGCATGTGTATGCTTGTCACTGTCCATTTCAACAGGACCTACTTGCTGATGAGATACGGAATATTAATGCGCGTCTACCACAGGCTTACGCACTTCTTAACTGATTTGTTGAGCTGCTAAAGCAAGGAGATGACAAGATCACTTGCTATAAGGGTATGTGGTACCGTGAGGATAAGTTGATTGTGCCTGATGCACTCGGTTTGGAAAAAAGAGTGCTTGTTTGAGGCACACAACGCAGGGTACAGTGGTCACATGGGAATGAGCAAAACCATCAAGACTGCAGCATCAGTACTAGTGGCCTACTCTGGCTGCTGATGCAACCAAGTATGTGCAGGCCTGTCAAGAGGGAGGTGCTACCGCCCCCTTTAATCCCTACGCCAACACCACCAACCACAGCCACGTCGCCGCCGCCGCTGGCAGCCAGGGGATCGAAAGATCCCCTGGCTATAACGGTCGCTGCGTTAGCAGCGCCGCCATGCGGCCGATATCGACTTGAGACTCATGTCTCAAGTCGATATCGGTGTTAAATAACACAACATTGTATTAGGGCCTATAAAGGCCCTAATACGACTTTAATGGCTGTGTTTATCCCATTGAGACCCTTATTTCTCATTGAATAAGGGCGGGGAACCGCATAGCGGTAGCACTCCGTTACATTCCCCCCCATTAAAAAACCTGAGCGAGAAAAGAACCAGGGCCGAAGCGGTAAAGATGTCTGCCAGCACCCTTTTACCGTCCGCGTGTGGACACATCACTCCAGTACGCCCGATGAATCTCCTGGCGGTTGGTAAGATTCCTTTCCGGTTCCCACGTGTTGTGTTCAACACCATACCCTTTCCATTTCAGCAAGTAAGTCGGCGCGCGTCCGCGTCGGGGCTTACGGTGACTCAGGATTGTTTCCACCTCATACTCGAAAGTATCATCGCCATCCACTGCGACTTGGAGTGGAGGAGGTTGAACCCGACCGTCGGAACGGTACGGTTTCAGTACACTCACATGAAACACATTATGTATACGTATGAAATGTGGTAAATAAAACGATACGCGTGAGTCGCCGACCCGATTAACCACTTTAAAGGGGCCTATCCAACGAGGGAAAAATATTCGGGTACCCACTCCCTGGATGGATATGTTTTTAGTGCTCGAAAGCACCGAATTGCCCACATCATAGTCGGCCTGCCTACGATGCTTATCAGCTTTGGCTTTCTGTCTGTCCTGCGCTGCGCGCAGATAGCTCTTTGCCAATGCTAAACTGTCTTGCATGGCCGCAGCCATCTCGCGCGCTGCAGGCACATAAGTCAAGTCGTTAATTGGCAACTAAGTACTCGCAGGACTTTGTGGATGCACTCCGTAATTTAAGAAGAACGGAGTTTCCTGCAAACTCTCTTGCCATGCATTGTTAATCGTGAACTCAGCCATTGGAAGATAAATATCGCATTCAGACTGATTCAGACTCACATAATGCTGAATGGTTTCCTCAATCAATTGATTGGCGCGTTTAGTCTCACCATCAGTCTGCGGATGATAAGCGGTACTCATGTGCTGCTGTATCTGCAGGAAGTTGCATAGCGACTTCCAAAACTGAGCTACAAACCTCGGGTCACGGTCAGAGACAATGTTGCGCGGCAAGCCGTGCAACTTGAACACTAGACGCGACAAAAACCATCATTAGATCACGGGAGCCTATCTCCGTACGGCAAGGAACAAAGTGAACCATTTTGGTCAAACGATCCACAAACACTGCAACCGCAGTATGACCCAACGCTGTCTCACGGAGCTCAGTGATAAGGTCCATACTCACACTTTCCCACTTACTATCAGGAACTGATAACGGCCGCAGTAGCCCAGCGGGCTTTTGACGTAATGGTTTGTCACGTCGACATTTGTCACACGTGTCCATATACCGCTTGACATCAGCAGGCAACGATGGCCACCAATACAACTGTTGCGCTGCCTTAGTGGTCTTGCAACTACCAAAGTGCCCAGCGTACGGTGGATTGTGTACATCCGCTATGCATTTTACACGCAGTTCAGCATGATCAGGGATCGCCAAACTGTTGCTCATGTAATACAGGTTGTCATGTTTGTCTAACTTCTTCTGCAAGTTGTCTGCATTAGAAAACCATGGGTCCAAAGTGTACCCCTGTACAAAAGTTTGCACAAACTCATCACCGGGAGATAATGTGCTGCGTGTCGCGAGTAATTGCGCGCGCATCACCGCCAGTCATGACGGGCAGCGACTCAAAGGGTCAGCCACATTGGTTCTGCCCGGCAGATACACCCAATCAAAGGTGAACCTGGACAAAAACTCATTCCAGCGCGCTTGCCGTCTCGATAAGTTTTGCTGTGTTGAGAAATACACCAACGGGTTATGATCAGTCACAACAGTGAACTGAACACTCTTTAAGTAACATCGCCATGTCTCGAGAGCATGAACTATACCCAATAGTTCTTGCTCTGTCGTAGTGTAGTTCACCTCTGCAGGAATGAACTTCCTACTCTATAAGCACAAGGTCTACCATCTTGCAATAGTATCGCACCACACCCCAAGTGTTGATGCGTCACTGACCACTGTGAAGTGTTTGTCCTAATTGGGCAGTGCTAACACCGGCGCCGATGTTAAAGCCAACTTCACCTTTTGCATAGCAGCGTCTTGTGCTGTTGTCCAAGTGAACGGGGCATCTTTACGCAACAGTTTAATCAAACGCATGACAACTGTCGAGTACCCCATCATAAACTTGCGAAAATAGTTTGCCAAATCGAGAAACGACCTTAGTTGATGGATATTCTGAGGTTGGGGCCACTCTTTCACAATCGGCACTTTGCGAGGGTCAGGTAAAGGTACTACTCGCCCTTGAAAGGTAGCCAAGATTCCGTGACTGATGCGCGGGTTAATCAATTTTGCTGACAACCGCACTATCCCCGTCTCACGCTTTGTGAATTGTTTCAACACAGTCCCCCCCCGAATATGCTTTAGCCACGGTCCATGATACTTCGGCACCATGACAACCATACTCAATGTCGTGTGTTTATTTTGTAACTCACACAATGTGCGCATAACTTCTGTTAGCATGTTAAATTCTACATGCACTAGCACACAAGCCTGTTCATCCATTTTTGCACTAAAAAGTGGCAGCTTATCATGTGCTTGCCATGCATGTGTCATTACATGTACACGAGACAATTCATCAACCAGTTTGCTGCATGTAACACTAGCAACTGGCCACTAAATGAAGGTACATCAGTCACGACGTAATCCTATTCAACCTTCTTGGCCTTGCCCTTTCCCTTGGTTGGCCAGTTCTTTGCAATGTGACCTGGCTGATGGCACACGTAGCAGGCGCGTGCTGCAATAGGCGTAGCACCACTCGCAGGTGCGTATGAGGTTTTGGCCTTTTTCGCCGCATGCGCACTTGGTGGGGGGAACCGCTTCCCCCCTCCCCCATGTGGCTTGACTGAAGCCACCACCTGTGACTTGTCCTGCACAGCCGCAGCATCGTCATTGAACAGATACACGCTCAACCTCTGCAAGGTTGCGAGGTCCGCGGGAATCCATGGTTGCCCCGTCGACGTGTTGTACTGCAACTGGTCGCGCAAGCGCGCATCCAAGCCGCGCTTGTACATGTCAAACTGCGCAGCCTTGTTCATGGGCATGAGCCCACTGTTGACACGGCCAACAAGTGCCTGAAACTCTTGCAAGTACATTGAAGCCGCCTGAGCATTCTGTCGCAGCTTGGTAAGCTTGTTGCGAGCAGCAGTAGCCGGGTCCATGCCACCATAGCGCTCCACCAAGAACTGAAACAATGCCTCCACAGTCTTAGAAGCACCATCCTCCGTTTGATGCGCCCACTCGGCCAAAGCGTCAGGTGGCATGAGCAACTCAGCAACAGATGTATGCTAACTAACTGGTCGCTGAAGTGCAGGCAAGTAGCGCTTTACATTCACCACCCAATCATGAATGTTCACAGCCCCATTGGGCTTGAACTTTTCGGGCTTGTTCAGCGCTGTGACGGGTAGGCCAGCTGATGTCCCTACTATAGTAGTTGTAGCCCCTGCCACCTGCTGGCGTAATGCCACCAACCAGGACTGCATAGCATCGAGGCGTACAGTCAAGCGCTCTTCTCGAGCTAACTCCTCCATCTCGGGCCCTAAGTACCAGAAGAGGTCCTTGCAACGCTTCTGAGTTTCCACCGTCAATAAGGTGAGAACCTCGAACGCCATCCTCTGGCCTGGATATGGGCCTGGTTTGTCATAAGTAGCCATAAGAGTGGCCACTGCCGGATCCGTGCACATAAGTTGCGGTACATTACGCGTCAACTCGTGCTCGAGCATGCAAATTACCATCTCCTTGCTTGCGCGCGGGAGTGCCGCGAAGTCCGTCTCATATGCGTTACGGACTTGCTACGCCCACTCGTCCCACACTTCCTTGCGAAGCTGGGGGTGTGCAGCAAGAGCTTCACGCTCTGATGCGTACTTCCGAAGCAAAATGTTTCCCCTGCCGGCCGATTAAATACTGGTAACGGCCGTGCACCTGAGGATACTCATTTGGACTGTCGTGGCTCAGTCCACCTGTAATCTCGATACAGAGACCTGAGTATAACGGCCGTCCCAGGCCGTTTACATAAAGGGACTGACCTAGACGGACAGGTACCTGTCAGGTACTTATCAATCATGAAACCGGCAATCAGCCAGCGATAATGTACGTATTACATCCCTAAAAACATTTGGGATTCGGCGTTACAAACATATTTTGACAAGTCGTAAAAAAGTTACGGCTTCGGCCACAACTTCGTTAGAGAATCCGCCATGATCTGCCCTCAACCTTCAACAAAGAATTTGCCAGAGCCTTCGTAACATTATGGCTCAAGCCATAACTACAAAAACCCTACCGGTGAGAGCAGCAGGTGGTATAAGAGTGTGACCATCATCTTGTGGTGAAAGTTGCTGGCTTTGCAAGAGTACTTGTGTGTGGGGTGCCTGGCTGAAGCTGTTGAAGGGTGCTTTCCCCATCTACTCCCTTTTGGGGTTGTTGCTGGTTGCAAGGTGTGTTGTAAAGTTCAGCTGCTTGTGCAGAGGTTTGTGACCTTCTCAGCAGGTAAGTCAAGAGGTCGACGTGACAGGGTGAGACACCAATGATGATGTACATGAGAATGTATTGATTGTTGGACGACACAGAGTACTTGATCTTGAAGGACAAGACATGCTACGCAGCGGCTGCAATCAACAATGTGGAGCAGCTGGAGATATTCAAGGAGGTGAAGATTGCTGTGGCGGGGCAAGGGTTATTAAAGGAGTACTCGCTGCAGCATGCATTATGGCCGCAGCGGTGCTGCACGCGGTGGAGTACCGTAGCTCTTAGCAAGAGAACTATCTTAGCTCTGAATAGAGAGGAAACCAACAGCAAGCAGGTTAAGCAACCGACAACAATGAGGGTAGCGACGGCGATGACAACACCAACGGGGCGGAGCTGCTACGTGTGCGGTGCAGCCGACCACATTCAATGCGATTGTCCGAGGAGGGGCAGCAGCTTAAGGGAGACCCAAGCTGGTGTGGGCACTGCGGGAAGACATGCCACATGATGGATGAGTGTTATAGTAAGCATTCGGAGCCGAGACTGAGTGCGGGACGAGCACGAGCGGGGCGGATGCCGACGCAGCAGGTGACGACAGCATGAGGGAGTGCCGTGGACATGACACTAATGACGGAAGCGGTCACGACCAGCAACGAGGCTTTGGAGGAGGCCACGGCGTTGCGCAACAAATTGAAAGAGTTGAAATCGGCCCTGGAGCAGTTTGCAAACGTGGATGCAAGGCATGCCATTTGAGTACGAAGCGTACGCGGTGTGGCAAATACGGCATACGTGCAGCTGACGCGGTTGGTGAGCACGTGCCCAATAAGCGGGATGGCTGCAACGCGCGCGAGGAGCTGGTTAGGACTAGCACGGAGGGGTGAAGGTTGAGAAGAAAGTGCAGGTATGTCATATTAAGACCATCACGGCACCAGAGCAGCAACATAAGGTGGAGGAGAAAATGGAGGTGGTGCGTACAGCTGCACGCAGCGACGACGCCTGGATTCTCACAAGGCCGGCGATGCGTGCGCGTGCCGCGCGGCCACACGGCATATCCGAAAGTACATTGTATGGCAAGTTGACAATTTGCCAATGTAACGCAATAAGATAAGTAAATAATAATAATAATAAAAACATACAGTCAACAAAATAACAACATAGATGCTGCAACAGTGCTTGTCTTTACTACATGTGTCCATGCAGTAAGTGGCTGGTGCATAATGTGCCATCAAGTTATTGACCACAGATGCATTTGTGCGACGCAACTCTTCCTTGGTAGTGGGTGCAACATGTGGAAGGTCACCATTCTTCACAAATAATGCAATTGGCAGAGGTTGTAAAGAGAGAGGTATCATCGCCGCCGATTGTCCTCTACAACACTACCACGGCGATCATAACGCCGCCATATGTAGAGCAGCTGCCAATAGAAAAGACGCTCCATGATACAACCCACTCGACTATAAAAGGCTGGGTTCTTTTATGGTTGATTTGTGGTATTTAATGTACCTTCCCGTTACATTCCCCCCCACTTAAGAACGCTGATGTAGCAGGTGCCGCTGTCGCCGCCGACAACCCTTCAATCCTCTACCCCAACACCCACAGCGCCAACGATAAGCCTGTCAAGCCGCCGGTAGCATGACGTTGTGGCAGAAGACTGAATGAGGTCTCATCAATTGATGGGACCTTATATATCAAGAATGTATCACGTATATGTGTCTCGACATGAAACTCACAAATGGATATCCACTCTATAGATGGGGTGACCGTTTGCAATCTAGCATGAGCCAATCATAGCTCAGACCCCCAACGATAAGGTACCTAAATATTAGATACCTATCGCAATATCTGGCTATTATGGTCGCATATATCGTATGCGACCCTAAACAGGCTTGAATAGGTGGTTCTACACCCGTCGGGACTTATAAAAGCTATCATAAGTTTGTTAAGTGAGGAACCGTAGAAAAGAGGTATAAACAAGTGTTAGATATACTTTACTTATACCAAATGTGTCATTTATGTAGCAGTATTACCCTTATTATTATTGCTCCCGTTACAGCTGATGTCCTTAGCAGCTGCCCATGCTCAGCTCGCCAACAGCTGGGGAATCATCCTCGGGGTTTGTTAGGGTCGGTCACCGGCCCCACGGCCAAGGCCCGGTTAATTTAGGCCCATACCAGTCAACGCGCGCATAGTGGGCCGCTGCCTGCCCCACATGTCACGTCCTGCCGCGCCGACTAAACGTCGGCGCGACCCATCGATAATGGCACCTATGAAGTGACCACTTAACATGTTACTGGATCAAGAAACAACGACCGCGAAAATCGTGTGCAAGTCAGGAATTGAACCCGGTCTCAAGCTTCAATGACCAATGTCACAGCCCACTCCACCATAACAGACTTGGTGCTTTTATGGTCGATTGAGGTATCATCGTACCTTCCCGATACACTCTAACTGTGGCGGGCGCTGCATTTAAGCGAGCCATGTGGCCAACATCCATTTTTCATACGAGTTTATACACGATATAAAAACAAACAACACGATTTTACGACCTGGGAGACACTAGGATGGCTATCGTGGCCAAAGTTGTAGTCGAGTCGCTTTTTTATATATAAAACCTACATTAGGGGGGCTGTAACGGGAAGGTACAATATATTACCACAAATCGACCATAAAAGCGCCAAGTCTTTTGTGGTCGAGTGGGCTGTGACATTGGTCATCGGAGCTTGAGACCCGGGTTCGATTCCTGCCTTGCACACGAATTCCGCGGTCGTTGTTTCTCGATCCAATAACATCGTAAATGGTCACTTTATGAGTGCCATCATCGATGGGTCGCGACTTGCCTAATGGCAGTCGCGCCGAACTGACCAGATCAGTTGGCGCGGCAGGGCGCGACCTGCCTATCGCGGCGACGCGACCTGTGGGGCCGGCAGCGGCGCGCTATGCGGGCGCTGACCGGTATGGGCCTAAATTAGCCGGTCCTTGGCTGTGGGGCCGGTGACCGACCCTAACAAACCCCTTGGGTAATTCCCCAGCTGACCGCGCAGCTGCCGAGGACGTCAGCGTTCTTAAGTGGGGGGGAATGTAACGGGAAGGTACATTAAATTACCACAAATCGACCATAAAAGCACCAAGTCTTTTGTGGTCGAGTGGGCTGTGACAGGGGCCTTCCACTTTGATGTTAATTAAGGCGCCGGGATCCTTTTTTGAGATAACACCATGTTATAGGGGTCAAGCCTTTATATATTCTCTACGCGGCAATGTGTTATTGTGGCATGTATGCCACAATAACGATGTGTCGTTTTTATTGCTATCACAGCCCACTCGACCACAAAAGACTTGGTGCTTTTATAGTCAATTTATGGTAATTTGATGTACCTTCCCGTTACAGTTGCAGGGTTGTGTCCCCCATCAGTGTGAACAACCGTTGCAGTAAGTGCATTCAATTGCCAATGTCTTATTGGCTTGCATTAGCACGGTGGTGTTGGCGTAATTTGCTTGCAGGTTACTCATTCATGCAATGAAGGCATTATGCACTTTATGTACGTCTGGTTGCAACAATAGGCCTTGCACGGTTTTTAAACCGTTTGGACCTACGCGTTCAATGCATCGGACCCAGTTGTTCAATGCGTGGCAGGTTACGCCCCCACCAATTCAGGTATTACTTAAAATGCAACATTAAGCGATGCGTCGCCCATTGTAATTTTTTACAACCCCAAAACTGCTTCGGCAGTGCCTGCGAGTATGCTCCTGCCTGCGCAATGTGCCACAAAAGTTTTTTCATTAATATTAGCAATTGATTGTGTGAAATTCATAATAACAACACAACTCAATAACTTGGTTACCACAATTGATGCTTTTAAGCGAAGGCCACTTACAGTACATGTGCTTAAGTTGGCATGTGTTCTTCAGGAACAGTAAGAACACATTTACACATCCGGGCATGCGGTGATAGTAATGGCATGACTTCAAAATTGCAAGCTCTCAATCTTATTGAACATGATATTAGCGCAGCATTATGAAGTGCCGCATCGAGTTGATGCCATTAATGGTCAATAAAAACGCTATTTTTCTCGTGTTGTATATCACATTTTGCTTCTGCTAGAATCTAACGTGTAACGGGAAGGTACATTAAGTAACCACAAATCGGCCATAAAAGCACCAAGGCTTTTATAGTCGAGTAGGATGTGACATTGGTCATCGGAACTTTGTTCGATTCTTGCCTTGCACACGGATTCCGCAGTCGTTATTTCTCGCTCCAGTAACATTGTAAATTGTCACTTCATAAGTGCCATTATCGATGGGTCGCGACTTGTCTAATGGCAGTCGCGCCGGCGTTCAGTCGGCGCGGCATGACGCGACCTGCCTGTCGCGATGCGACCTGTGGGGTCGGTAGCGGCACGCTATGCGTTGACCGGTATGGGCCTAAATTGGCCGGTCATTGCCGTTGGGGCCGGTGACCGACCCTAACAAACCCTGGGATGATTCCCCAGCTGAGCGTGGGCAGCTGCCGAGGACGTCAGCGTTCTTAAGTGGGGTGTAACGGGAAGGTACACTAAATAACCACAAATCGACAATAAAAGCACCAAGTCTTTTGTGGTCGAGTGGGCTGTGACATGACGTGTTGCGTACTCAGTCGAAACTTCTATACATTCTCATGACCAATGGCCAAATCTGATACTTCAAGGAGTACCGATTGCACTAGTACAAATTCATAACAGAGTTTGATTGCGAGGATAGTGTTACCAATGGCCCACTTTGTGTGCTGATGTGAAGTTTTGCTGCTGCTTTTTATGTTTATCATGAACAAGGCATGAAAACGTTCAATATTATTTTTATGTGTGAACGTTGACAAAACATGCCGCAACGATAGAGGTAATGTGCTTGATGCATATGATTATCGTTTAATCATCATCATTGTGTGTCTCTGTGCGATTTGCGTGGAGATCGATCAACGAAGGAACCGTGTTTGTGTATAGCTGTCGGAGCCATCATAAATTAACCTTTTTAAGGCCACTACTGTTGTAACTTGAAGCCATTCTTCGATTGTTGTTATTGCAGATAAAAGATAATAATCAAGTTCGCATGATTATCTTATGAAATGTTATTGCATAAATGTGATTTTTTTAAATCGTTGGCTTACAATGATTCAAAGCCAGCGCACGTGATATTTGGGCTTGAATTCTCAGATGTTTGCTACATGTAATATAAAGTTCAATGCAGCAAAATATGTTACGTATATTACAACATTTATTGATTGAAGGCTTCCGCATATCCTTAAGCAAATGATGTACATGCCTTTCAAGCTGATCAAACGCGTTTGATACCGCACGGATTGGGACATATGTGTACATGTTTTGAGACATGCGTGTAATAACATACGGTAAGTTACGCGATGTATGTTCATTACAAATAAACGCATACATATTCAGTGCCATCATTTATATATGAATCCTATAATCAATTGCGTTCTCTGAACCACAAGCACCAAACGTGTGCGTAAACAAACTGTACATGTCCAGTCATGCGCGGATCATCGTCACAACTATGTTTACGTTCATGCGGCTGCGTGTTTATGTAAGCAGCAACGATGTTGACAAATTGTGTTGGCATGCGTGCGGAATGCGCATGCCAACATATAATCAATCCCCGCATAAACACAACAACCGAACCATTATTTAAAGCGGTGCACAATGAATACGAGCAAGCACCCATTAGCATCTAGCACACTCAATGCAATTAAATTAAGATGTATCATTTGCAAGCAAGCACACGGCATTGATGCGTGTAGAAGACTAGCTATGATTTTTACTTATACATGTTTTCACTTAATGTTCACTCCTACCATGCACACACATTATTACTATCGTGTGTGTGTGGCACCCTTCAGCTTCATGCATACAAGGCGCGGCATGAGAGTCTTCTCTTGAGTCTACAGGTATAATTGATATGACGGCACCGAGGTAGTCATGATACAACTATGTCCAATGACGCGCAGAGGTATATCCAAATGCACACCTGTGCACCCTTTCAAAGGATTCTTGGTACCGCAATGCGGGCCGCATCCTGCGAGTCGCATGCGATTACCAAACTGTGTGATTGCGTTTTCAATGTGCCACGGTGTAAAGTCAGCTCCGTGCCAGCTTAAGCAAGCAGGCCGCGGCGGCGACGGCGTTGCGGTGGCCATCGTCGTCATCGTCGTTGTTGTCACCCTCGTGGTCACCTCGCTGCTGCATTAGCCCTAGCTGGTCGCACTGACCGGATCGACCCTGATCGCAACATTGATCTAGCTTGGCCTCATTGTGGCCTGATTGTGGTCTGCTGCTGGTCTTCTGCTGCTGGTGGCCAAAGAGGGTATGCTTGCTGGTGGAGTTGTCGCTTGCGCCACGACAGGCTTTCTTGCTTGAAGCATCTCAGCTCCGTTGGCGAGCTTGAGTGTGAGCATGGACAGCACCATCGCCACTTGGTCGAGCTACTTCACCAAGGCGCCCGGAGACATCTGGACGCTGCTGGACAGGGTGAGCGACCCACACGCATTGCGATGATACTTTCCTGAGCTGTGTCGTTGGATCTGTATCGCGATGGTTGAGTGGTTCTCCTGAAGCTAGATCAGCTTGATCAATTCAACCTCCTGTCAACGTCTTCAACCGACCAGTACTCCGTTGTCTGAGCTGAGTCTTCAGCTGTTAGCTTGTAACGTGTTGTGGTGCGGTAGTCCTCCTCCTTCTGAGTCTTCAGCTGGTGGACTGCTTCTCAAGCTCGGTCGTTGAAATTGACATTGTAGTTGACAGAGGGCCAAGGTTGCCAGCCAGGTGCAGCACACCAGTTTGCTTGACTGCTGTTTTCTTCATATTCAGGCCATTGATCATGCTGCTGAGCACTATCCGGGAGACTTTCGTTCTCGAAGAGACGCTATTGCAGAGAGGATTTTTGCGCCAAGACCAATTGTCAATGACGGATCCGGCAAAGCTAAAGCTGGTCTGGATCAGCTGCCAAACGGTGCTTTGTCTCCCATAAGAACTCATCTCGCTGAAGAAGTTGGCATACAGCACAATCGCACGTCGAGTGAAGTTCCAAGTAGCCTGACTGAAGTTCAATTTTTGGATGAAGTTGAAGGCAGGGTGCTTGCTCTCAAGAACGAGCTGGAGTCATCACCACAGGCAAGCACACATGCTGTGTTTACTTGCATGATTGCGGTAGTGAGCAATGCGTTCTTGTGTTGAGTCTCACGTCTGCTACTGACTGCACTGATGATGATCATCATGATGTTCTGCAGAGTGCGGATGAGTTGTTGAGAATTTTTGCTGCTCTAGACAACCAGCGGCTATCAGTGAGCATACTCCGGGTAAGGAACAACACAGTACAGGACTGATGGTTGTCGTCTGTCCTCACTGGTGCATGCCATGGCTCATTTGTCTATTTTATTGCTGATACGTTGGTTGATAGAGTACTGAGATTGGCAAGACTGTGAATGGATGGCGGAAGCATTCCTCGAATGAAGTTAAGGAAGCAGCCAAGCGCTTGGTCAAGTAAGCTTACTATTGCATTGCACGGCAGCCTTACCCATCTCTGGTGTGTTGATTGGGTGTCTCTGACTCACATGGCTTCTGCAGAAAATGGAAGGAGTCCTTCAGTAGATCTCAAAATAATGGCTCTGGCGTGGTTTCAGCAGGTCTGTGTGTTGAGTGATGCATGCATGTACGTGTGACATTGGCCTTATGAGTGTTTCTTGCAGATGAGCGGGACGTTCCCGCGATGCAAAGGAAAAACAGCAATCTTGGGCAGGACGGTACGTGCATTGATCTGCTGTGGGTTGGTGGCAGTTAGCGCAAGATCACCAGGTTGAAAAATTGCAACAAGAGCAAATTTCATGCATGCGCACATATAGACACATGTGCGCCCATGTGTCTACATGTGCAATTTCAACGTGCATGCTTTGTTGTTGTGCAGACATGTTGCTGTCACCCAGAGCAGGCATACTGTCCCCCGGGCTGCGATTGCCAATCGACCAACACAACAACATTGGCTCAGCGGAGTCCGCCGTGATGATCGATGATGACTCCGATCCGGCAGTGAGCCAGCACACGCAAGACCTTGGTCAGGTGCCACACTCATCTTCAACGCTGTATGTATGACACAAACAAAGCTCAACGCTATGCGCGTGCAGTTCCTGGAAGACTTTTTGGGTGATGAAACGGAACTGCCTGCGACGACCAGGACTCAACCCACGCACAATCGCATGGTCTTCAACAACAACGGCCGCAGCGGTAAGGTAACAACGCCCCAGCGGCAGCGGCCGAGTTCGGCCCCGGGCGCGGACGGCAGCTCGATAACTGTGGAGGATGCCAGGCTGAGGGCTGCGGTGACAGCGTCAATGCCTGTGAGCACACGTGCTCGCCCTGCTCAGTGCTTATTGCGTGCATGTATATCTCCACGTGCGTGCACATGTGCGCATGCATCTTTGTGCTGAAGCCTTGCTGTGCACTTATGTTACTGGCAGGATTCCAAGGAGGACTCTGAGCGGAGGCTGAAGGCTGCCCGCGAAAGATTGCATCAGAACTATCAGCACGCTCAGGATGGTATGCATGAAGCTGAGCAAGCTCGTGTTGCGGGGGCGGTTTTCTGCTGTGTCAATGTGTGCTGACTGCGCTTGTTCGCAGCGAAAAAGCAGCGCACGTTGATGGTGTTGGATCCTGGTTCTCTGCCACCACAAGCGAAGCATCGAAAGGTTGCACGGCGATAACGCCTTGGTGTTCAGTGGCAGAAACGTGATGGTGCAGTGGTATCATCTACGGCACAGAGTTATGGTTGAGAGTGAGAACGTTGTGATAGTAGTAATGTTGTACAGTAGAGTGGCTGACTGTATGCTTGGAGTGCGCCATTTGCTAGCGGGACAAGGCCACTCAATCTACGCGTAACAATGGTAAATATTGTCTGATTGTAGCAGTGATTGCACGCACGGTATGTGATATATGCTGTGTGCACTTGTGTGTGCACCAGGTGATTGACATCCGCAACATTCAGCGTAACAGCAGAAGTTGTAACGTGCCATGCACACGGCACGCATTAGATGCATTCCCCTAAGTTTATAGGCGTACTGTCGTGAGCCAGCTAACTGTACTTCTGTGTACTTTGTCTGAGATCAACTGCATTGATCTGTCCTTATCAAAACCACCATATTCTTGCAATGTGTTAAGACATATCCCTTGCATGTGAAGAGTATTCGCTTAAGCAGTCTTTGTACAAACAATGTGAAACCGACATGCACATGCATAATGGCATGCACCGTCATGCAGAGTGACATTACGCATACCAACAACACCATTGTACGGTTGACCACCGGGTCCATTCACTACCTAACACAAAGACACATGCGCAGGAGACTGCAATTGCCATGCATGCATGCATGTCTGACAGGGGGGCAATAGTGGTAGACTTAGGTAGCTAGCAGGCAGCATGAAGGAGGCATCTTGCCCCGGTGGTTGATGTATTGAGTGTTGGTGGTGTTGGCTGCATTGCATGTGCATGTTATGCGTGCTCTTTTTCATTTTTCGTACACTGCACTAACTTTCTATCCCGAACGCGACTATCCGGAACACCATGAAGCATGCACATGCACATATGTACACTTGCACAACAGCTGTTGTGTGCAACACTGCGTTAGTAGGTGACATTCTCAAGTTGTTCACACCGTAGTAGTAGTAACGCAAGAAGTTGACAGACACTAATTTTCTGGCAGAATGTATTACATGCGATGGTAACACAGCATGGACAATGAGTGCAAATAGGAAGTTGTTCTGATAATTACAGTTTATATATAATATTATCAAACTGTAGAAGCTCAATGAACTACAGATGCCATCACCAGGGTTTGCGTACGTTCCACCAAATGGTGCAGAATCGTTCACTTGGCCAATGCGTATTCACTTATTCAACCCAGCTCGATTCTATGATCATACCAATCAGGCGGCAGCAGGATTGAGCCAAAGGGAGGTATATCATGGTGTATATCATTGAAAAGTGCCAAGATACAAAGCTACAAGTTTCAATCAACGTGACTATACATGTCAACTCGCTAGCAAGCTTGCTGGTGGCAAAAACGGGATTGGAAAAATTTACTGGCTGGGGACGAAAGCGGTGGCGTAGTTCCAGGCGTTGACGGTGAAGGGGCTGTCGAGATGCTCCTGGAGGTTCGCAATGGGGCCCTTGCCGGTGACGATGGCCTGGACGTAGAAACCGAACATGGAGAACATAGCCAGACGGCCGTTCTTGATCTCCTTGACCTTGAGCTCAGCGAAGGTGTCGGGGTCGTCAGCAAGACCCAGGGGGTCGAAGTAGGGGCCGCCGGGGTACAGGGGGTCAAGACCCTCGCCAGCCGGTCCACCTGAGGCATTGATCATGATGAGACACTGTTCATATAGAAGATGCATGCTGCACATGAAGAGTGAGACAGATAGTGTGCTTACCGTTGACGCGGTATGCCTCGATGGCGCCCATGAGCAGGACCTGGGTGATGAGGATGGCGAGGATGGACTGGGCGTGGATGAGGTTGGGGTTAGCGAGGTAGTCAATGCCCTCAGAGCTGAAGATCTGAGCGCCGGCCTTCCACCAGACAGCGCCCTCACCGAAGTTGACACCGTTCTTGGCGAGCAGCTCGGGGGTCACGCAGCCCAGAGCTCCGAGCATGGCCCAGCGAGCGTGGATGACCTCAAGCTCACGGTACCTGAGAGAGTTAAATCACATTTAAAACGTGCATACACTTTCCCAAGTGCGTCTGTTTACACGTAACATTATCACCACCGCCTGACTCGTCGCCAACAAACCCCACACAGCAAACAATGCCATGCACAATGCACCGAGTCTGTGTGCCCACCTGCGGAAGGTCTCGGGGTCGGCGGAGAGGCCGGCTGTGTCCCAGCCGTAGTCACCGGGGAACTCTCCGTTGAGGTATGAGGGGGTGTCACCGGAGAAGGGGCCCAGGAACTTCGGGCGGTCGGGGCCGTACCAGATGGAGGAGGGCTTGGAGGCGACGGTGCGGCGCATGGTCACCTTGGCATCGCCGACGGGGCCCACCTTTTGGGCAAGGGCGTTCTGGCCCTTGAGCTCGGTCTGACCAACGAAGGTCGACCTGGGGACGGCGACAGCTGCCATCATGGTGGACGCCATCTTGCTGAAGGTGAAAGACAACAACAACTACTTTTCCAGCGACCAGGAAGCTCCAACACCGAAGTACGCACACTGAATGCGAGGAATAAAGCAATCATATATACCAGGTAAACGCTGGGTCTTGCAAGATCTGATCCTTGCATGGGTGCAGGCGAAACAAGGGTGGCGGTCGTTGCGATGCCCAGATGCGCACTTCAGTACACTATTGCAGCGTTCGATGCGAGATTTCTCGCGCGAAAACAAGTGTCTGCAGCCGTTTCGGCCTGGGAGAGAAAAAAATCTTAGTTGCGTCTCTCACCTTATTGGGCGGGTAATTGCGCGGTGCGAGTTTGATGTGCCGTTGCGGGTCGGACGCATCGATGGCTGAGGGGTGCTGATCGGTGCTGAGATTGAATCGGCACCCTGCGATCGGCTACCGGTCGATCGCGCAGCAGACCCATAGAAGGCTCTCATTGGGCAGAGCGGACGAAAGGCAGGCGCTGCGCGCGCGACCGTGCCCGAGACGTGCGAGCCATGCACGTGCAAGCGCATCGCTTGTGCGCTTGTGCGCAACTCGAGCTCGCCACAGCTCGATCCGGAAAATAACCTCGATCATAGTCGCTGAAACAGGGTCTATCGAGCAGGATGTGTTGATCGGGAAGAGAGGCAGGTTAGGGGTTTGTGCAAATTAGGGTTTCTAACAACCACTGTGACGGTGAGGAGGACAAGGACGGCGCAGGTGACGGCGGCGACCACGACAGTGAGCTCGCTGGTGGTGGTGGTTTTAGGCAAGATGGTTCTCGAAGCGACCATGATCTGCATTGATAACAGCGAGTGGATGCGCAACGGCGATTTTGCGCCGACCAGGATGCAGGTGCGTGTGCAGGTTGTGCTGCGGTTGGGCAGCTAGAAGATTGGATAAACAATCACTGATGTGGCTGTATGTATATTTAAGGAGTCGTCAGTCAGTTTCAAGGCAGCTGTTTCAGCTTTGTCGCGCAATTGCAGAGTGGCTGCTTGTAGGTTGGGCGTCGTTTATTGGACGCTATGCTTGTGCGAGGTTTGGTGTGATTGCTTGAAGTCATGTAGCAAGCCGACTGGAGTTGTGTCGGGTACAGCTGTCCTGGCGCAGTTAGCATGAAGTACACAGCTGCGAGTGTTCTGTTTCGTTATACTTGATGCTGCATAAGCAGGTTTTGTTTGCATCATTTGTTTCGAGGCATGCTAGAACAAGCTGGTCGCGTACGACCTTGTGTTCGAAACGATCGTTATGGACAGTTGGGCGTTGTTAACGCCGTTCTCTTTTCACAGTCAGTAGGCATGCCAGTTCACTGTCACATGCAACGATGCCTCGCCAGATTGCCACTTGCTGCAAATCGCCGTTCCTGTCCTGAGGGGGCGCAGTTTGCTTGTATCCATGCTATCCTGTTGTAGGATTCTGCGTCATGACTACGCCACGCTACTTCTGCAACAGTGTAACAATAGATTTTCTCAATACTCGTAGTCATTACAGTGCACTACGATGCAGTACAGCATGATATGTTGCAACACAACGCAATACAATACAACATTATTCAAACGTTTCGTATATTTGCTTTGTATCTGCGCAGGCACAGGCAGGCATGTTACAACATAACACAATACAATGATATGAAAACGTTTTGTATTTGCGCTCTCTATCTGCGCAGGCACAGGCAGATGCTGTCAACCTGATCTGCGGAGCGAAGACGCAGTCAAATCCTGAGAACACTGTTGGGGTTATGACGCTGGCAGGGAAACAGATACGCGTGCTTGTCACGCCAACTGCAGATCTTGGCAAGGTGCAGTTTGCGTTGGTGTTGGTGCGATGCGACACCACATGACACTATGCAGCGAGTTGCAGAGTAGACGATGCATATGTGTGCAGGTGCTTTCATGCATGCACGGGGTTGAAGTAGAGGGGGAGATCAATGTTGCAAACGGCGTGCAAGTTGCGCAACTTGCTCTCAAGCACCGGCAGAATAAGAATCAGCGACAGCGCATTGTGCTTTTCACTGGGAGGTATCGTTGTTGACAATATACACCGGTATTAGTGCTCTTAATCCCTCTGCGCCCTGGCAACTGAGTGAAACTGCGCAGAGGTTCTGGTGTTTTTTGTTGGACATTTATTGAAGTGCGCTAGTCGATCTGCACATGGCTGATATTGATGTCTTTTCAGCCCGCTCAAAAGTGATGCGCAAGCGCTGGTACGCATCGGCAAGAAGTTGAAGAAAAACAATGTTGCTGTGGATATTGTCTCCTTCGGTGGCGATGATGAAGCTGGCAATCAGGAAAAGCTGGAGGCATTTTTGGGTGCAGTCAACTCGAATGACAACAGCCACCTTGTCACTGTTCCCACAGGCCCGCACCACCTTTCTGATGTCCTGCTTTCGTCACCAGTATTCACCGCAGATGCTGAAGGCGGAGGTCAGTTGGTGTTGCTTCTCATCATCTGCATAGTGTGCGCCCATCAGAGCCCGCTTGCAACTCATGAATGCATATGATGCCATCATCTTATGTTTGTGTGTACATTCCACCAACACTTTCGTGTCAGCAGGTGCATTTGCGGCAGCTGCTGCTGGGGGTGCTGGCTATGAGTTTGGTGTCGACCCCAATTTGGATCCTGAACTTGCGCTTGCCTTGCGAGTCTCTATGGAGGAGGAACGCGCTCGACAGGAAGCGGCAGCTTCGCGTGAGACGCAACCAGCTGGTGGTACAAATGCCGCTGGCGACACTTCCATGCAGGTCAGTGACTGGTGTCCTTCATTGGCAGGATTAGCTGTTGTTCTGTGGTCTTATAATCCATCCTTATCCCCTTCATTAGGAGGTTGCCGAACATGCACCTGCATTGGCCCAACCAGCAGCTGTCCAGCAACCAGCTGCCGCTCAGCAACCAGCTGCCGCTCAGCAACCAGCTGCCGCTCAGCAACCAGCCGCTGCTCAGCAACCAGCTGGAGGGGATGCAATTCCCATGGACGATGAGGATGCGTTGCTGCAACAAGCGTTGGCTATGTCTATGGCAGAGCAAGACACGTCTATGGGTGAAGCTGCCGGAGACGCCGATTTGGCTGCCGCGTTGCAGATGTCTGTTGAGGTGAGTTACAATCTGTCCAGGCAGGATCATATGTGCTTCGCATGCTTGCATGTTGTACTAATGCATTTGTCTACACACATAAAGGCCGATTCACGCAAGGGTACTGATGGCCAGAAAGCAGAGTCAGGAGCGCAGGATTCCTTAAGCGATCCAAACTTCCTAAACTCAGTTCTAGCATCCCTACCTGGTGTTGACCCGAACGACCCAGCCGTCAAGGATGCTGTGGCTAAACTGCAAAAGGACGATGAACAGCAAGACAAAAAAGAGTAGCTGCTGCTGTGCATTGACTAGAGTCATTGCAAATGTTGCAGTAGTACAAAGATGTGCTGCCAAGTGAAGTTGATGGCGCCTCAACATGTGCGGAGAGCGGTGCAGCCATGGCAATTGCATGCCAACATTGTTTGGGGTTGATCGCGAGCTGTCTGACTGGTGTTCATGGTTGCCGTGGTAGTGGGCACTGGCACGTCATGCCAACAGCTCTTGTGTTGTTGACCTATTAAAACTGTGTACAGATGCGCACATGTCGAGTTGTTCTGCGCTGCTGCCTCACCACAACCCGCACAGCCACATGAGCAGGTGATCCCCAATCTATGCATATGGTAAAATAGAGGGTCCCCCAGCAGTAGGACATACACACGCATCACACATCATGCAAGCACAACCAATAGCAGCAACTCTAATACAACAACCCTAACGCTGAGGGGGTGGGGCAGTAGGCATAGTTTTGAGGTGAGAGGTAGTAAAGTAGGTAGCTGGAGAGTGTGTGCCTAGCCCGGTGGTCGGGAGGTAAGCGTCTGTGCGAAGCTAGGTGTCTCGCGCTTGATGGTTTCATGCTTACGACATCATAGTACAGCTAGTCAGATTGTTCAACAATGCATTTGGTAACGTCGGGTAATAATGATACAAGGCAATATGGACCCAAAGTTGTTGTCGTGCATCTTCTGCAATTCAACTTCTATGCACTACGCACATGCCCCACCTCCCACCCCACCAAGCGACTGACAGCCCTTCCCCCACACCTCCGCTACTGCCATCACCAGCTCTCATACCACCAGCACACACCCCTCATTGCATACTTTGTACACCTCACCACCATTGCCAGCTGCTGGTGGAGCCTGACGTGCTGCTGACCAGCACAGCAAGAAGAACGTTGACGTAGGGCAGGGACCCTGCCCTGCGTTGAGCAGGCGGAGATTGAATGAGGACTCTAGCGGACCTAAGACTGGGTTATGCAACCAAGGAGGCGGGGGAGGAAAGGGATAGCGAGCAGTCCGCACCTTGTCTTTGTCTGGCTGCTCTGAAGACTGAACAGCTGCTGGTTGTGCAGGTAGATCAGCACCTCTGCACATGCATGCACGTCCGAGGGGCAGGACAGGTAGTGGTAGTGCAGTTGCTGCGTGGGTAGCGACTGCTAGCCCGGTCGCACTCTGGCAATGTGACAAGGTGTGCTCCATGTGCATGCAGCAGCACAATCATATGCGCAACAGCGCAAGCAAAGCAGCACGGCATACCTTGTGTACACACAGCAACACGCACACAGACACCCGCCATGTACCACCCACATATCAGCATGTACACAGCACACTGTCGCATGCAATGTGTCTGCGTCTGCGCAGCTCGCCAGCTATTGCAGTGTGAGCCCCCACGCATGCGTCCGCCGTGTGTGTGGTGGTGGTGGTGGGGG
>RHPI01003369.1:1176202-1192451 GCA_009103225.1 Chlorokybus atmophyticus
GGGGGGGGGAGGGACTCATGAGACAGCAACGATCATGCGGACACTTTGCCACTAGGCTGTGTAAATGTCGTATGCTTAGGGTATAGGGATCCAGCATAACCGGCTTGTCTTTGCATGTTGTTAGTGAGGGCTTGCTCCAATCTTGACAACATTGACTACTACAAAACTAGGCAAAACGATGTTGAGCTGCACACGTGCAACAATAAGTTGATAAAAAAAACAGATATGGCTGGGTGATGTCTTCACAACAGGTAGCTTTGTTTACTGTACACCGTCTTTGGAAGTGCTGTTTGTGTGGTTACGTTCAATTTGGACTACAGTATAATGTACACACCACTAACTTCACTAGCCAGCAGGTAACTAGCGTAGTCAGGGAACATCTTCCGCCCTCATTATCTCCGGTTTCTGCTGTGTAATGCGCTTGCTGTGCAGCTCTGCCATGGTCTTTCGCATAGACATCAGGGCCTCATGACGTCGCGTACTCGAGGCAAGTGCAGCTTGCACAGGCTTCAACATAGCCTGCTTTGGCAACAGATGTTGACACACCAGGCATCATACCAGTGATTGGAGCTGTACTACATTTCCCAATGCATACCTCCCAAACTTGAGGCGAGTGACTGAAGTCGCGAATCCAGCTGATGTCTTTATCAACTGTTGACAACTGCCGAGCGTGTTGTTCTTGCGAGGCGCGCTGCAAGAGCTCCGCAAAATCCGCCTGCGATAAAGTGTGAGCAGCTCACACGACAACACAATCCCCGTCAACGCTGACTTTACCCGTGAAGAATAAATCTCAAACCTGGCTGGCAGTTTCCACGGCGATGCTGTTTGCTGCAAAGGGCTCTTGAAGCCTTGCTACTAGCCAGTCCTGATGAAACCACCACAGTCAAAACACAGTCAAAACACACACATCAGGGAGTGTTTGACACAATTCACACCCACCTTGTTTTCAGTGGCAAGTTCAATGGAAGCACGCGACTGCGAGAGTGCTACTGCCTTTTGCTGCAGTGAGGACGCACGCAGCAGATGTGCGGCCTTTGCATCCTCCTGATGTGCAAAAGGATGAGTAGTTGTACACATGCGCCATCACTCAAGACGTGCAAAAGAGTTTGCTCCCATCTCTCACCGTGCGAGTCCTCAACTCGGATCGCAGCGCTACTAGCTTGCGATGCATTTCGTTTGCGCTGCTGAGCATATCTACAAGATGCCGCTTTTTGGACTCCGACACTGCATCAGCTCCATTGTATGTGTTTGCAGCCTGCAACAACCACAACACAACATGTTACGAAACACGACATCTGTGCCGCTTCTGGCGCAAGTGCATTGTTCATAACAATCCTGCAGCTTTCATTCACCACACGGGTATGTTACCTAGGCTTGTTAAACGTGAGAAAACACAATGCCTCACGTCAACAATAGTAGCACGAGCGTGTAAGTACACGTCAACATCACCTCGATAGGCTTGCATTGAAAATGAGGCAGCGAGGACAACTGACAAGCAGTGGGGACTCTCGGAATCTAACCGCCAGAGGAAGGAGCAACACTATTGCAGGGATTGAGCGTAACCAACATATACACATGTACGAACGTACACCCAACACAAATTAAAGAAAGAAAGAAAGAAAAATGACAAGTCTAAGCAGCGCCGACTAAACAACTGAGACCCATGTATACTCTTGCACGCAACTGACCAGATGACCTCAGCTGCTGTCATGGCTTTTGCACGCATTTGGGGCAACATCAAACGACACCACGTGCAAAGCCTAGCTTTGTACGTGGCGTTAACTGTGGCTTCATGCCGACCACAACCAGCATATTGCCACTTACAGCTTCAACACCATGATGCTGAGTCTCACCCAAAGCAGATTGGATCAACCTGATAAATACAACAAGCGACGGTCACGTACTGTAGTTCAAGCAAGCGACAACCTCAACACAACACTACCGCAAACAGCACCCACTGCTAGCCGATTGCAGCACCTTGTACTCGCCGTCCCCAACCGGCTGGCCTGCCGTCGGGGCACCGGCTGGCGAGCAGTGGGCAAACATCTCCCCTGACGCCGCTGACAACGACGGCACGCCCACAGAAGACGCAAGCTCCAGCGCCGCCTTCGCCGCCATCAGCACCACCACCAACAACAACCACCTCTGCAGCAACACTGAGCTGAGAGAGAGCTTATCACACTTTGAAAAAGCTGCTGCTGACTCGAAAAACGCACACACGAAACGGTAAAAAACACGGACTTGGCGAGTTTGAAATCCAACCGCAGCAATGCACTCCATAGACGTGCCTGTAAAACACTTGCTGACGGATTCAAGTCTATGTTTCCTTGCTACAAGCTTGCAGAGCACACTTGTCGCTGCTGTTGCGGCCGCGGCGGTGGCGTCTGTGTCGTCTGGGGTGTCGGCGTTGGGTGGGGTTGGTGGAGAACAAGGATTTGTGTACTCGGTACGTGTGGTAGGCTGATCATGGGTCGGACGTGGCGGACAGCTTGCGTCAGCAGCTCTGTGCTGCTTGTGGCTTGGGTTGTGGTTGTGCTGGTGGTTAAGGCTGCCGCAGTCGAATCACTGGAGGGTAGGGCCCAGCAGCTGCTTTGCGCTGATGGTGGGACGCAATGTCGGCCTAATCGGAGGCACCACCGTCCGCTGCCGGAGGAGAGAATGACCACGGTGGGCACCATTCTCTTCTGCAAGTTGCTCGCTAGCAGTCACTCAGTCCAGTAAGTTGTCGGATTTAAATGCTAGTTCCTTCCTTCATGTCAATTCGATTTCACATCATAGTCTCGCGATGTAGCAGATATGGCATCGCTTCTTGATGAAAACGGTGCACATGTATTGATCTCAGATGCTGCCCGTCGTCGTAAGTTGGAAGTTGAAGCATTCAAGTAACACAGATATGGCGTCTTTTCCTGTGAGATATGGTGCGCATGGGCTCGCTGTCGTTTAATACCAGGCAAGTTTAGTGTTGAGCATCAAATCAATCATGACGTGGAACTGCAATGGGTGTTAGTTGGCGTGCGATCATATGTCAGCGCTGAGTCCTTCATCTGTAACAGTTCAGTCAACGCTGGTTTGAACATTGCTGAGGCAGCATAGAGCAAGCAAGGGAGATTGTTGTTTGCTAAACGCTATTCCTTGTACTTTTCACAGTGCATACAACCTAAGCTATCAGTTAGTCCGCGGCTTTTACTGACCAGCTGCTATTGTGCAGGCTGAAATTCTGCGGTATTACGGGTAAGGATAGCCCTTCACGTTCCAAGCACACCTGTGGATGTACTGCCTGCAAGTTCACATCCTCACATGCATGCTATCTCTCAGCTACCCGTGCGAGGAACATGAGGTGGTAACTACCGATGGCTACATTCTGGGCCTGCAGCGCATCACAGCCCCACGCGGCAGCAATGCAGGCAGGTCATTAAGGCAGTACACTCTTACACAAGCGCCATGTGACCTTTGACATTTGTCATGTCAAACAAGCACCAAGGCCTGTGCATGCCACTTGGTGATTGGAATCATATCAACAGATCTGCAACAGCAGAAGAGCAAGCCGATCGTGTTTCTGCAGCATGGACTGCTGGGCTCCAGTGCTAACTGGATCATCAACATGCCCGACCAGTCGCTGGGCTACCTTTTAGCTGATGCGGTGCGCAGCCCTTCAATCCTCTGTGCTGCACTTCATGGACTTGACTAACATCACCAAGTTGCCAACATGCAGGGCTTTGATGTCTGGCTTGGCAACGTCCGCGGCAATGTGTACTCGATGCGTCACACGAGTTTGTCACCTTTGCAAGACGAATTCTGGAGGTTCAGGTACGCAGTAACATAAACAGCAACATATGCATCATCAGAGAGCAATGGCACGACTTTGGTGTGGATGCCAACTGGTTTGTATGTTTGAAGGATAGTTGGGACGAGATGGCGTTGCTAGATCTGCCCGCCATGCTGGAATATGCAATGGCAACTTCTGGCCGCTCTTCCGTGTACTACATCGGGTTTTCACAGGTGACAATCGCCAAGAACTAGCTGTATATGTTGGTCTCAATGCTGCAAGTGTAACGTCTCTGAGACATCTGTTGGTGTTTTGCAGGGCACTCTGATTGCCTTCGCAGGCTTCTCTGCGAATCACACTTTGGCCGCTAAGGTGGATGCCTTCTTTGCACTGGGACCCGTTGCATATGTTGGGCTGATAACTTCTCCCATAGCCAAACTGGCCCCGCTGTCAAAGGTGCACACTCATCACCTGCACAAAGATGTGTGGGTGTGATGTTAGTGACACCACGTACAACATATCTGGTGCCAAGATGTGCCTCATCAAGCAAATGTATTCTGCAGAATCCAGAACTGGCGCAGCTGTTACTGGGAAAGAAACAGTTCCTTGCTTCCACTAAGCTGATGAAGTGGCTTGGCGGGCACCTTTGTTCAGAGGTGATGCTTGTGATGATATCATGAGCCATCACTTCTGTCAACCGGCAAAAGTGCTACACAGTCTCCAACAAGCACACCATTGTTGTTACATGGGTGCACTGTTGATAGGCACCACTGGTCTGCGAAGACGTGGTGTTTCTCATCAGCGGGTTTCACCAGTCGGCCGTCAATGCGTCCCGGGTTGCAGTCTATATGAGTCATAATCCAGGTATCTGTCGTTTGTGCTTATTGCATGCAGTCGTTGAGTTCCAGAAATTGACATTGACGGAGGTTTTGCAGCTGGAACCAGCGTCCAGAATATCCTCCATTTCGCTCAGAATGTTCAAGACCGCCGCTTCCAAAGATATGACTTTGGCACTCCAGGGCGCAACTATGATCATTGTAAGCACACCAGCACATCGGCACAGTGTGCGAACATAGCAATCTTTGGTCAGTTACCTTCAATGGGCTATTGTCATGGAGTTTTCTTAGCAATGCCATTGACTCGCAGATGAACAGCCCATTCCACCTCAATACCACCCGCGCGACATGCCCGTGCCGGTGGCGCTGTACTGCGGCACCAAGGACAAGCTGGCGGACATTGCGGATGTTGCGCTCATGAAGCCGGAGCTGCAGCATCTCATCAGCTACAAGGAGATCGAAGGCTATGAGCACGTGGACTTCATGTGGGCGATCGGTACGCGTGTACACCTGTTGTCGTGTGTGTATGCTGGTTGACCTGCGTGTAGTGTTCATGCATTATATGGTGCTTGTGTTGTCACAGATGCAAGGGAGTTGGTTTACGACGATATTATCAGCTACATCAATGCCCAGGAAGAAACTATAGTCTCTGCCTAAGTCAGAGGAGCTCTTTATCTAGTACTCATATGTTGGTGGCTAGGTGGAAGTGCACCATACACCCCGCATTTTGCATTACACTTCGGTAGAGAAATTTAGAAGGTTTTTTTTCATGGAACTAGAGACTCACAAGTGTTTGGCTCAATTTTGACAACCTGTAAATTACTATGCTGGCACAAAGTGGCAGCATGGGTGTAAAGGTTTAACTTGTGTTCCACACATAAGTGGCTCGCAAAGGTTTGGTATATCCTTCACCTGAATCGGTTGCTAGTACCTTGCAACATGCGTGTGATGTGTCTGTGTTATTTTACCTTTGAAGTACACCTACACGACCATTCTGAACAGGTGCTAGAGGTGATGACGATGTACAGATTAATGATCAGGAACATTCACTTTCCGCTTCAATTCGAGCAATGTTGTTAGATAGCTGGCAACATATTCCATCTACCGGTGACAACTCTTTGGACTGCTGCTGCATGCCTTGTGACACATACAGAATGTGAACTTCCTCAAGTAATAACTGTGCATTATAGTAACAGAAATTGTTACCAAAGATAGCCGCAGTGTACCAACTGGGTAAACCTGAATATTTACAAATTGATGACCTACCTTCTTTCAGCAATTGATTTGCAAGACTGCAGCTGCAATGCAGTCGGTGGGCGAGTCAAAATATTTACCTCCGTTCTCACACACGGCAATATGCACGCAAGTGCTTTAACCGTGCGAGTGTAGTGCAACATCAGCAACTAAGCTTGCATTAATCATCAATTTATAACTACAACACAATTCAACAGTATAAACTACACTCACGCACCAGGTATATCCTTCAACCCCAACGGCCAAAAACCCAACACTTCTACTGTACACAACACCATTCCCCCCTACTGACTCTTCTTCCCGCCTGGCACGGGCGTCCCCGTCTCCCTCTTCTCGGCCTCGCGCGGCACGTAAAGTAGCCGCAGGAGGAGGTCCTGCAGCTCCGGAGCGAACACGCGCAGCAGCAGGAACGTCGCGCCCCAGGACTGAGAGGGTGTGAAGTCGAGTTGGTGGGTGGGTGGGTGGGTGGGTGGGGGTGGTGATGCATGCACATGCATGCGCGCAGTGCATGAGAGAACAGGTATACGTGTGTGCGTGCGTGTCTGCTGCAGGCTAGAGAATTTTGAGAACAGGCCAAAAACAATGCTTACCGGGAATACGAGCAAGCGCTTGCGGGCGAGGGTGGCGTCAACCATAGCGAGGGCGAGATCGTCGGGCTCGGAGAGGGGCACTACCCCACCCTTTCTTTGCGCCTGGAGGGTGACAGTAATAGATGGGTCAACCACCAGATATCATTACATATATCACTTGTGGTGCGTGAAATATTACCATGATATGGTCAGGGTCATTCATCTGTCGGCCCTCAGGGGTCAAGAAAGTCTTTCCGCCAGTCATTTCAGACTTCACGAAGCTGTATATATGACAGCACATGTTAGCTGCACACAGACACGCGCAATGATGCTCGCATATACTCAATCTTTCATGCATCGTATCTCATCTCACACACATTGCAAAGCAATGAAGAATGTACGCGTGCTGCGTGATATATGTTCTTACCCGGGGCACACGAGTGTAATGCCCACGCTGTCGTTCAGCTCCACCCTCAGCGTGTCAAAGAAGTTGTAGACGGCCGCCTTCGCACCATTGTAAAGTGACATCCTATCCCAACCAATGATAAGCCACATTTCCAGCAGATGTACACAGAGCTCAGCCTGAGCAATGTTCAGCGTAGCACGCACACAAGCCACACTTACTTTGGGAAGGCAGTGAAGCTGGCAACGGACCCGGTAACAACTATGTGTCCCTTGGCTTTCTTGAGCTCGTCCAAGGCATAGTATGTCGGGTAGATGGTGCCCCACACATCCACGTCATAAGGGTCCCTAAGTCAATCACCAAACTCAATGACACATCGCGAGCCACTTGATCCCATCGTGAAGGAACAAGGATGCAAGCATGCAGATCTTGTGTACACACACATACACGTACACACACATGCACACCTGAAGCCCTCGGTGGTCTCGGCCTCCTCAAAGAAGTACATCGAAGCCACGCCTGCGCCAAGGACAAGGATGTCAACACCCCCAAACCGCTTCACGCAATCTTCCACCATAGCCCTGAGTAAACATCACACACGAGTCACTAACTTCTGTCAAGACACAACAACAACAACAGCAGCAGCAGGAACAACCAACTTCTCTCTTACTTGCACTCGTCTTCATGCTTCACGTCTGTTGGCCTAATGGCCACATCAGGAGAACCCAACTCTTTCGCTTCTTGAGCCACATCCTGCGTGTTAGGTGAATCACTGATGAGGGCATGTTCTTCTCCCCCCTCCGTGAAACATGACAGTGTGGTAAGGGCTTGTGTTGATTTTCAAGCGCACACCTCGAGCCTCTCCTCACGGCGTGCGCACAAGAAGAGCTTAGCGCCCCTTCTGGCAAACTCCTTTGCCACCTCCTGTGAACAGGATGTATGCGTCAAGTACATTAATAAGCACGTACATGCGCACAGTCATGCCAGACCCACCCACAGTCATGTGCGTGCGTCCGCCCACGAACACACATGTGTCTTCAACTCACCCTGCAGATGCCAGAGGAGGCTCCCGTAATAAGGACAACTTTGCCACGGGGGTCAATGACAGGCTTGCGGTGCTTCAACCACCTGCATTTAAACGGTGGTGTTGTTGTTTTCCCGACCCACACAAACAGGTCACACCACCACAACAACACAGTAGCATAACAGCACACACACACACACACCTATACACCAGCAAGATAGGTGCAGCTGGCAGAATTGTTGCAATCGTTGCAGGCCATATGATCCAGTTGAGTGCCGAGTTGGCCGCACCGCGCAGGGAGAAGTTTCTCTTGCCCTCCTGCTTAGCCTCCGGTACGTTGACGGCAGTGTTATTGTTGTTGTTGTTATTGTTGTTGGACTCTTTCTTGTCATCTTTCTTCGTGTCAGGCGCGGTGATGGTGCTGCTGTTGCTGCGGCTGCTGTCCTTGTTGGAAGAGGCCATGGTTGTGGCCTTATGGTACGAGGAGCGGGAGAGGTTGTTGTTGCTGGGGTTGGGAGAGAGTGTGGAGAGAGGGGAGAAGAAAGGGGAAGCCTGCATGCGTGTTGGGCACATGTGAGAACGAGGTTACGGTCTTGCAGGCAGGTGCATACTGGTGTAGCGTCAATCAGAGCCCATGCATGCAAGCACACATACAGCACACTTGCTCCATGCATGCTACACAGGCTCGTAAGAGAATATATGCACGCATGCAACTCGCACATACCAACAGCGACCACAAGCAGGCTACTGCTGTTGCATGCAGGCCATCGTAATGCACACTTACCATGTTCCCAGACATGCATAATACGTACCTTGGAGGCTGTGGACAGCAGCCTGCGGGATGAGGCGGAGGAGACGGGCCTGCTGGCGGCGGCGGAGAGGAAGGTCCTGACGGACAGGGACGACGCTGCTGTTGCGGACGCCGCCATGGGAGGGAGGAAGCGGTAACAGTTAAAAACTAGCTCTCAGCACGTGACGACTTGGTGTCAACAAGTAGCGCAGCGCAGTTGAAGATAGTAGTTCAAGATTCTCTGCTCTGTAGGCTGCTTACTGCCTCCATTGTGGGAAGTGGACGCTACCTGGCCTCACATGCATGCGCGCCCACGCTCTCCGCCCCATCGGCGCGACAAGGAGGAGGCCTCAGGTGGGTGCGGGCTGGCCGCTTTCGGATCGCAGCCGCGCACGCGTGGCAGCTCACGTGGCTGGGCGGGAGCAGATCCCATGCATGTGTGGGGGCCACAACGTGTTCATGTTCATATTTGTTCCATTTCCGTGCACCATGAGTCACCATGATGAGTTGTTCTGCGGAAAATCAGCACGAAAAAGGACGACTGACATAGGCTTGCAAGAAATTTGGGTAAAGCAGGTTGTACATGCTTCAAGAAGCATTTCAAAATAATGTATTGTGTAACTCGTCGTGTGGTACATTGTTTTAGATTCTTATGCCGCTGTACTAACGTTGAGACCTACAGCGATATGATTTCGACAAATCATTAACAATACAACACACAAGCTAGTTGTGTACTACTTGTGTATACAAGCATTTGTGAGTGATTATGTTATGTATGCAACATCATTGCATGTGTGCACACACACGCTCGCGTGCTGTATTCGCGAGTCGGGTTGTAACCCGACTCATTACAAGTTGCTCTTTATGTGCATTGACGCTTATGTAGAAGACTAATAAAGTAGAGGTTGAGTATACGTCACCCATTGAGCATGCAACATACATACACCGAACATTAATATCGTCATACGCATGTTAATAAATTGCAATGACCAAGATTATTCAATCCGATGTAATCACCGTGTTTTATGGTATGGTGGCCCTAAAATTCATCGCAAAATCATATAGTTGGCATGCACCAGAGCAAACAACCTGACTTCTTAATGCACTTTCCTCTTTTGTGTCTTTGATTATTGTAATCGACGTTCCGCTGCATTCCTTCAATCTGCACGCAACAATTAGGCCATTTTACTTGTGTATGATCTCAACATTACAACATGACCTTACGCGCGTATATGCGCGTAAGGTCATGTTGTAGCTGCTCTTTCTCAAAAACAATTCGATCACATATGTTGAAACAAGCATAAAAAGTAACTTCGTAATGACACGCGTTCAAGTTTGGGTTCTTGCCAACGATGATGATGCTTAGCGCCTGATACACCCCCTTCAGCGCAATATATGAGAGGTTTTTATGTGCTAAAGGCTTGTACGATACAGTGCTATTAAGTACATTTGATCAACATTGCATATGTTGCATCAATATGTGGCATGCATCGCGACGGAGGGAGCTGTGCGGCGTTGTTAATTAGTTTAGATGCTAAAGAAAGATGGTAGCACTGCAATAAAACCATAATTAGCAGTAGCCTTTCTGTAAGACAGCACATTTTGTTGACGGTTGCATGCGTTGCAAGTGCAAGCATGTCACCAATTGGCAATCACGATTTCCATGCCAAGTCAGTCGCAAGTGTTTGTGCAATGACCAACATAACATGTGAGACTTTCGGCATGCAGAAAGCGGCCATTCTCTTGCGATTGTTTTACCAACGGCGGAATTGTTCTTGAAATCTTGCAGCTATTGATACAGATGGCGATTGATCAAGCAACGCCAAGTAATTTGAACTCTTTTGCGCACATGCGAGAGACGGATGATAGCAGGTCTCAATTACGGCGTGAGATGAAGTTTCGTCTTCAATCGTGAATCATTAAATCGCAATATTGCTTGTGATGGCAGTATCAGTAGCTTCCATCGATCCATCCACCCCGATACAAACATGCACACGCAATTGAATGTATCTTACTATCATATATAACTTTAGTGAACGTGCTCATTGTTAACACCACAATTAAAAGGCGAAGTTGCCTTATTAAGGTGCCGCCTGTCGTGGTAGCTGGAGTTTCATTGCCAAGAAACAAGTTGCTCGGCAGCCTTACTCTCCTATGTACTATTCGACAACTTCACATACCTCCCACCTGCAATAATAGCCACAAACAATTAGAACTGCAAGTCCGCTAGTGACTATGACGATGGGGAGTGTTTTAGCCATGAATAAAAAGAAGTCACTATAAAAGTTGCTGTTAACAACATATAAATCGCCTAGTGGCACACAAGATGTGCATCTCACATGAAGACTAAAAGCTTGTTTGCAGACATTTGAGATTCTTGATAAAAGGCAAAAGTGAAGATTGGGTTGAAAAATGGTGAGGTGAAAAGCTGAATAACAATATGCAAACCACAGCTCCAATGTTTAATGATACCTCTACCTGGCTTAATTGGTCGCTCCGCGTGTTTTCCCTTGTTTCCCCACTAACAACAGACTGAAAAAATTGCTGCAGTGAAAGTTACTTGTCAAGTAGGTCTTCATGTAAAAACAAATGTAAAAAGTGAATGCGTCGCAAGGTTATAGCCGCATTCACGCATTCACTTTTCTCATTCACAAGAAAGTCTGCTATTCAACATCTATGAAGGAAGGTTTAACTTGCTTGTTAACGCTTTCAAGCTGCGCCAATATGAAGGACATATAAGCAAATTGTGTTAATTTCACATTTAATGAATTGCAATTTGTTTCGTTTACATACTTGCATGCACATATGTCAAGTGGAACTCGGATCCATCTCAAACTTTGCGTACGATTTGTCAAATTCATTGAGATGTATGCAGAGTTTAAAAGGTTGACCTAGTGATGAATGAATTTGTTCACTTGGATGAGATCGAACACGGGGCAATGATGGCTACGTACTGTTGCGCATGTTGTTTTTGCATTTCGACAGTTGAATACCATTATGCTATTTGAAGCAATTTTACGGACTAATTTACATGAGAATAAAAATAATTCGCGTTTTCAAAGGGAAACATGGTATATTCAGACGGCAATTGCAATTGGTCATGTGTAAAAGGAAGTGTTTTTTACAACTGGTAAGCTGAAAAGCCAACGAAACAAATCTTAGAGGCATACCAACAAAGTATCACTTGTGTTTGCATACTTAGAGGGAAACATAAAGTTTCAGATGCAATCGTTGCAAGGCCACATGCTCACCATCTTTACTTCAACTGTTGAGCGACTAGCGCAACAGGTTTGCACGATGCATTAAGTATCATTTATTTTCCTGGCCGAATTAAAGGAGGTGTTTATGACAATTTGAAGGGTTGAATTGAAAAGCATTGCAGACACACATCGGAGGCATAGCAAGCACTTGCTATGCCATATTGCTCTTTGTATGCTGCCTGTAGCGCAAGTTATCAATCAATGGGATATCTTTCACATGCAATGCAGGTTTATCATGCCCCGAAGTACGTGAGCACGCTTTTTACTTACTCCAAGGCGTACCAAGTACCTTTTTTCCAAAAATGACCGAGAATACAAATGATACTTTGCGCGTTGTTCAAACTGTTGCGCACTAGTCGCGCAACTGTTGAAATCGTGATAGCGAGCATGTGGCCTTGCACGGTCGCATCTTATAATCGTGTTAGTCTTCAAGTGCGCAACTAACCCATCATTGTTGATTGTATAATATGTTTTAATGGTACTTAGCTAGGCTTGCTGCGCCTCGAATAATTTAGCATGGACGCATCATCATCAGCATTGGACTATAAAGCTATCATCTTTTGTCAATTTTAATCACGAACATTGGATTAAAGCGGTTGACCTATAGCAATGCATCAAAGAGCATTGCTCGTTGATGCACTGCAAGATCCAATAGACGGCAGAAGGGTCGTATTATGATGACTTTTGTCGGCCTCAACCACAAGCGTTTCTCCAGCCCTGATTGACATAGATGTGTCGTGGTCCATGATTCATGGACCATGACACGAAAGTCACAGTTACCGTGACGCATGCATGTTACGGAAGTCGTTCTGACTCGCGTCAGTGACGCTGCGTGATGAACAACTGGGTCAGTCGCTATATCCAAAACTGACTGACGGAAGGGCAGAAAACGGAAGACGCACGGGGGAGCAGAGAGATGAGATTGTCCGTCCGGACCAATGAGAGCTTAGCAGTGCGGGCGCGCCCCACCAACCACGTCTCGCCCTCGCTCATAAGCCCATACGCCTGCGCATTCAGGTTGGCTTTCGGGTGTTCGGTGTAGGCGGCGTCTGTGCGACTAAGGAGTCTCCTAGGGTTGGTTTGGGGCAGCATTGCACAGCCAGCAAGCATGGCGGCGACCACCATGGCGCGCGTGGCTGTCCCGGTGTCCACCCCGGTGGCCCGATCGTCCTTCCTCGGGGCGTCGGCGCCCTCAGCCGCCCCCAAGGCGGCCGCCCCGGCCCGCCTTGCATCCTTCACCGTCCGCGCCGCCGCCAAGGAGACGTGGCTCCCGGGAGCTCCCACCCCCTCCTACCTGGACGGGTAGGTCGCATTCAGCTTGCCAGTCGTGGCATGCAACGAACTGTAATGCAGCAGTACACTACTGTGCCTGGCCCACAGTCGATGGTCTACGCTAGCTGGATCAGTTTGAAACTGACCTGTGCTTTGTCCAATGCTGGCATGCGTCGCAGTTCAGCTTCTTGGTTGCATCGTTTTTTATACTATGAAGCTCATTGCGTGTGCCTGTTGACAGTTTGCCCGCTAGCTACGGTTTCGACCCCTTGGGTCTGGCCAAGGATCCCAAGGCGTTGAACTGGTACACTCAGTCTGAGCTGGTGCACTGCCGTTTTGCCATGCTCGGAGTCGCTGGCATTATCATCCCCGACTTCCTCACCAGCATTGGCATCCTGGACGTGCCCGCTTGGTACGACGCTGGCAAGGCCACCTACTTCGCCCCCGCTGCTGCCCTTACATGGGTTGAGCTGCTGCTCTTCAGCTGGGCCGAGCATCGCCGCGGACAGGTACAGTTCCTTGAGTGAACTTCTTGGTATCTGAGTAGTGGGTGGAAGCCAACTGTGTGTTGTGGATGGCCGTAACCCATTTAAATAAGTCTTCACTATTGCTGGTCCTATCACGCACTGTGCTCAAGCAATGTCTGTCTGGGGTGCAGGACATCGTCAAGCCCGGCAGCGTGAACGACGACCCCATCTTCGACTACGCCCTGCCCAAGGGTGAGCTGGGCTACCCTGGTGGCATCTTTGACCCTCTGGGCTACTCCAAGGGTTCCAACATGCAGGAGCTCAAGGTCAAGGAGATCAAGAACGGTAAGCAACTTGTGCAAGTTTCTGGCGAGGATGTTGGTGCTGTGGTGACGGCTAATGTTTTTGTCCCTTTATAGGCCGCCTTGCCATGGTTGCCTTCCTTGGTTTCTGGGTCCAGTCCCTTGTCACCCACGCCCGCCCCATTGACAACCTGTGGGCTCACCTTGCCGACCCATGGCACAACAACCTTATCACCAACATCTTTGGCCAGTAGATGCACCCTCCGCCCTGTTGTGGACTCGCGTAGTATACCAAACCATGCGACACATACCATGCTGACAGTTTTCTAGCCAATAATAGTGGCTTGTAACTTGAAATATCATCCATTGTGTATAGCACCAGCTTGCTTTCATGCCAAGCAGCTGCCCATATAGATGCTGATGCCTGTATACTTTGTGCTGCATGCATCCCGTTGAAAGACTGTGCGAGAGTGTACATTGCCTGCGTGGAGGCCAGTTGTGTCAGTTGAGTTTTTTGTCTGCGAGAACATGTATATATTGCTGAGTAGATTGCAAGTACGGGAGAGTTGGTTTGTCTTGAATAACTAGTTCTGTCTTTGTTCTTGGGTTGCTCGCACAATAAAGAACTCCATTTATTCACTTGTTATTGACTATACCGAGTCCTTTGAAATTTTGTTTGTGAATTAGTCATTTAACATAGCAAGCATTTGCCTGTGCGCTGCCACCATGCATACCTCATACAGCCATACACTTCACATCATATGCACGGGCGTTAGGCGCTAAGCGCTAGCCTCGTGTGTGCAACTATGGTATCTGCCTCCGGCGTTGGAGGCCAGGCGTTTCCATGTGTAGGCGGGATTACCGCCACTTGCCTCACTCGTGCTCGCCATGGCCTGTGCACGTTGCAGCGAGCAGGCCACACGCCAAGCGAGACGTATGAAACCATCAGTCGTCGCTGCTCTGAGATTGTGACATCTGAGAGATGCACTAGCATACACATGGATATGGTCTGGAATATAAATTCTCACCACAAGTTTGAGCGCAACACGGGCTAATCGTATACTGGGTTTGCAGCTGCTGTACCGTTTACCTGAAATAAAGCGCCCACCGTTTTACAAAAGCAGGAGGCTTGCATGCAAGGGGGGGNGTATATTACATTGGAGGGGCCAGGATTGAGCGCGTATTACGTTGTCATCTGTGCAAGACGCACATCAACTGTAACTGGCAGCTGACGCGTATCTTATACATACAACATCTCCAAACAGGCCAAGCTTGTTGTTGTTGTTGTTTCACAGTGCATAAGGATTGTGCGCTTTTGTACACATCATTCGCATTTTATGATAGAAATGACAAATTTGCTGGTAAGCATGCTGAGGGATATGCTAAGCATGCACTTGTAGCCAAGCTGCGCAGGTACATGCATCGGCGGCAGAACATTGTGTACGATGGGTCACACAAGTACTTGTTGCAGCTGAAGCACAAGCGCTTAACTACACAAGCAGACATGTAAGTGGAGGTAAGGTGCGGGGAGCAGTAATTATCGCACGCATGTATGTCATAGTCGTGCATGACTGCTGTTCTGTGTTTGCATCCTATGTTGGTCTTATGGTCATGGCTCTATGTTGCTGATATTGCTAAGCATACGTTGAGTCTATGACACTGCTGAATACTGGAATGCTGCACAAGAATTCACTAAGTGTGCTCACACTAGCATTAGCGTGCACCCTAATGGTTCGGACCTAACGCGCGTAAGAGAACAGGTGGTAAGACCGAAGTGAGGAGGCGGCGCCATAACCAAGGGAGAGGCGAAGCAGTTGGACGGGGGCCAAGTCTAAGCGTCGATCTTGTCGTTGTCGTGCATGCCGCTGCTACCAAAGAACGGACCTGATCCCGCTCTCTCCATGCCCTTTGCAGGTTGGACTTGTACACGCTGTTGGTTGCCTCTACCCTCTCCCACCCCTACTCCTGCCTGAAGCCGTTTTAATCGTTGTAGCAGTCATGGTTGGTGATAGCTGGGTTAACTCTGCCTTGGCCTCCATGCAAATTAAGTGCGCTACTGTTTGCTTGCTATTTGTACATCGCTTGCTTCATGCACGTGGCCCCGAAGGAAAGCTAGAGTTTGCTATGAACGCAACTCTATTATTGGTTGTAAAGTAGCGTAGCTCGCGCGCGTCAGGCGTAATACAGTAGGGAAAATGGCCCCAATTGAGTCATATGGGCTTGTAAACGGTCGGGGGGTAGCAGTAGCCTTTCTGTAAGACAGCACATTTTGTTGACGGTTGCATGCGTTGCAAGTGCAAGCATGT
>RHPI01003369.1:1192640-1232458 GCA_009103225.1 Chlorokybus atmophyticus
CCCTCCTTGCCGCGCGCCTCTCGGCGCGCGCGCCATGTTTTTGTTTTTACTATTTAAAGGCATGTATGTTGGAGCGATTGTGTAGCCAATGGTGGCGTCTGAAGTGTGTGTGCAAGCTGGTGTACATAATCCTGAACGATCATGCAATGCAACAAATGCTTTACACACCTTCAACATTTCTAGCACAAGTATGTAGCACTCATGCAGGTGCACACGCATACCTTAAGTAGGCAGACGCCACTACTATGCATGATTACTTACCACGCAGTACGTGAAGGGAGAAATGCCAACTCCCCCTTTAATCCTCTACCGCAACGCCCACGCCGATGACCCTACCCATGCCGCCGCCGTGACTGTCGTGTCAAGAACCCCTGTTCCCCCACTCACTATCAGCCATAGCTTTGACCAGTTTAATTGATATCAACCAACTAGGGTAGGAATTGCGGATATCACCCGTTGGGACTCATAGCTTAAATAAGATTCATATAAGGCCGAGCATGGAGCGAGGAACCCATGGAGCTTGGCATATATAATTGCATAATTAAGGTTATATAAAATAATGTTAAGGTAAAAGCCTTAAATAAGAGAAACGCCCTTGACATTGCCCCCCCTCAATGAAGGCGGCTCCCGACGCCGTTAGTTGATTACTCTAATAGCCGGATCCGATTTCAATGAGGGACGAGGGTTGCACACAGAAGACATGCTGCCTTACGTCCTGTTAGTAGTGCGGTGGGCACACACGTTAACAAGAGTTGTAATCCCGAAGAACATGCTGGCAGTTTGTTAAGTTCCCTTTCGGGCTCCCACGTGTTGTGCACAACACCATACCCTTCCCACTTGACCAGATAAGATGTGCGTCCACGCTTATCCTTGCTATAATCAAGTATATTCTCTACCTCATATTCCGGGCCCGCACTGTCATCCAAGACAACAGCAGGAGGTGGTGGTTGAGTTCGTCCATCAGCACGATAGGTTGCAAGGAGGCTCACAGGAAATACATCATGTATCTTTCCCATCGATGCTGGCAACTCCAACTGGTATGCAAATTTGCCAACTCGCTTGTGTACTGCGAACGCTCCTGTAAAGCGTGGCATGAGTGTGCGGGTACCCTTTGCTCTGAGTGACAAGTTCTTGGTGTATAGCAACACCATGTCACCAACTTCAAACTCAACAATACGCCGATGCTTATCAGCATACGCTTTGTATCGATCTTGCGCCGCATGCACTCACGTGCTTGTTGCGTGATGGCAATTCAAGTGCAAGATCGCGTGTAGCTGGCATCTTATAACTAGGTGACAACTTCAGATCAGCCACCCCCAATGGGTGTTTGCCATAATTCGCAAAGAAGGGCGTGTCGTTGATGCTCGCTTGCCAAGCATTACTGGTTGCAAATTCTGCTATTGGTAAGCAGACGTCTCAATCGGTTTGATTAGGTGCAACATAATGTAGCAAAGTCTCTTTCACAATGTGGTTGGCACGTTCAGTTTGCCCATCCGTCTGAGGTTGAAACGCAATGCTCATGTGGTGGTCAACGTGCAAGAAGTCACACACTGATTCCCAAATTGAGACGTAAATCTCGGATCTCTATCCGATACCATGTTGCGTGGCAAATCATACAAATGGAACACCGAGGAGAGGAACATCATAGCTTTCCCGAGCACCCTTGTCCGTACGGCAAGGAGCTAGGTGAACCATCTTAGTCATACGATCCACAAACATTACAATTGCTGTATGACCTGAAGTAGTCTCAGGCAGTGCAGTGATGAGGTCTATACAGACACTCTTCCAACTGAGCGATGGGATAGGCAATGGCTGTAAGAGGCTAGACATTCTATGCCATCTTTGCTTGTTGCGCTGACACGCATCGCATGTTGCAACATACCGATCGACATCCACTGTCAACCTGGACCAATAAAAGTGTCGTTGAGTTGCAGCAGTAGTCTTGGACCGCCAAAAATGAGCAGCATGCGGGGGGGTCATGCACAGTAGTGATACATTCAGTGCGCAAGCCATCATAATCAGGTATGACAAGAGCATTGCCTTTATACCATAGTCCATCCCGCAATTCAAAGCCCGTCACGTGTTCCGTGTTGTTTAAACTAAGAGTCACACTTGTACCCCGCCTTGACACGTGACAAGAATGATATGTCTGGTGTAACAGCGACAACGGCACGTACGCCTTCGAGATAGCAATGCCACGTTTTCAATGCATGCACCACCCCCAATAGTTCTTGCTCAGTAGTGGTATAGTTGACCTCAGCCGGAATGAACTCGAGACTCATACGCACACACACGATCGTCTTGCATAAGCACCGCCCCACACCCCAACTTGGAAGCATCACTTATCACAGTGAATTGTTTCTTCCAATCCGGCATTGCCAGTACAGGTGTTGATGTTAGTGCACGCTTGATCAGACGCATGGATTCGTCATATTTTGCATCCCATGTAAAGCACTGTCCTTTCCGCAACAATGTTGTCAACGGCAAAGTTAATGAACTGTAATCGAGTATAAAATGTCGAAAGTAGTTAGCCAGGCCCAAAAATAACATCAGCTCATGCTGATTGCAAGGCGTAGGCCAATCTTCCACGACCTTCATTTTGGTAGGATCGGGCTTGATGCTATCAGCACAAACAATGTGCCCTCAGTATGGCAACTCTTGCTTACCAAAATTGCATTTGCTGAGGTTGGCAAACATTTTATGCTTTTGCAACCGCTCAAAAAAGATTGCCACATGTTGTTGATGTTCATCCAAGTCAGTATTATGAACAATGATGTTATCAAGGTAGACCTTTGCAAACTTGCTAAGCAAGTGGCCAAACACAGCATTCATCTCGGCTTGAAAGACCGCGGGTGCGTTGGTAAAACCAAACGGCAACACCTTGTACTCATAATGGCCAATCGGCGCTTTAAAAGCAGTCTTATATACATCATCAGGATGCAACCGGATCTGATGATAACCACTGGTCAAGTCGAGTTATGAAAAGTACTTAATCCTCGATAATAAGTGTACATGTTATCAATGCATGGTAAAGGGTACCTATTTTTGAACGTGATCTTGTTCGATGCACGATAATCCACACACATGCGTAGCTTCCCGTTTTTCTGTCTCACAAAGAAAATGGGAGAGCCGTATGGGGATTTACTCGGCTGAATCAAACCTTTGGCCAATAACTCATTGATCTGCTTTTCCATTTCCACCCTCTTTACATGACTTAGCCTATAGGTAGGTCGTGAAGGCGGGGCAGATCCTGGTTCAATAGGAATGGTATGACCAATACCTCTATCCGGTGGTAGTTTCGGCAAAGCGTCAGCAAAGACATCGCTGAATGTATTCACCACTTGTTGCATTTCAGGAATGCAACCATTTATGGCAGCGCTGTTGGCATCGGAAGCACGTACATGAGCTAAAAAGGCCATTAATTTGTGCTTGCGATACAAATATTTGGTGCTTGTAGAGCATGTAAAAGCCCTGCAGGCTGAGGCAAAGTTCGTCGCAATTGCATGGTGAGCGTAACTTTGCTTACCAAGCGTAGCTAAGCTTATTTTTGCATACAGAATATGTTTTCGCATATGTGTCTAGAGTCAGACGCACAGCTTGTTGCCAATCAAGCCCCAGTATGACATCAGTATTGTCAATCCCAAGATCTGTGACTAACAGCTTAAACACGCCCGAGTAGCACCAACGTGCATGCGTGCATTGACCACGCCATATAGAGGCAAATCGTTACGCCCTGCGGCATGCAACAGCATGTTTGCTGGTGACGTAGCCAACGACAAGCGTTTCACTAAAGAATCATCAATGAAGCTATGCGTAGCAGCGGTGTCCAACACAAATGAAGCATGATAACCCGCTAAAGAACCCTAAAAGGTCCATAGTAAGGGAATAAGTTGACCATCACATGCGGCCACAAGCGCATGGTCATTATGCGGCGGAAGCACCACCAACTTCATGGAAGTAGGCATGTCGGTTGTCCGCTTGAACTTAGCCACAAGGTGTCCATGTGATGTCCAATCGGACCATGAGCCATGGTAGCATGGCATGAGGACATACCTTGTGATAGCAGGATGCTGTTTTCGAAACATAGCAAACTCTGGTAAATTAATTACTAAGTCAGCTGGTTTGCACAAAAGTAACACACGCGCATTATGCACTGCTTCATCACGCCGCCATACAGGCAACGTATCATAATCAAACCAAGCATGTGTAACACCATGTGTACGTTAAAAAACATGTATAATGTCCAAACCAATGTCTCTTGGCATAGTGGCCATGTGAGCATGAGCATGTCTTGCACACTGCTTAGTCTAGTCAGCTTTTGAATTGGTTAAGGCATGAGCCTTAGAGATACTGCTACTAGTATGAGCTGATATCAATCAGTCATGAGTCTGTAGCAAATATCGAGTCCACTACGCGGAGTATGACCAAGCAGCCTCCGGACTTGCTCATGAGGCTGGCGCAGCCTGACGCAGCCAACGCCTTGGGAGAACGGCGAGAACTCCGCGTATACTTAGCCTTAGGAGGCGTGGCTTAGCTGGTTAGAAAGCTTTGGCTGTAAGCTAGACAAATAAGCTTACATATTGGCAACTTGCTGAGTATAGCTCACACGGTGCTTGCTAAAGTAGACATTTGTAGTCTGGCTGGTATAAAGGCCAATAGAATCAACAAGTTGTTGGCTCGGGTGAAACCCCTTTGCAAGCCTTGTGTGCACGCCTTGTGTGTATGTTCTAGTGCATGTGTATGCTGTAGTTGGCCAGCGCTCAGTGTTCAACAGTTTATGGGCCCACACTGCTAGTGGTTCAAGAGAGCAGACAGCACTACAAGTGGAAAAGCTGAGCGGAACTGCTACTTGCGGAAGACCTCTGAAGAAGGCGTGACAAGATGGCGGAAGATGATGGCTCCAGCGTCAGGTTGTCGGTGGCACCTCTGGACGTGGAGAACTACAGCACATGGAGCATAAAGATGAAGGCGCTGTTAAAGCACAAGGGTTTGTGGAAGTATGCCGATCCCAACGGTACCGCACCTGTAGAGGGTACGCAGAGTGTGTGGTTGGAGAAGAGTGAAAAGGCACTTGCATTGCTATTTTTGAACGTGAAGGATCACCGTCTTGTGATGCTTAATGAGTGTGAGCATGCAAATGAAGCGTGGCAGAAGCTGGCAGACATATTCAAAGCAAGCAACAATGCAAAGAAGCTGCAGCTGAAAAGGCAGCTGAACGCGCTGAAGAAGGAGTCAGTGGAGCCTATCTTCAAGTGCGTGGGACGAGCAAGGGAGCTGTGGAAAGACCTCACTTCAATAGGCCACGAGGTGAAGGAGGTGGAGCTGGTTTGGGGTTATCCTCTTCGGTCTTCCTAAGGAGTACGACATAGTGGTGACCGTGCTTGAGACGCAAAGGGAAGACTCAAGCTCAATGTGGTGCTGCCCATGCTGCTTCAACATGAAGAGAAGATAGGCAGCAGAAGGAATGAAGCAAATTCGGTGGCATTTGCTGCTTCAAGCTCAAAGAAAGGAAGTCAGGGTGGAGGAGGAGGCTCATACATTGGTTGCAACAGGAAGGGGAAGGACTACAAGAAGACCCTCAAGTGTCATCATTGTGGAAAGAAGGGCCACTTCAAGATGGAGTGCCGGCTGTGGTTAGCGGAGCAAGAGAAGGCGAAAAGTGGCGGACACGACAACAAGGGTGAGAAACCCATGGCGTTTACAGCTGCATTGTCATGACCTGCTATTGCTTGAGTGCTGGACTCCGGGTGCAACAAGCATCTCACCTTTGACAAGGAGCAGTTTCAGAGCTACAGGCTTATGGCCAAGCCTGTCATGGTCACATTGGAAGCAGCTATTGGCATGGGGGACATCCACCTCAGCTGCAATGTTGACGGAGCTGAAAGGCAAGTGTGCTTGCGCAACGTGTTACATGTTCCCCGAGCGGTTGTTAGTTTAGTCTCAGTGCGGGCTGCTGCAAGAGCTGGGGTAAGGACTGTATTTCAGGGAGATCATCCGGCGTGTACTGTTTGACGGGGTCGTGTACATGATCGCCAAAGATCATGGAGGAGGAGAGTATCATGTGAAGCTTGCTGGAGTGCAAGTGTATACTGCATCGACATAAAAGTTTGCAGCGCTGTGGCATCAACGACTTGGACATCTCGGCTAAGATAACCTCACCAGGCTGGTGAAGGAAGACATGGTGGATGGCATCAACATTAAGCCGGAGGAGTTCAAAACCATGCAAGCGGTGTTGTGTGAACCCTGTGTGCTGGCGAAGCAACGAAGACTGCCATTCCCAACATCACAAAGTGTGACAACCAAGCCTCTGCAACTGGTACACTCTAATGTATGCGGACCACTGCCTGCTACAGCTGCTGAAGGGTATAGGTATAGGTATTTTTGTACATTCCTGGATGATTTCAGCAAGGTTGCGGTGGTAGTGCCCTTGCATTTGAAGTCGGAAGTGTCGGCACAGCTGAAGAAGGTACTCACCCTGATGGAGAAACAGTTAGAAGAGAAGGTGGTAATAGTGCGGTTAGACAGAGGTGGAGATTACATCAGCAAGAAGCTAAAGACCTGGTTGGCTGAGCACGGGATCATGCACCAATACACAGCACCCTACACCTCGCAGCAGAACGGAGCAGCTGAGAGGCTGAACAGAACCCTGTTGGAGAAAGTCAGAGCAATGCTGGTGGACGCAAAAATGCAAGACCATAGGTGGGGAGATGCAATGCTTACTACAGCGTATGTGTGCAGTCGCTCACCGGAAGCATCTTAAGCAAAGACACCATGGGAGCTTTTCACCAAGCAAAGGCCAGACTTCTCTATGTTAAAGGTTTTCGGCTCTACAGCGTATGTTTTCATCCCCAAGCAACTGCAAAAGAAGCTGGCGCCCAAGAGCAAAAAGGGCGTGTTTATTGGCTATGAGTTCAACTTAAAGGCCTACCGCGTGCTGTTGGAAGACAACAAGGTGGTGGTGAGTAGGGATGTGATGTTTATGGAGGAGGGCATCACAGGTGCTGTGCCAGAGGTTGTTGTTGTTGAGGAGGAGGACCCCCACATGGAGGAGCCACCTATAAACAACATTCCGCACCGTGAGGACCAAATTACAGACACCAGCTATCAGTCTTAGCAACAAGCATCGGAGGAAGAAGCTGTGGAGGTCCAGGAGGAGCCCAGGTACATGCTGAGCACGAGACTTGAGGAAGGACGCTTAAAAAGCTTAGCAGCATTAACCAAGGAGGAGGAGCCTACCACATATGAGGAGGCAATGACAGCCCCAAACACAGAGCTGTGGCATCATGCAATGGACGAGGACATAGCATCCTTACACGCCAACGGCACATGGAGGCTGGAGAAGGTCCCACCTGAAGTGAAGCCCTTACCGGTGAAGTGGGTGTACAATGTCAAGCGCGATGGGCAAGGCCGTATCGAGAGATACAAGGCACGATTGGTGGTGAAGGGGTACTTGCAGCAAGAGGGCATTGACTTCAATGAGGTGTTCCCCCCTGCTCGTAAGCTTGTAACCTTTCGCACCATGTTTGCACTTGTGGTAGCTGAGGATTGATACCTACACCACTTGGGTGTAAAGACTGCATTCCTCTACGGAGAGTTGGAGGAGGAGATCTACATGCAGCAACCCAAGGGCTATAAGAAGGGAGGACCAGGCACTGCTTGCAGACTTGTAAAGGCATTGTACGGGCTCCAGCAAGCGCCATGAGTATGGCACATCCGGCTCATTAAGGAGTTGGACAAGATTGGCTTCACACCTTCTGAAGCTGATCCTGGACTCTTCACGCACAAGGAGAAGCAGATCTGGCTGTTGGTCTACGTTAACGACATCATGACTGCTGCGAAGAAGCTGAAGGACTTGGAGGAGGTGAAGACGTCTCTCAAGTCTGCCTTCGACATGAGGGACTTGGGAGAGGCAAAGCTGTTGTTAAGCATTGTGATCGAGAGGGATAGGGACACAACAAGATAACCAAGATTAGCCAGGAGTTGATGGCGCGAAGGATTGTGAGAAGTTTGGAATGGGAGACGCCGAAGGCAAGGTGATACCCATGTCCGTGGAAGCCAAGCTGCAACGAGCAATGAGTGAGACAGAGCTCCTCAACAGGAGCAAGTTCCCTTACAGTGAGTTGGTTGGGAGCATGCTTTACAAGTCCGTGAGCACAAGGCCAGACACCGCACATGCTGTGGGAGTGCGTGCACGCTACATGTCAGCACCCACCATGGAGCATTAGAGAGCTGCAAAGAAGTTGCTGCGTTATGTGATGGGGAGCACAAGTGTGGGCATTCACTTTGGAGAGGGAGCTGGTGCTGGAGACAAGGAGTTGGAGGGCTACTGTGACGCTGACTACGCTAGGGACCTCGACACGAGGAGGTCAACTACTGGCTACACGTTCCTGATCACTGGTGGAATTATTAGCTGGAACAGTAAGCTGCAACCTACCGTGGCTGCCTCGACAGCAGAGGTGGAGTACATGGTTGCCTCATCGGCAGTGAAGGAGGCATTGTGGTTGAAGAAGCTGATGGTGAACTTATGCTACCCTGCAAGCTGCATCAGCATCAACCGCGACAACCAAGGCGTAATCAAGCTGTTAAAGCATCTGATTGCTTCAGTCCGATCAAGGCACATTGATGTTATTCACCACTTTGTGCGCGAGGGTATGGCAAGGAAGGAGGTGGCGTTCAAGTATCGCAACACGGAGGGGATGCTGGCTGACTGCATGACCAAGCCTTTGGTGACGAAGAAGTTCCATGACTGCACTGGATGACTTGGAGTCTACTAAGCTGCCTGCATGGGAGAGTTAGCATAAGCATGTCTTGCACACTGCTTAGTCTAGTCAGCTTGTGAATTGGCTGACGCATAGGCATGAGCCTTACAGACACTGCTACTAGTATGAGCTGATATCGATCAGTCACGAGTCTATAGCAGATAACAAGTCCACTATTCCTCTGACATGTCATTGGCTAAGGGCAACCAGTTGTTGATGGACACGATCCACTTCTTAACAGTATTTTTCCTGTCAGTGGGATCAAACTTGGATGGCTTGACCAATGCCATCTGGGCATTGGCAGACATACTGCCTGTGGCGGGTGCAGAGCGCAAGGCCGTCATTTGCTGAGACAGATGAGAGATCAATGACTCTGCATTCTCCAATGTAGAAGTAACACATCGCGCCAACGCTGCCTGATGGCGACAATAATGTTCCAAGGATTGGAATGCGCAACGCGGGCCATTGAAAGCAGTGTCCAAGACGAGCAGTGAATTTTGAATGAAATCATCACTGGTCTCAGTGGGTTGCAACCCAAAAGGTTGGCTCTGTTGAGATCCCTCTGAAGTGGTGCGAGTGGCTGCTAGTGCATGTTGTTGCTGTGTAGTTTTCTCCGGGGTTCATTGACATTAACATGCACGATCTGAGCAGGGTCTGCAAACAACTCTGATGGGGTTGCCCCCAGTTCAACATCTTTCAACCGCTTCTCTACATCAAGCATAAGGCGCTGCTGCCTAGCGGGTTTAAGTTTGTCAAACTGTTTACCAGCAAGAAGGTTCCTTCGTACATCACCTGCAAGCGCTTCGCCTCCCCCACAGAGTAGGGTTGACTGCAGAGAAAGCGTTCTTGCTTGGTGAGCTTAAGGAGAATGGCCCCTTCAATCTCATCCTGTGGGTTAACTATATCCTCCTTTTGCCCCTCTACTTGCGTAGCGGTAAGCGGGGGACAGTGCCCTGAGATGTCTATTTTAACTTGCCTTTTGCCATGTCTGAACACAGCAATACAGCTTGTAGAAACGAAGTTGTGTAAGCCAAAGAGTTGTGTAAGCAAAGCTTGCAACAACAACCAACAACAAGTCGTATGCCTGGGGCTGCTCGTGTTGTAAAATTGAGTGTAATGCCACTCAAAGAATGATGTTAACGTGTGAGTGAGTGCTGTCACCTATTGCGATGCAAAGCAAAGCAACTTAATGACTAAGTGCTTGACTGCAGCGCAGAGGAATATCCGAGAGGCTCCCTCAATTAATGCGGGGATTATCTCGAGAGGCTCTTTGTTATTAATTGTGCCCAAATATGCATGCAATGCACGCGAGTCAGCAAACACTCACGCACATCAACCTCTCCACAAGGAAGAGGGGCCAGATTAGCACGAAACAACCTATGCAAGCTCATTATTTACTTCTTTGCGTTGAAAGTCTGGTTGGTCGCGGCGACTTGCCAGGCTTTGATTGCCGCTGGCCTGGCGGCGGTCGACCGCAGGGGGCAGGAACCGATGCTCGCGGCAGTCAGTCCGGCGGCCGATACGATGGTACCTGCTGCGACGCAGGTTGCGTCGCCGGAGGTTGCACAGTAGGCTGCGCAGTAGGTGGCTTGCCAGGCTTCTGGCCTGGAGGATGTGAATGGCGGCGCTGCTAGCGGCCTGGTGGCTTGCTGGCAGCGTTGCTCTACCACAATAAATAACCACAATAACACATTAAGGCCCACCCACAAGGAGGACCTTACTCCGATACCAAATGTGCAGGGAGAAAGGCCAACTCCCCCTTTAACCCTCTACCCCAACACCCACGCCAACGACCCTACCCATGCCGCCGCCGTGATTGTCGTGTCAAGAACCCGTTCCCCCACTCACTATCAGCCATAGCTTTGATCAGTTTGGTTAATATCAACCAATTAGGGTAAGAATCGTGGATTTCACCCGTTGGGACTAATAGCTTAAATAAGACTCATATAAGGGTCTTAATTAAGCATAGAGCGAGGAACAAATGGAGCTTCGCATATACTTGACCAATTAAGGTCATGTAACGGAGTGCTACCTTTATAGAGGTTCCCCGCCCTTATTTAGGATTAATTAAGGGTCCCAACGGGTATATACAGCCAACTAAGCCGTATTAAGGCCGTTAACCTATTGTTAAGGCCTTAATGTAGTGTTACTTAACTGTAACACTGATATCGACATGAGACTCATGTCTCATGTCGATATCAGCTGTATGGCGGCTCTGCTAAACGCAACAGCCGCCATAGCCAGGGGATCTTCTGCTCCGGCAGTTGCCCCTGGCGGCGGCGGTGTGATCGGCGTGGCTGGTGGCGGTGTTGGGGTAGGGGATTAAAGGGAGGAGGAGCACCCCCTCTCCTTACATTGGTATCGGAGCACGGGCGGCAAGGGGCCTGTGGGAGGGGCGGCGGCAGGCGGCAGGGGCGGCGGCAGGCGGCAGGCGGCGGCAAGCGGCAGCGACGTTAAACTAGTGGTAGTTAAAGTGTTATATGTTTAACTGTAATAGTTAAACGCTGCTGCTGCTGCTGGTGCCTAGCCTAGCCTAGCCTAGCCTAGCTTGCCATGCCATGCATGCCATGCCTAGCCTAGCATGCCTGTCCTAGTCTGGTTTGTTATTGTGTGAAGGGATCCGGCCATTCAGGCCTGTCCCTGAAGCATTGCATTGCAGCACAACACATAGTAAAAATACATTGATTGTATTATATTGTGTGTGTACCACCACGTGGATTCGTGGTGGTGTAAGGGTTTTTCTATTAATTTGGAAACTCCCTTGGGGGGGGGGGCAGTTCGGTGGCAACATCGACTGTCTCAGTGCCGCCATTTTGTGCGGTGAGGCCGCCAGAATTTTTTGAGCGGCCGATATCAAACTCACCATTCACAACTGGTCGATATCGGCCTGTAAGGTCGATTTGACGAGATTTTGGCACCCTAAGTGTCAACCACAGTTGTGAATTGTGCTGGGTTGTACAAAGTGAAAATTTTGAGAGATCATAACTCGTAAACCGTCGCGTGGATTCGCGCACGGTTTGTTGCAGAGTGAGTGTCTAGTTGAGAGGTGTGTGGAGAGCTCTTTTGGGGCTGTATGCTCCACCGTAACGCCTCAAAACTTGCGAGACAAAATTATTAGATTTTGCCTTTATTGCAGTGCACAATCTGAGTACTTGTGCACTTGCTAACGGCTGTCTTTGGGCAGATGTCTTACCAAGGAGAGGGAGGTGAGAAGTACTTTACCGTCCCTGACTCATCGTCATCATACGAACCATCAAGTGATGACAAAGTGAGAGACTCGGACACGAGTGAGAGCTACAAGCTCACTGAGAGTGACAAGGAGGAAGCTGCGCAGCATAGCGAAGCTTCTCCCGATCAATCTACTCAGGGTGGGCCAGCTACAATGGACACACAGTCTGTCATTGGTGGGGCTATTGAGAAGTATGCGCGAGAGCGCAAAGTCTTGATCGATGCTCACCCACAGCTTCGTCAGGAAGTGTGGGATGCATGGGCACAAAAGATTCGTGATAGCTATGCCACAGATTTTGCCACTCTCCCTCGCGCGAGCAAGGAAATGGTGATCCGCATGATTGAGCACGAGTTGACGAACAAAGTTCCGCCACTCGTGCGCGGTGATCCGAAGGTGGCTGCTCTGATGGCTGTTTACGATAAGCCTCCCCCTTACCAAGGCAAGCGAATGGCGTTTGAGGCTTTGGCCAACTTGGGAGTGGAAACCTCACAGCGTTGCAAGGACGTGTTCTGGTACTTGGGACCAAACTTGGAAGACAAGTTGACTGGCCGAGTACAGTTGACGGCACGCCTCGATGCTATGCAGGCTGAGTTGGTGGCGCTGCGCCAACAGGTGGCGGGTGCTACTTCAGCAGCTGGAGCATCAGCGGGGCTGCCGGTTACAGCACTGAACAAGCCTGAGAAGTTCAAGCCCAACGGCAGTGTCAGCATCCATGATTGGGTGGTCACTGTTGAGCACTACTTGACAGCACTGAAGCGACCAGTTGGCGAGCACATTGCTGTTGCTGAGTTGCTCATGCCATCTGACGCTCTCGCCGAGTGGGCGAGGCAGACAGAGGATGGTGCGGCCAAGACAGTGGAGGCACTATTCAAGTTCCTTGTGGAGCGCTATGGTGGCATGGATCCAGCTACTCAGGCTCGCAACAAGCTCAACAAGTTGCGACAGAATGGCAGAACGGCTTCAGTCTATTTGCAGGAGTTCCAAGCATTGGTGGGCCGCGTGAACAGTGGCCTCATGCCCATGGTCAAGGCTGAGCAGTTTGAGTTGTACAAGCGCGGCTTGGATGCGCGTGTGCGCGATCAGCTGCAGTACAACACGGCAACGGGACTTCCTTGGGTTCCTAAGGACTTGGCCCAGCTGCAGAAGCTGAGCGTGTATCTGTACAATGATGACACGGCGGTGCAGGAAAAGGCACATGTGGCAGTTGCGGCCAAGCCGCACGGGGTAGGAGAAAAGCGTTACCCTCAGCCGAGTGCGCACACGGCAAAGAAGGCGAAGACATTCACGCCTCTTACCGGTGGCACATCTGCTGGTGGTGCTACACCCGCTGCGACTCGCACCTGTTACGTATGTCACTAGCCGGGTCACATTGCGAAGAACTGCCCCGCCAAGAAGGGCAAGGCCAAGAAGGTTGAATAGGATTACGCCGTGATTAATGTAGATGCGGTTGATAGCCAGTTGCTTGAGATGCAAGCAGCAAACTGGTTTGATGATCTGTCTCAAGTGCATGTAATGACACATGCATGGCAAGCACATGACAAGTTGCCACTCTTTGATGTTGAAAAAGTGGAAGAGAATGCTTGTGTGCTTGTACATGTGGAGTTCAACATGCTTACCGATGTGTTGCATGCATTGACTGAGTTGCAGAATAAGCACAGCACCTTGAGTATGGTGGTGATGGTGCCAAAGTATCATGGCCCATGGTTAAAACATACTCGCGGAGGGTCTGTGTTGAAGTAATTCAGCAAGCGTGAAACAAGGACAGTACGATTGTCAGCCATATTGATCAACCCTTGCATTAGTCACGGACTCTTGGCTACATTTCAAGGACGGGTGGTACCTCTGTTGTGGACATTTAGTGGCACAATGCAAGGTGTAAACAGTTCGTTCTTGATTGACACTGGTGCAACACACAACTTCGTTGAGGAACAATGGGTTGTGCGCAACAAGATAGCGTGTAAACCCTCAGCATTTTCAGCTGCCGGTGCGGGGGGGGCGTTGCCAGTGAAAGGGGAAATAAAAATGAAAGTAAAGATTGGTAATTATCATGCCACTCTTACTTTCATAGTGGTATCCATCGACATATCAGGTGTTGATGTGGTATTAGGACAGGAATGGCAGGAAAATGTCAAAATGACATTGGATACTGGCGCACGTTTGTGCACGGTAAAGAAAGGTCGTAAGCGTGTAACATTGTCTGTGAAAGGGTCACATAGCTTGGACCACAAGCAGCCCGACCCTGCGCTACTCACTGCACTGCAAGTGAAACGTGCGTTGCGCAAAAACACACCGGCTTTTCTGGTACACTTAACGTCGTCGGACGACTTTGTGCCGGGAAATACAGAAGGTGTTGCAGACATCATTGAGAAGTATCAAGATGTGTTCTCAGATGAATTGCCAGGCTTACCTCCTAATCGAGGTGTCGGACACACAATACCACTCATTCCTGACAGTGAGCCTCCGTTTCGGCCTATATATAGGCTGAGCCCCCGAGAGAGGGGGGAAATGGAAACTCAAATCAAAGAGTTATTGGAAAAGGGATTGATTGAACCGAGTTCTTCACCCTTTGGCGCGCCCATCTTGTTTGTGATGAAAAAGAATGGAAAGCTGCGCATGTGTGTGGATTACCGTGCTTTGAACAAGATCACGGTAAAGAATCGATACCCGTTGCCCCGGATTGATGATGTGTTTGATAAACTGTCGGGAAATGCGTACTTTAGTACGTTGGACTTGACAAGTGGGTATCATCAAATCCGGATTCATCCTTCTGATGTTTACAAGACAGCATTCAGAACACCTTCGGGCCATTATCAATACAAAGTGTTACCTTTTGGATTGACTAATGCGCCGGCAGTGTTTCAGAAGGAAATGAATAAGATTTTTGGTGGCATACTTGGCAAGTATGTTATGGTTTACTTGGATGACATCATTGTCTTTAGTAAAACCAAGGAAGAGCATAAGCAGCACTTGGAAGCGGTGTTCGCCTTGCTGCGTACACATCGCTTGTTTGCCAATCTTGCGAAGTGTGACTTCTGCAAGACGGAGTTGCCATTCTTAGGGCACATTGTGAGCGGTGCGGGTGTGAAACCTGACCCTCGCAAAGTGCAAGTTGTAAAGGATTGGCCTCAACCTAAGAATATCCATCAGCTGCGATCATTCTTGGGATTGGCAAACTACTTTCGCAAGTTTATGGTGGGGTACTCCACAGTAGTGGTGCCTTTAACAAAACTGTTGCGAAAAGATGCTCCATTCTTATGGACAGCTGAACAAGAAGCTGCTATGCAACAGGTGAAGCTAGCCTTGACTTCTGCTCCAGTGTTGGCATTGTCAAACTGGGACAAGCATTTCACTGTGGTTAGCGATGCGTCCACCCTTGGGTGTGGTGCAGTACTGTTGCAAGATGGCAGACCATGTGCTTATGAGAGTAGGAAGTTCATCCCAGCAGAGGTGAATTACACTACCACCGAGCAAGAGTTGCTTGGTATAGTACATGCTCTGGAAACATGGCGATGTTACTTGGAGGGGGTTCAGTTCACAGTGGTGACTGATCATAATCCATTGGTGTATTTCTCAACACAGCAAAACTTGTCACGAAGGCAAGCCCGCTGGAATGAGTTTCTGTCTCGGTTTACCTTTGAGTGGGTATACCGGCCAGGCAGAACCAATGTTGCTGATCCTCTGAGTCGTTGTCCATCATTGTTGGCAGCTATGCGTGCGCAATTGCTTGCGACGCGCGGTACATTGCCACCGGATGATGAGTTTGTGCAAGCTGTTGTGCAAGGGTATGCTTTTGACCCATGGTTCTCGTCAGAGGACAACGTGCAAAAGCTGAGCAAACGAGACAACTTGTATTATGTGGGCACCAGCTTGGTAATACCTGACCATGCTGGATTGCGTGCGAAATGCATAGCTGATGTACACGATCCACCGTACGCTGGGCACTTTGGCAGTCGCAAGACTGTTAAAGCAGCGCAACAGTTGTATTAGTGGCCATCGTTGCCTGTTGACATAAAACGGTATGTCGACACGTGTGACAAATGTCAGCGTGATAAGCCGTTACGTCAGAAACCCGCTGGTTTGCTGCGACCATTGCCTATTCCTGATGGCAAATGGGAAAGTGTGAGTATGGACTTAATTACTGAGCTCCCAGAGACAGCATTAGGTCACACTGCGGTTGCAGTTTTTGTGGATCGTTTGACAAAAATGGTCCACATTGTCCCTTGTCGCACGGAGATAGGCTCCCGTGAGTTGGCGATGGTTTTTGTCGCGTCTGTGTTCAAGTTGCATGGCTTGCCCCGCAACTTTGTGTCAGATCGCGATCCGCGATTTGTGGCTCAGTTTTGGAAGTCGCTATGCAGCTTCTTACACATTCAGCAGAACATGAGCACTGCTTACCATCCACAGACGGATGGTCAGACAGAACGCGCCAATCAAGTGATTGAGGAAACCATCCGGCATTATGTGAGCCCGAATCAGAGTGATTGGGATATTTATCTCCCAATGGCTGAGTTTGCGATCAATAATGCATGGCAAGAGAGTGTGCAGGAGACTCCGTTCTTCTTGAATTACGGAGTGCATCCACTAAGTCCTGCGAACATTAAATTGCCCGCTACTGACGTGACTCGCGTACCTGCAGCGCGCGAGATGGCTTCGGCCATGCAGGATAGGTTAGCGATGGCAAAAGACTGTCTGCGCGCAGCGCAAGACAGACAAAAAGCCCAAGCTGATGCACATCGTAGAGAGGCCAACTACGATGTGGGCTGTTCGGTGCTTTTAAGTACCAAAAATGTATCCATCAAGGGAGTGGGTACCCGCAAGTTTTTCCCTCGCTGGATAGGCCCTTTCAAAGTGACTGATCGGGTCGGCACTCACGCGTATCGTTTGGACTTGCCAAAGTCGATACGCATTCACAATGTGTTTCACGTGAGTGTATTGAAACCATACCGTTCTGACGGTCGGGTTCGACCTCCTCCACCCCCCGTTGCAGTGGATGGCGACGATACTTTCAAGTATGAGGTGGAAGCAATCCTGAGTCACCGTAAGCCTTGACGCGGACGCGCGCCGTCTTACGTGGTGAAATGGAAAGGGTATGGTGTTGAGCACAACACGTGGGAGCCCGAAAGGAATCTTACCAACTGCCAAGAGATTCTTCGGGGGTACTGGAGTGCTGTGTCCACACGCGGACGGTAAAAGGGTGCTGGCAGACATCTTTACCGCTTCGGCCCTGATTCTCTCACTGCTTTGGTTCTCGGTGCTCATGGTGGGGCTTTGCTAACCCTTCAATGAGGACATTGAAACCTAAGTGGGGGGGAATGTAACGGAGTGCTACCTTTATAGAGGTTCCCCGCCCTTATTTAGGATTAAATAAGGGTCCCAACGGGTATATACAGCCAACTAAGCCGTATTAAGGCCGTTAACCTAGTGTTAAGGCCTTAATGTAGTGTTACTTAACTGTAACACTGATATCGACATGAGACTCATGTCTCATGTCGATATCAGCTGTATGGCGGCTCTGTTAAACGCAACAGCCGCCATAGCCAGGGGATCTTCTGCTCCGGCAGTTGCCCCTGGCGGCGGCGGTGTGATCGGCGTGGCTGGTGGCGGTGTTGGGGTAGGGGATTAAAGGGAGGAGGAGCACCCCCTCTCCTTACAGGTCATATAAAATGATGTCAAGGTGAAAACCTTAAGTAAGGGAAAAGCCCTTTACATGATATGTCACAATTCTAACCCACCCTGTCAGTCAGTGACGCATGCATGCATGTGCACTAACCTGCACATAGCCGTCATATTAGCGCGACTCCATGCACCAACCAATATGAAACGGACCGGATTAAACTCCCCCGCCGCTGCTAGCAAAAAACCCTTGCCTCGATCACCCACAATTGTTTTCGTTGTGACGATTGTTGCATGTGTATAGGTTTTGCGAGTTACATATATATATGCAGACGTATGCTTATCATTCCCATCGTATTTGCGATCATGTGTATAAGAATGCAATGTTGTGTGTGTCAATTAATATGGGGTGGGGCGGCAAGCTGTACCATAGCATGTCATCTTTTTATGAATTACAATAGTACACAGGCAATAACATGGTCGCAGCACGGACCATGTATTTGTGCACATACATTAGGCGGTTCTTTGTTTGATTGGTTCCGGAAGCCCCCCCCCCCNCCCCCCCCCCCCCCCCCCCCCCCCCTCTAGGGATTGGCTTGAACCTGCCATACACCCCATTTGTGAGCTTCATAAATGCACAAATTGTACATAAGCAATTATTTACTTAATGGTGGTGGGTCTGCTTCCCTCAGCTCGGCATGCATTCATATGCACCTAATCAGCGGCATCGCACGAGCATCGCATGTGATGCGATGGCCGGTTGAAACGAAAGGGAAGAATATTTACGTTGTCACATGTTGTTACGCATGGTTCATGACGTGTTACACTGCTTAAAAGCTTATTCAATCACACAGCAGATCATGCTGTGATGTGAGCTTGTTGAGCAGCGCAATCCATTAATTGACGCTTTTGTATTATATCAGCTTTGTATAACAAGAATAATTTATATGTTCTTACAAATTGTAAAAACTTGAAAGTATGTTCAACAATTTTCCAACTGGAGTCCATGAAAAAGTAACTCCAAGTTACTTCAATCTATACAAATAATCAGTTTGCATCAACGGTGTGCGCGTTGTTACAAAAACTTTTGCTTTACCCAATGGGCACGCTGACCAGTTTTAAGCAAGCTTTTACATGATTGGTTTTTAATCCCCACACATATTTAGCGGCATAAGGTGAAGTTTATGTTAATTTGGTCTATGCGCCAATTATCAAACGTTAATAAAAATAGAAATGTACACGATAGCGCATACCATATTAGATTCTGTAACTTATACGCCAAACACATACGACATGACCTCTCCACCATGTGCTCCTTGCAATATCACAATTTAATACACTATTTGAAACAATATACATTTGTTAGTATTGATCATAGCTAGTTTGCAAAATGCGACAAGAAAAAAGTTACGTATATAACTTTACAATAGTGCATAAAAAGCTATCTAACATTGTGTAAATGTATGATGCAGTAAATGATCTGCTCTTAACAACAATCTTACAATATATAGCGCACCACACCATTTGACTTTTATCAATGACCCTTGCACAAGAAAGTTTGCAAATCAACAACAACAACTGTAAACTCGGTCATCAAGGACAGCATTCTTTGCCTCGCAGAGCCACCTGTTGATAAAAGATTACCGTGCGCACATTCCCGCTTGGAGTCCAAAGGCACCGTATAGTAATGCTTACAAGGGATGAATGTCAGCAGGCATTCTAGCAGGCAATCCTCCGGGTTCGGCTACAGAACCGTCTGCAGCAGCGCTGGTCTAAGACCGAAGGCGCGGGCGGCCGGGGTTAGGGTTTGGTTCAACACCTGGCGCCGGCCTCTTTGGCTCCGCGGCGGCGGTGGCGGCGGCGACATGGGTCGCGTGATCCGCGCCCAGCGTAAGGGTGCTGGAGGTATCTTTAAGTCGCACACCCACCATCGGAAGGGCGCCGCCAAGTTCCGCAGCTTGGACTACGCGGAGCGCTCCGGCTACATCAAGGTGAGCTGTTGGGGTCAAGGAGCTGCAGAAGGAGTTTGTTGCAGCGATTGCAGCAATCTGCTGATCGCGCGTTGATTTGCGATCTTCGAGTAGTTTGTAAACCCCGCAACGTGTGTGGTAAAATGTGAGGCTACCGGTCGACAAAGTCCGCCTGTTTCCAGGCGGCGGTGTTAGGGTTTTCTTTGGTCAGATGCGTCCCTTGTACCTGGATTGCACATCTATCTATCGACAGATTGCATTAAAAGCAAGCATGCTGCAGTAGTGACGTTATTGAGATGCTCATGTTGTGCAGTTACTGCAATTGGTCGGTCTCTTGGTCTTGTTAGCAACGTCGTCTTGTTTCGCTTATATGCATTATGTCAATGCTACGGGACGGTTGTTTTCTGTTGTACAGCTTTGGAGTGAGTCCTCTCTTAATTGGCAAATCACATGTTGGTGGGCGCAATGGAAGCAATTGCTGACCCCGAGTAACATCGCAGGGTGTCGTCACAGACATCATCCATGATTCCGGTCGTGGTGCCCCGCTCGCAAAGGTGACTTTCAGGCACCCTTTCCGCTTCAAGCACCAGAAGGAGCTGATGGTGGCAGCGGAGGGCATGTACACTGGCCAGTTTGTGTACTGCGGCAAGAAGGCCACCTTGGCTATTGGCAATGTCCTGCCCCTGCGCACCCTTCCTGAGGGTACCGTTGTGTGCAATATTGAACAACGACTGGGCGATCGTGGTGCGCTTGCTCGTGCATCAGGCGACTACGGTATCATCATCTCCCACAACCCTGACACCAACCAGACACGGTATGGCACTTTGGTTGCCCTCATGGTCACATATATAAAGTTGGTACGAGGCTTGCTCGCAACCATCCGCACAGCTACTGTATAGCACTGTATGCATGTCGCAACTAGCAGTTTTGCATGCATGTCTCAAATACTGGCCTATCGTTATTGCTGCTGTTTGCGCATGTTACAGTTGCAACTGTCTGCAGTGTTAAGCTGCCCTCCGGTGCGAAGAAGATCGTTGCCTCTGGCTGCCGTGCCATGATTGGGCAAGTTGCTGGTGGTGGCCGCACGGAGAAGCCCATGCTCAAGGCAGGCCGCGCTTACCACAAGTACAAGGCCAAGCGCAACAGCTGGCCTAAGGTGCGTGGTGTGGCTATGAACCCCGTGGAGCATCCCCATGGTGGTGGTAACCATCAGCATATTGGTCACGCATCCACGGTGCGGAGGGACGCTCCCCCCGGCCAGAAGGTTGGTCTTATCGCTGCGCGCCGCACTGGTCGTCTCCGCGGTCAACAGGCCGTCAAGGTTGGAGCTGGCAAGGAATAGACATGACTATTATGATTGGATGCACTCAGCTTGTAAATTTTCAGCCACATTCTTGCTGGCTTGCATGGCTTGGGGCGGTACTGAGCTGTCTGTGGATTGCGCTGTTTTCTTGAATTCACACATTACTTGGTCGGCAGCCACATGCTTCACAGCAGATGTGTTGTGGTATGTTGGTCACAACATGCACAATCTGCCAACAACATTTTGCGGTAGATGGCCGCAGTGCCGCAGGTGAGACCCGTCAGTAGTAGTCCTGCTATTTGTTTCAGCTGCCAAGATTAATTGTCTGGTGTAGTTTGTGTTCCTGTTTGCACCACAAGGTATACAAATGTGGAATGGCTAGCACGGTGGACAAATAGGCTACTTGTTTTAGCTGCCAAGATTAATTGTCTGGTGTAGTTTGTGTCCCTGCTTGCACCACCAGGTACAAATGTGGAATGGCTAGCACGGTGGACAAATAGGATGCAGCTAGATGCCAGGACAATGTGCACACACCAACGCAACATCAAAGCTGAAGCCGCGTCATTAGCATATTGAGCTGGCTGCAGCACGCGCTGCATTCATTGTTACAGGCCTGTTGCTGAGATGGCATGTGACAAGGTTACAATACTGTGTCAGTTTGAGAGGACTGCATGCTGAGTTGGATTACCTGTTCAAATGCACTGTTATTAACACATCGTAGAGCCTGTAATGCAATCCAATTCAGTAAATTGGCGCTGCGGGTTCGTGCAGCAACAAACACTCTGGATTGTTGTTTGCAACACAGCCATTATGGCTAGCGTTTACCTACAGGTTTATCGCAACAGTTCCGTCGTAAGGCAAAGCGTTTTGTACACAAACTTTGCGATTACGCAGCAGAACAAATATACACAAATAACATTGAGCCTCCATTCTACACCAGACAGTGTATATAAGGGGTATGGTACGGTGTGTAGCCACGTCGTAACATACTCACTATTTTATTTTTATCAGACGCTTACAAGGTCCCGGTGTCAAATCCATAACGCTAACACAACAAAACACATCCAAAACAATCACGGTGCGAAGACCAATGACAATACAACTATGAACACTGACGAAACATCCTCAGGACTATCCACTGGCTGCCACTGCTACACATCTTTAACAGGCCCTGCAGTACATCATCACAAAGGGCGTGCACCACAACAGGGAATGCACGCCATCTTGCGGCACATGTCAATACAAGATATGATTGGTCTACTCCGCACATATTTACATCTCCGCTCCTCAACAAAATCAACAACTGCCCACTAAGCCAGTAACTCAAAAATGTTCACAGCAACTATCCAACAAAGGCCTCCCCCAAACTTCAACCATCAATTGAAGAATGCCAAAATTGGTTCACGTAGGTTACAAGGTAACCTACCCTCAGGCAGGCAATCCAACCATTCCCGTGCAGTCAATCAATCCCACTGGAACAACATCACCAAAGCTGTCACGTTGTCCAGAGTGCCCAACTTTAGTGCGGACGCAACAAGCGCATCGGCAGCAGCCTTGGCATCGCCATCAGCTTTGGATGCAGAAGCCTGCAAACTGGACAGTACAATCTGACCAGCCGCGGCATCCGACACAGCATCCCACAAGCCATCAGTGCCCAGAATAACACACATATGCGGTGGCCGCAGCCGCAAAGTGTGCACGTCCGGCTTCGCAGACACCACAGGCAGCGGCACCTAAGCAGCCATGATTAGCAAAGGCCAAACTTGTTATCAATCTCACAAATGACTTTGCATGCCCACCTTGAAGTCCAGATCGCCCAGCGAACGAGAAACAGCCAACCTCATTGGCATGTCACCGCTGGCTACCCGCCAGCATCCATGGAACTCCAAGTGGCCACCAACAGACTCCACACGCTTGCGCTCAGCATCCAGGTTGGGCTTGTGGTCAGTAGTAAGCCGCTCCACGCTTCCGTCACTGTTGCAAAGGACGGCACGGCTATCCCCAGCGTTGGCTATGTACAAAGCTTGCCCCAGCAACAGAGCAACCAGAGCTGTGCACCCATCACGAGTGCCCTGTTCTTTTGTCATGGCCAGGATCTCTTGGTCAACCTAATGTTACAGCACAACAAAGGTTATACATGCAGTCAGATTGGTAGACATGCATAGCTACGTGCTACCTCATACCTGTTCAAATGCGCGCATCATTGCTGTAGACACGCTGGCCTCTTCTTGAAAGCGCTGAGGTCCAATGCTTCCTCCAAATGGCAACGATCGATCTGCCCCAAGAATTATGTGCAGCCTGCGAGATGCGTATTCCGCTGCTTTGGCGCCATTGTGGCCATCAAACACCGCTGCGCAAGCGGAGGTCACATTGATACATGACCAATAACAAGCCGGTGATTTACCCAAATGGTTACACATACCACAGTACGAACGCTGCAAGCCATCCTGTGCTGCAGCCATACCACCGCGAGGGGCGAAGGTGAAACCTGGTACAATCGCGTGCCGGTCCTCCATGTAAGGACGTTCGCTTTTCGCCTGCAATGCATGTGTGGAGTATCAAGTAACAGGCGCAAACACACTGGACGGCCCTGCAGTGCTATCATCTGCTGGCGTGCCTGTGCAACTCCAAATCTCACGGGACCCAATGTCTGTGAACTGTTGGTCTTGTCACTCAGCAGGCTTCTGGAAGGCTCTGATGTTGAAGGTTGTAGATGGGATGCTTCACTATACGGTGTGGGCCGCGAGGCACTCACTCCTCCACTCCGTTCCTTCTGAAAACGCCGAGCAGTGCTCTCTGCAAGACTGTAACTCTCCTTCTCATCAGCCTACAGCCACACAACAAGTCAACCAGCGTTTTGCAAGGCATTTGAAATGCCTGAACACAGAGGGTCTGGTGGCAAAACTTGCGAATCAAGCAACCTGCAGTTCATCTTCAAAACTCAACCGTGCAGCTTTAGGGGAGGGTTTGTGCTTCTTCCTAGGGGGCTTTGAGGGCGATGATGCTTCACTGGGAGGAGCATCATGTGAAGACTTTTGAGGGAGCTGCTGGTCGGTGGTGCTTGCCCCAACCTCTGACTGCAGCTCCTGTGCACCCGCAAGCTCTGCCGTCTCATTGAAGACAGCAGTAGCAACCTTTGAGCCATGTTCACGCTCTTCGGCGGCAACCTTCACACCTTGAGACTTAACATTGCCAGCATCTGCAGCTGGCGCCGTTGACGTTGGGTTGGGGTCTCCGGGAAGGGCACTCCTTAGAACACTCTCATGTTGCTCTGCCACTCTGATGTCAGCAAGCGAGCCTGTTCCTCCTCCAGCTGCAAGGGTACGCTCTGTGTGGACGGTATGATGTAAATGTCTGCTTGTATAATTCAGGCCGTTGCGATCAATTGGATGGTGATTGGCAATCAGACTGACCTTGAGCCCGATCAACATCATCTCTGTGTTGGGACGCGGGAGACTGGCCCTTTGGGCTGGCCATGATAATGCTGCGGGGGCGTGTTGTTCCGTAAACCACTGGTGCTGGCATCAGCATCAAGTAGAGTAGCAGGCAGCATGCAGGCAGTGCGAGGTCAACGAGCAATCCCAGCTGTTACGCTGGTGGGAACTGTTGTTGCTGCCATTCACCCCAGAGGCTTGCCAACGCCTCACAGACAACTCGAAGCCCTGCACAACACAGGCAGTCCATGACAAGCAGCTTACATTGTGCGAACACAGTGTGGCAACGTCATAAGCAATGCTGGGCACGCAGTGCAAACCACGCATACATGATGGCTGCCAAGTCCCCAACTGGTGCATGCAAATGTTCACCAGCACAGAGAATGACTAATCCAAAAGTGTGTGGTGTGCGACGAGTGTGGGTTTGAGTTGCGCCATTATGCTGGTCTCCTAGCGAAGTGAAGCCAGGTCACACATGGCCGAAGCATGTTCATAAATGTGTTGGAACATGGAGATCAGTGGATGCGACTCGCAGATCAGTCTGCAAGGCTGAACTGACGTCATCAGGCTGCATGACACAGCCAAATGGCTGTACTAACGCATAATCACGTATAGATGACAGCGCAGGTGGGCAATCGTATGCATGTGTGCATGCATGGAAGCATGCAGGACGACAGAGATCGACACGAGCGCGGTGATCAGGGCAACCCAACAACACGTTAACGTGTGCAGCAAGATGTGCGGTTACCACACACCCGCACATGCTCTGGCCAGGCACCGTGAAGCAACTCACCATGACATGCCAGGCGACAGACCTTCCAGCTGCGCCCAGTGCCGACACAGCAGAGACGGATGAACGGATGCTAGCGATCAGCCCGTCAGTACAGGAAGATCCGCACCGCTTTACAACTTACACCCACACATGCAGCCTCTCAGCCTCCGCTCAGATCACCACCACCACTGTCGGCATCACCGCCGCCGCCACCTAGGAGCAGCAGAATTAGGGTATACAATACTACAGCTGATGTCGTTCTGCGCTGCTTTGCTTTGAGCTAAGCACAACAGCAGTGGTGAAGGTGCCGGCAAGTGGTTTTTGTGTTGCTTCCGGCGGCGTCGTGGGCGGCGTCGTGGGAGAGTGCTTGTGCGTGCGTGAGGGTGTTGATGTTGCCAGGTTGCGGTGCTATTGGCTGGCAGAACTGCAACAAGCTAGCGAGGCGTTGAGGTGGTGTCTGTAGCGAGGTAACAGCAGCAAGCTGAACACTGGGTGTTGTTTGTAGCGGGCAGCATGGCAGACGGGGCAGTTGCGGTGGAGAGCGGTGCGGACGGTGCGGGGCCCAGCAGCAGCAGCGGCATGTCCAAGGGAAAGCGATTTGAGATCAAGAAGTGGAACGCCGTGGCCTTATGGGCTTGGGGTAAGCTGTAGAATTGAAGCAAGCGGAGCTGTAATCATCTTACATCGATGATGTTTCAGTCACGCAAGGCTTTGTTGTTGTCCATTTCCTCGATTAAGCCGCACGTCGTCTGGTCTGGCTTGTCATGTGCTGCCTATTGCTTATTCACCGTTTACTGCTGCCGTGCACCTCTAAGTGCAGCGGTACGTGTGGGAGAGAGGCTTCTGTCATTTATGTTATGAGGAAACCATGTACAACTGCATGTAATTGAGCAACAATGCTGAGAAGTAGCACACAGTCATACCATGGCTTACAGCAGGATTGCATGCTGTGTTCGTCTGTCGGGATTGCTCTTGAGCGCCTCACCAGTTGCAGTTGTCTTCGCGACACGCAGCTCCACAAAGTATCCAGGACTCAACCAACGCTTCTCTCTTGTTCTGCAGACATTGTCGTCGACAACTGCGCCATCTGCAGGAACCACATCATGGACTTGTGTAAGCTCTCAGCGTGTTACTTCTCACTGCTTTGTGGTGGTTAATGCTGCAGCTTCTCCTTTTGGCAACTTGTGCTTCGTATAGCATCTTTGTGCGGCTGTGCATTGTAGTTCATTTGTAGCATGCGGGTGGGGAGCTCATGTGTGAATATCGGCAGGCATTGAGTGCCAAGCTAACCAAGCAAGCGCTACAAGCGAGGAGTGCACGGTTGCGTGGGGTATGCGGTGTTGGCAGCCTGCGTAGTTGCAGTTTGAGCTGAAGTGAGAGCAGCTGTTTGGTGTGCAGTACGTCCATATCCTCAAGCGTGTTCCATGCAGGGGTGTGCAACCATGCCTTCCACTTCCACTGCATCAGCCGCTGGCTGAAGACACGCCAAGTTTGCCCGCTAGGTTTGACCCCATGCTTCTCAAGAGTCATGGCTACATTCAAGCCAAGCAATGCATGTGGCAACCTTGTCTTCATGAGTAGGTGCTGTTGAAAAGCTTGTTCCGTCAAGTCTGACATCCTGTGTACAGACAACAGTGAGTGGGAGTTTCAGAAGTACGGACGCTGAAGCGGATGCAGCATTGAAGGTGGCGTGCAGGTTGTGTGGTTGCGCGGACTGCACAATGTCACCAGTGGCACATGCCGGATTGTGGTTGACGCATCAGCAGGCTGCACTGCGTGGAATAACTGGTTCACAGCCATCAGTGGTCTGGCAGCATAGTGAGTTTGGTGCGTTGCAGATTGTGCAATGCGTGCTGCTGCTTGCACTTGTTCGCATGCACACCAAGTAGCGAGTTGAACACTTGCTACCTCCAAGCATAGACCATCAACTGCTACTCCATGTACAGCGCGGTGGGTGCCTAACAAAAGCATGCTGCTTGCATTTGTGCCCATTGACTGTTGTAATTGTATACAAGAGATGGTATGCTACATTATTAGCATGCATGGTGTCAAGCACATGCAGTGTCATGCATAGCATCAAGCACACGGCACTCTTATACCAACAATTCATACCAACAATTCATGTCATTGATGCAGCACCGTGCTGCTCTCAACTCTACATAGCACTCTGCGCCTTACCCCATCAGCCACAGCAGCATGTAGGTTAACGACCAATCACCTGTCCACACGGGCAGTGTGTGCTACTATTGTAGGTGTACGTGTGGCTTAACCCGATGCTCAAGTTGGTGAGTTGTTGTTATTGTTGATTGGTTGCATGCTCATGCATACTCATGCATGTTTGCATAGGGTATGAGGCATTTGCATGTGCTCTGCCTGCCTTGAAGCGGCCGGAGGGGTTCATGCGCTTGGGTCGGCAGCGTGTATTCTGCACCTTGCAGCGCGCAGGCATTGGCAACCATGGGGCGCGGACTGGCAGCGGTAACAGCGATGCCGGGCTAGGCAATGATGGCACACCCCAAACCATGGAGGCAGACGCGGCGCTCACATAGAATGGACATTGTGTACACAGCTTGGTTCGTGTGAAATGCTGTGTAAGAAGCTGTGCACGCAGTAGACACCAATGCATGCAATGTGTCTTCAGTTCGTTGATGTCAACGTTACTTGCATGTATTGTAAGTCGGGGCACTCGTCGCATGTGGGAGAAGATACTGCATGGTCTCTACACAATGCATTGCTGTATGTGGACAGCTCCTTGTGTGTGCAGTCATGAGCTCGTTAAAAGTGGCAATAAAGGGACGCACTTGCACATGTTGGTCACATTCAACAACCATGGCCGCAAAGCAAGCATCGTAGCAACAAGGAAATGCACACCAACATCCATGATGTGACAAACTTGCTGAGCTCATGCACGTACGGATGGCATGGCAACTGTCATGGCTAGTTGCTTATTGGCTAGGCTAGCCCGGTGGTAAACTACTTTATAACAATGACTGCCCGCATGCTGTTTGCTCCTCACAATTATTGCATGCGCTATCATACACCACATTGCGTGTACATAGCTACCACTGTCAAGCAACGGCAGCACACGTTGACACTGTCACAACAAAACCAGGTTCACACTGCACTGCCACTCCGCAAATCCCCATTGGTTGCCGTTAGCAATGGATGCAAGACCAACACCAGACAGGGCCAATCTATGAGCTGTGATGCTACACTAGATCATTGTTTCAACTGCAGCAAAATTGTATCAATACACTGGTTAAAAGCACACAGAGCGATAGCAATAATCAAAGCTTTACATAAATGTTGGAGTCTCGGGGAGCTCCTCGAGGGATGGCCTCCAAGAACAGCCAGTTGCCCAAGACAGCACATCTGGCACGGTCACAATCTCCTCACATACCCGCTGCAGATTCTCATGTGAACCATCCACCTCGAATAACATCCAGCCAATACCACTGCTCTTGTCACCGCGGCCAGAATAGGACGTGATGGAAACATCATTGCTCGACAGTACAGCAGACACATCCGTCAACAAGCCATTGCGGTCTTTGCACTCCACGCTGAGCCACATGAAGTTCTGCTTGCCAGCCTGCCATGTAATCAGCGTCTGTAGCTGCCACTGAAAGGCTGCGGTTGACTCAGAACTCCTCGCAAGTTTCATCGGCTGCGGCTCAGAGCCATTATAAACTTTGCCGTTGGAATATGAAGACCCAACTGGTGTCAGCCTGCCGTTCAAGGCAGGCGTGTCTGCTCCGTTCGAGGAAGTTGATGGCTGCGGGGTTGAAGTAGTAGCAGAAGCTCCGTTGCCATTCCCATTGGAACTTGTGTCCCGGGTGTTCAGCTTCTCCACATCCATCTGTGTAAATGACTGGATTGCCTCCGATGTGAACGCAGCCCGGCTTGCCCTTGCTTGGTCTTTCAGGAACTTGGTCAGCTTGTGGCGCGCACTCCTTGTGCGCGCATACTTAAGCCACTGCTGGTGCAGCTTGTAGATCTTACTGGAGTTCACGGACCCAGCGTACGTGATAATCTCCACAACCTCAGCGTTTTTAAGTGCGTGACTCGGGGCGACAATGCTGCCATTCACCTTTGCGGCCACCATACGATCACCTATGTCAGAATGTATGTGGTACGCGTAGTCCACTACCGTGGCCCCCGTCGGCAGCGTAACCACTTCTCCCTGTGGTGTGAAGACAAACACGCGCCTTCCAAGTAGCTCCCCCGTGATCGTGTCAACAAACTCCCTAGCACTCATGTTGCCAACAAACTCATCCTGCCATTCCCTGATGCTGTTCAACCAGGATGCACGCCGCGCAATGTCCTCCTTGTCAATGGGCGTTCCATTGCCACCGCCAGCTCCCAAGCCCCATCCATTTGGTCCTCTTTGAGCAGCAATACCACATTCGGCCAGGCGGTGCATCTCCTCAGTGCGGATCTGGTCGCAAGTAAGGCCATGTGTGGTGAAAGGCTGTGGCAGCCAAAAGAACATACTTGCGCAATCACGTGCTGACCTGAATCTCCAAGGGGACCAAAGCACTCGTGCCGAGTGGCAGCACAGTGGTATGCAAACTCTGGTAACCATTTGGCTTGGGTGTTGCAATGTAGTCCTTGACCTGTACCAACACACTCACGCTTAGGGGACATGCATCAACGGCAAGCAGCTCAATGACAGACATGGACCAGCAATTCTAACATAATTACCGTTCCCGGAACCGGTCGCCACATAGCATGGATGATGCCCAGCACATGGTAGCACACCTGCTATTCAAAGACATCGGTAAACAGTTTGAACAGGCTCGGCCATCTGTCACTACAAACTTCCACAACAACGTGAAAGCACTTGACCTGACCTGAGTGACATTCCTGGTCTGATCAGCGCCCTCTCCTTGTGGGGCCATCTTCAACACGATGCGAAGCTGCATGACAAGGAACAGCGTGGGCATTGGGTTCTGCTCGCAGTTCTTGGCTGTCTGTGTCATACCTGGGCCACGTCGCGGATGTCTTGTATGCTACCTCCACGCTCCAACACCTTTTTCTTTAGACTGCAATACAAGCAAACAACCGAAAACTGTGTGCAGCACTTGGACCTACGATGCATTGGTTGAGTTCAAGCAGCAGGGTATTGCTTCAAGCACCTGTACACATCTTTGCACAATGCTGTGACAGTGGCTCGGGTTGTCGTAAGCTTCAGGAATGAATCGCGGTCAAAGGTTTCTTCCAAAATATGCCTTGCCTGGCAATAAAGATTTGATAAGTTACAAATTACTCCTGGGTACCTCCTGTGCACGCTGGAGCTACACACAAAGCTGACCTGTAAGACCACGTCGCCTTGTTGCGTGCACAACTTGTCCAAATGTCGCACCAACAACGAATATGTTTCTGGGTCGCTATATCGAAACGACAGCTCCTCCAGCTCCGACTGTTCAACAAGTATGTTATATGCGAAATGATGGGACCATGCACGCCGCATAAACCTCATCATCAGTGTTACAAACCTTGATTCTGTACACACCCAGCAGCCTTGCCAGCGGGGCAAACACTTGTAATGTCTCTTCAGCTATGCATTTCTGTAACAACATAAGATAGATATGTGTGTCTTGCTCAACCACGCAGTAATAATACGGAGAGCAGAGCAGAAATGCACACCTGCTTTTCGCGAGGCATGTGTTCCAGGGTGCGCATGTTGTGAAGGCGGTCGGCCAGTTTGACAATGATGACTCGAACCTGCACATGTCGCATAGTAAGCACATTGCTGGCAAGTATCATACCAACAAGTAGCTCTGGCAAAGGGCAGCAAAAGGCTGCTGTTTCCATCTTCAATGAAGCGCCCCTGCCGCATAGGCGGCGGAGACGTGCGCACCTCCTCAGTCATTGCAATGAACATCTGCTGAAGGTCATCCGCTTTCACATCCCGCACAACGGTGGTAGACTCGCCACGCTGCACCTTTCCAAGTTTGCTTACCTACAACAATACGTAATTGAGCGCAAAGCAGCGACAGCAGGCAAGTTTCACAATTCCTGAGCCATACAACAGGTCTCAGCAGTACCTTGGTTTCACCCTCTACAATTCGTCGGACCACATTGCCAAATTGCTGTTCAATGCGCTCAAATGTCACTGTGCATGTGTCCTCAACCGTATCATGCAACAAGCCTGCCAAAATAGTCTCGTAGTCCATTCCCTGAATATGCATCACAATCAAAAAGTTAGCTGAATAAGTTTAATGCACCACTCCCCTCTTGCTACCCAACAGAAGTTCAAAACCGCACGATAGCATTCTAGCTAATTACCAAATCGCCCAGAATGATGGCGACTGCAACAGGATGGATAATGTATGGTTCACCACTACGCCTCCGTTGGCCATGGTGTGCATGATACGCCAACTGCAACAGGACACATCAGTTGCACAAATACGGACAGCAAAGACCTAGACAGGGGGACAACTTACGATGCAAGTCATTAGCAACCTCCCTAACAGCTCACCTGCAACCCATCATGGACGAGCGATTGCTGTGCTGGTGTCAAATAACTTATGTGTGGTAGGAGCTCCTGTGCAACACAGAATAACGTGGGTACTAGCTCACACAACTACTCCACAGCAGGTGTTGCACAAGTTGCTATCCACCTGCCAAAGTGCTTCAGGAGTGACATCTGCTTTCGCAAAACTTTCAACCTTTGTGCCATTGCTGCTACTACCACCACTTGTTTCAGCCCTGGGACTGTGCGCATTACTTGCATCTGCTCGCGATGAGCTCGTAGACCCAAAAGCGCAGCATCGCAATGCAGCGCGGCGATCTTTGAACTCTCTTCCACAAGACACCTGAAAGCAATACATGAGTACTTCAGCATCAACAAATTGAAAGTGGCAAAACAACAGCAACAATATGCAACGCACAACACTACCATGCCAGCACTGGACAGCGCATCTTTCCGGCTGACGGCAAGGCTGTTGTGACGCCAACGGCATGCTGTGAAGTCCGCTATTGTTGTGCCATTGTCATTCTCCCGGTGCCCGCCTGACAGACAGCCATTATGCAGACAACAACACTCTCTGCATTTTGGTCCACAGCGCTCTGTCCTGCGTCCTCGAAGGGATGGCAGTTCTGGGCCTGTGCACGCAGTAACATTGTGTATTTGCCGTTGCTTGCGATGGATTTTCCCACAGATGATATCGACCACGACTGTAGGTAAGATTGTGAAGCTGGTTACACTGCGACTGCAAAGTCTGCTACACAAGAAAAGTGGAAAACGAGCGCTGCGCGCAAACTGCAAAGAGGACAAATATGCTTACGCACTACAAATATGATAAATTAGCAGCCTTTACTGCCAGAGTGTCTACATTCCACAGTATATCGAAAGCACGACCACAAAGCTGGCCATGGACAAAGTAATGACAACAAGAGATCTGCTACTTGCGTGCCCACCATCCACCAAGCACGAAATACATCATTGCTAACACAATGAACGGCGCCAATAACAGCATGCGAACTGCTCAACGCGATAAGTGCTCAACCAAAATGTCCTGCATGCAGCAAGCCGAGAAGGCAGCAGGCGACGTACAACAATCGGCTTCAGTTTCAGACAGTAAGCTGACATGCATGCTAACGTTTTTCTTACCGGTTAGCACACTAGCAGCAGCGTGGCTCGCCAAACGGCTCATGCTCGGTAGAGAGGAGCTAACAGCTGCTAGGGTTCACGCTAGGGTTGCAGCTCCCTGCCGCTGCAATCTTTCACGGACCCAGATAACAGTCGGATTGCAGCCTACCACCCATGCCCTTTACCAAAACACATCACAACGACAACCGCCAGGCCGGCCGCGCCGCTTCCACCGCCGCCTGGGCAACTCAGTGCAGCAACCAGAACAGCTATGCCACCGCCTGGGCGCGATATCCGAGGCATATTTCGATTGTAAACTATATCTCGCCTGGGATGATATTGCCCCGCCGAAAAGACTCAGTAATGCCAAGTCCGATCTGCTGAACCCGATCCACCCGCAAGGGACAGAGCGTCTACGACGTGGCCAAGCCATGGTCGCTATCCAATAGCGATCGACGGTTGCCCTCGTTTGAGAGACAGATCGCACACAGCCTGTCCTCCAGTCCTGATCTCAACACGAGATGGTCTTCTGAGTCCATTATTATGTAGGCCTAGGCCTACTCGAATAACCCACCTCCCGAGGCAGTGATAAGCATCGAGAATTGAACTTCTGTGTTATTGAAGAATAGAATAGAGAAGGGGCGGGATGGGGACCAATGCACAGGTTGACCTGGTATGTAACGGTGCACAGCGTGCAATGTTGGCAAGTTCCCACAAATCTTACGACACTCCCGCCAAATTGACAGTCTATCCCTTTTACGACCAGACTGGTAGTACGAGTAGACCAGCCATTAGGTCTCGCCGGCACGCTAATCATGCTGACGTCACGGGTCATAACTTATGACCCATGAGGTCTCATGACTCATAAGTCGTTACTCGTGACCGATAATCTATTTACCTTTAGGTTTGTTGTAAAGCAGGAGTTAATCATCGGAATTGCCATTCTGCGATGAAGTTTTTGTCCGCTGCACAGCAGGTGAGACGGATATCACTGTGCAGGCGGAAGAGGCTGCAGCCAGGTTGTTGGCCAGGGCGGCGGCGGCGGCGGCGGCGGTGCTGCCCGCCGTGCGCTAGCCGGTGGCGGTGGCCAGCCAGGAGGTCAGACCTATTTGGTCAGCACCATTACTCACCATTGTTAAAGCTGAAGCGGATGCGATGAGCTTCAGGCCGGTAGTGCAGGGCGCGCAGCAGTGGGCAGGGCAGGATGCTGCTGCAGTTGCTCAGCAGCAGGCAGCAATGGCAGTAGCAGCGCAGGAGGCGGCTGTTGTCAGTAGCTCCGTGCAGCGCAGTGGTGAGGTGCCTGCCGTTGTGTACAGAGCTGCTCCCACGACCGAAGAAGCTGGGGCTTTTACTGCCGCCTCAGGCTCGCCTGGGTCCAGCGGGGTGTGGGTTGGAGCGGGGGATGAGGAGGAGAGCATGAGCGAGGGCATGAGCGAACCGGATCGCGCCTTCGCCGAGGATGAACAGCTGGCGAGCGCAATGTCTGTGAGCAACTGGTTGCTCACCATAAGGCGGAGAAGGAAAGGTGTCCACTCCAAGCCCATATCCACCGTTGCAGGAGGCAACGAGCGCACTATCGAACGCAGCGACGTGAAGAACTCACCGGAAACAGTGCAGCAGATTGCTCAGGTGTCTTAGCTGAGCTGTCGTTGTGCTGGTTTTATGGCCTTTGCAATGTGTTTGCGAGCGAACATTTGTTGATATGCCGCATCGCACTGGCACTGTTTGTTTGTCGAAGCTTTGCTCGTACCATCAATGGAGATTACCTCAGCTGTCATATCAGTGCACGGAATCATGAGGTTTGTGGAGAGAATGTAGATCAGTTGTTAAAGTGCAAGCACAATGTAGTCAAATTGCAGTGAGATACTTGCCGAGACTGATAGATTGTGCTGCAAAGATGCTGTCACGCTGTAATCACCTAATACCTGCTTGCTTTGGAGACTGTCTGTGACATGCTCTTGGACGGTCCTGACAGGTTTTCGTTATTTGCGTGTGCAGGCATGCAGTCGTGTAGCAGTGTTCCAGATGTTGCAGGAGCAGGACAGGAAAACAGTTTACGAGTGCATGCAAAGGTTGGAGTACAATGATGGTGACGACATCGTTCAACAAGGTGCGTATATGGTTGAGCCGTGCATACTGGAGCACTGGATGCATGATGTCAGCACTGTAACTGGGGCTTGGACTGTGAAGCGCACGCATGTGAACTGCAGTTTTCGACCTCAAGTTGTTCGCTACTGATGTGACATACCACAGGTGAGGAAGGGAAAAACTTTTATGTCATCCATGAGGGGTCGGCAGTTGTGTCCCTGGATAGCGAGGAGGCGCAGTTTGGAGAAGATGGTGCTGGACCAAAAGTGGTTAACACTTTGGGGCCTGGTGACAGCTTTGGAGAGTTGGCACTGCTGCACAGCTGCCCGCGAAGTGCCACGGTCACAGGACGGGGACCTGTAACAGTCTGGGGTATTGATCGACAATCGTTCCAGGTCGGTTACAATTTGGGATCGGTTTCGATTGCGACTTTTGTGTTTATTGTCTCCATGTATGCCAGGATTTACTACGGCATGCGGCGTTTGAAAGGAGAAGGGAGTACATACAGTTTCTGGACAATGTCCCTCTGCTAAGTGAGTAAACAGCCTCCTGCACTGCTAATGTTTGGGTATCGCTAAGTCAGTTAGTTCACGCATGCAAAAGAAAGCACAGTAGTGTTTGACAAAGCAAAGTTGTAACACTGTGGTCTCTGTCAGCTGGTGTTGCTCATTATCGACTTGAATCTTTGAGCAGCAATGCATATAGGTGTCCCTTGTAGACGTCTGGCAGGACTGCAGTGTGCAGCTTTTTATGGTCAGCAGCGCGTCTGTACTATATATGTGTTCACATGTGACAGGTGCTTTGACTCCGTACCAACGGCAAACCTTGGCTGATGCGCTTGTACCTGTGGAGTACCAGGCTGGGACAGTCATTCTAAGTCAAGGTGTCACCAACGAGAACACAAAGTTTCACATCATTGCAAATGTAAGCAGCTTGTCGCCAGGTGGTTGTTTTTTTCTTGTTTTTTTCCTTACAGCATTATCTGGAGAGGCTTGCTGCTAGTCTATCTGCCTGATGCGTCTATCCTTTCTGCAGGGCACATGCACAGTGAGTTTGAAAGGATCGGCAGAGACATTTAAGCGACTACGCAGGGGACAGTACTTTGGTGAGATTGCGCTACTAGAAGAATGCAGTCCAACTGCAACCGTTGCTGCTTATACGGATGTCAAGGCGCTCACATTGGATCGAGATGCGTTTGTGCGGCTTCTTGGCCATGTCGAGCACATCCTACATGTAAGTTGTGCACGTTGCCTGCGAGAAGGAGGTTTGGCTTTGCTTTGTCCAGAAGCAGAACAACTTTGGTACAGGGTAATATGAAGACGTATACCTTTGACAAGCCACCTGCATCTGTAATCCCTCAAGAAGGTGAGTGGCAGTTGCGCATGGCACAGTACAATGCAGGTCAGTGCGTTTGCACAGAGATGTCTGATGTATGCAACCAAAACAGTGCACAAGCCTGGTACCACAGTCGCTCCAGCTGTCGGCAAGCCGCCTGCTGCTGCGACACCAAAGCCGAGGAGGTTCAGCCAGTTTGACTTCATCATTTATAAAGAGATTGGTAGGTCACATGTGGCCAGTTGTGACAGCTCGTTAGTGCGCCACTTGTTGTTGACACATTATTATGCGTTTCCGCAGGTCAAGGATTCACTGGATCCGTGTACATTTGTAAACTGCGAAATACCGATAAAACATGCGTGCTGAAGGTCATGAAGAAGGCAGAAGTTATTCGCATGGGCGAAGTTGAGCACATCTTGTCTGAGAGAAGAGCTCTGTCTCAGCTGTCACACCCGTTCCTGGTTGAGATGTAAGCTTCAGTAGTTTTGCGGCTAGGTGACCTGTCCAATTCTGCGGTCTGCTTGCGTGCATGGCCGGTTTACTAAAGCAGCAAGGCCGTGGTTGTATACGCTATATGCGGTTGACCTTTGTTACGTGATGACAGGTTGGGAAGTTTTCAAGATCTTGACTCGTTGTACATTGCCATGGAACACGTAGGTGGGGGTGAGCTCTTCGAATACATGGCCAAGAAGGAAAGGCTTTCAGTATCTGCGGCACGGTTCTATGCTTGTGAGGTGAGCAGAAGCCGTATGCTGTTTGCATCGTAAGGTGCCATCAGCTTGTTGTGAATCTTTGTGGATATCAACACAGGTGTTGCTTGCATTGGAGTACATCCACAGCGCAGGCTATGTGTATCGGGACCTTAAGCCAGAGAATGTGCTCATCAGTGATACCGGCCATGTCAAGGTGGTGGACATGGGCTTCGCTAAGAAGATAGACGACAATACAAGGTGCAGCAGCCACTTGCAAGCAAGCAGCCAGGTCCACCCCCTCCCATGTAAAGCTGAACCATGGTGTGCTTCGCAGGTGTTATACATTCTGTGGGACACCTGACTACCTCTGTCCGGAAGTGTTGCAAAACACAGGGCATGGCAAGCCTGTGGACTTTTGGGCGTTTGGAGTTCTGCTCTTTGAGATGCTTGCTGGGTATGTTCACCTAGGCAGAATGCGTTGTGTATGGTGCGCAATATATGTTGTATGCGCACCATACCAGGATTGGGTGTCAGTGGCCTTAGCATTTGATGTTGTTGCTTGTACAAGTGTCACATCAACTGCGCAACTCACTATCTCATGTGCGCTGCAGTTACGCGCCGTTCACAGACTCCAAGCTGATGGTAACGTATCAGAACATCCTGTTTGTCAAGCTGGCTTTTCCACCGGGATTTGATCCAGCAGCTCAAGACTTGATAGCGAAACTACTGGTTGTGGACACGACACGACGACTGGGCTGCATGGCTGGAGGTGTTGAGGACATCAAGCGGCATCCATTCTTTGCGGATGTTAACTGGCAGGCTGTTGCTGACAGGCAGCTGTTCCCGCCTTACATCCCACCTCCTCAGACGTTGACCAACATGAAGCCAATCACGCTGCCCTCAGATGGTCCAATACTGGGGAAAGCTGAACAATTGATGTTCGCAGATTTTTGAGATGTGTCTCGATTCATACAGGATGGCAACTAGCATGCCAGTGTTATTGGAAGCGATTCGTTAGGCTTGTTGTAGGGACCGCGATGCAAACCAAGTCATTCCGCGCGCAGTGGGTAGCTTAGTAGGTGGTAGTTGTCAAAACATCTCATGCTTCAGCACCAGGCCTGAGGCCTAACTTCCAGTGTGACAAGCTATAACATAGTTGATGTTATGCTGAGCACACTAGCTTGACAATGATTGGCAACTGTCTTATTGACATCACTGGCGACTGCAGCGCTGCCGACCGCTTTCTATTGCATGCCTGTTGCTGCACTTGCACAGCACATAGGCCACTTATATATTGCATGTTGGGTAGAAAGCCTTGGCATTCGCTGTCATGTTGCCCTGCTTGCCCTGTTGGTGTGTGTCATCGTATAGAAGTGTGCTCACTCTATGCAGACTGTCTTTGCCTATTGCCAAACTTGGCCGCCGCTAGGACAGCACGTGCGAATGCATGCTATGCTAGTGGTGCTATTGATAGATTCACCTAAAGCATCTTGAACAACTCGACGGGAGTTTTGTAACTTGTGCACCGGTGAAGTATTCCAAAATGTCAGCTTATAGCAACATCGGTTAGGTTTTTCAATCATTTGACAGCACGCACATGATTGGGGAGCACCATTCATGAGAGTCTTCTTATCAACCTCGTAAATGATTTTGTGCCATAATGCGTACATGGTTCTTTGATTGCGCTCAACATGTTGTAATTGGTGTATAATACTTATGTATCATAGAGTCAGTCATCAGTCGAACTTCTCTGTGTATTATGTGAGTAAAATCCGTGGCTTTGCATCTCAGGGACCAAAAGTTATGATATTTGCTGAAAGTATGCGCGTTGTAATCCTAAATATTGTAATTTTATAGCTATGTAAGTCGAGAAAGGTCAACATCTTACATACGCATGTATGTAAAGCACACCGGTGTTAAGCGTTATGTGTACAAATCTGCAACTATGTCAAACAACTGCAAGCGCAACGGCAGGCATTCCTATACAAATTCATGCTTCAATTACATATGAGCGTCAATGACTTGATAACATGATGTTGTATATTAGCTATATTTGATCAACATTTATTTAAGCATCTTGCAATCCATTGCATAGTTACCTGTAACAATAACATTACTATATGTCACTTTATGTATATGTATGTATAAATTATTGCAGTTTATATGCATAGATAGAGCTTTTCAGTTGTAATTAAGTGTCGATCTCATCTAATTAACGGATTCAATCCCTTATGTTATGCTGCCATTTGTATGCATAACACAACGGCCGTGGTGCAGGTGATGCGCGTGCATGCTTGTCCAATGGGGTTTGGGCTAGTAGTGAAGTTAGGTAGGTAGTAAGTAGGAAGAGCACCCAGTGGTGAATGTAAGTGTTGTGTGCTGTTGTGTGTGGTGTGCAATGCATGCCTTACATTGTGATACATGCCACAATCTCTGCATCCTATATATATTGTACACACTAGTTGCCATGTGAAATCATGGTACATTTCTTCAACAACTATATGTTAAACTCACGATTGGTTTATGTGGTAATATGCATGACCGCCGTAGTTGTGCATATATGCATATAGCACAAAGAACATGCAAGCAATCACGCCCATAAAAAATTGAACATGTAATCATTATATCTATAATGTTAAAAAACAACAGTTAGTGTGTTAAGAAAAATTAACTGCTTTTATATATATTACATTTAAATTTGACATGCACATTGACAAGTGTAACATAATTTATTGCTGAGGTTGAGGTTACACATGTGTAACTGTCGGCATATTATTTATTCATAACATGTGTAACCTCAACCTCAGCAATAAATTATGCTATACTTAACCGTGATATATGTATTTTAATGGGAACCATTATTAACCATTGATAAACTCACATATATGACACATCATTATGTGAAACCTCTGTTTAATACTGCAACTCGGATGCAATAAGTCACCAACACCTTGCATTATGCACGTTGTATGCTCATTAAGTCATTCTTGTCAGGTTACAATTTGCATTGAGCAATCCCCCCCCCCCCC
>RHPI01003369.1:1232496-1246197 GCA_009103225.1 Chlorokybus atmophyticus
AATCCCCCCCCCCCCCCCTCCCCAAAACCACGGGCGCGCGCATATATGTAAGCTCACATCGATATATTAATATATGCACTCAATACTGTTTGTTGATAACGACTTTTTATACGCATCAACATCAACATGTGTAATGAGGCCAAATATATGTTATGAGTAAATGTTGTAACAACTGAACGCACTTAGTTTTATTTTGATAAAGATTTACACTTTTATGTGATGAAGAGTACAATCATTATGATAATAACCTCAAAATTTACAAATATAACAATGCCCTCTTATGTATATAGGCCTCATCCACCTGGTTACTTGTGAACACCCCCTTGGTTCATGATTGTTGGAGACATAAGTCACAGCTCACAAGGCTCGTACCGGTAGCTTGGGCCCACATTGGGCTTTGGCATGTGTAATTCATCATGCTGTGTTAGAAGCAATTAACGAGGATCGCTACAGCCAGGTCAAGTCCGCTGCTCAGCTTGCATTAGCAATGAATGCGTTGTGTGGAGGCCGCTGACAATCCGCTGATCGGGCACGAGCCGCGCACCTGGCTTGGTTGGGCGCGCGCAGCACTTTTTGCTGAGCGGGCCTATCAAAACCGCCTAGGAAGCCCTCCACGTCACCCCTTGACCTGCGTCGCAGTTTGCTTGTGCGGTTAAGCTTAGCCGTGACCGTTGCTACTTGCCGGTGCGACACCGGTGTTGTCAGTGACAACTTGTCACCTCTGCTGACGCGCTCCTGTCCGGGTAAACAACAGTTGGAGACATGAAGGCCGGCGGTGGCCAGGACAAAAGGCCACATCAATCGGCTAACCATGCCCGCCGAGCAATGCGCGGTTACCATCGCGGTTGTAGCCTTTAACCGCCGACAGCCAGCGTGCCAGCCCGCTGCTCGGTTAAAGCAATATCGCGTGCCTTATATCCGATCTGTGGGGCAAGGATTTCGCCGTGGCTTGGATTCACGCGCAAAATGAAGTCGAAAGCAAATGTTTTTGCTCCAGTCGCTTATCTCACACAAGTTACCTGCACAAACGCAGAACCCGCCTCAATCATGGAACTAAGAATGCAAGGGCCATGTCTCCGCCGCAAGCGGGCAACTGACGAGAGTTTTGCGGGTTGGACGCATCGGCGGGGCACAAACTTATCGTCACTGTCTGGGGATTCGGAATCAGGGTTCGCGGTCTCGTTGCTTATTCCTATAAGCATCCGCAGGTGCTACCCTACCAGTTCGGCCGGTGAGCGCGTGGCGGCGTTATCCTGTCGCTTTCCGTATATCCTCCGCGGCGCAGCGGTGGCGTTGAGCTTAGCGGTGGGCGGCGTGTTGGTTGGTGTCGGTGACGTAGGCGTCGTTGTGGGGAGCTTGGGATCGGGGTCGTTGTCGTGGGTGGGCATCCCGTTGAAGTCCATTGAAGTCGGAGTTCAGGGGAGTGGTTTGCCCAGCTAAGGGCTTGCTTTGGGGCGGTGCTGGGTTGTTGCGCGTCGCTTCGCGTTGGCAGCGGCTTGCTCTGCGGGCTAGGGTTTTGCGAGGCGGTTGGCGCCTGTTGTCGCTGATTGCCATCTGGTCTGTGAACCTCAGCTCGGGAGGCTCTGTGTTTCTAACCTGATCAGGTAGCCAGCTTGTTGTATTACGGTTTATGGTACAGCAACATTCTAGTTGAAACCCATGTGTCCGTCCGTGCTATGGGCTGGGTGTAGCTGTGGCTTGGTTGGTTGTGACGATGCAAGCTGGTCGCGGAGGAGTGGCTTACCTGGGGGCGTTTGTCAGGATACACGAAGCCTGCCTGTATTATCAGGCAGGCAGGCGGGCAGGCGGGCTTGATAACAACAGGTCGCATTCAAGTGTTAGTGCTAGTGTTACAATATCCTTAGGCAGTATTGTTTTGTGCCTCTCACTTGGGGTATTCGCAATAAGTCCAGGCTTCTTACTGAGGCCATGCTCGCTTATATCATCCAAGTACGTATGATGTCACTGCAGGCATGGATAGGTGTTAGCGAAGCCTTCAATGACAACCGACTTGGTCACAGAGGGTACGTGTGAGCTGGTTTGAGCAAGCTGCACAGTACTAGCTTGCGCAAATTGTTGTCTCAAGCCAGTGATGTTTCTTTGACGTTGGCACTCCGCACATCCACAACACAGTACTCATGATCTTAACGATCTTGCAGCTTCTGAGCCACGGCTTAATCACCTTGAAGCACGGGCTCGCAGTGCTTGCCGACCTTACACCTCCTGCAGCGTGAGTGGCTCTGTGCAGTCTCATCACTTGTGTGCCCATTCAAGCATCACAGTCTTGGCGCTACTTGTGTCTTAGCTCGAATTTTATGACGACATTGCAATACTTGACACAGCTGTGATCTGTCAGGCTTCCGGCGGCATTCGCCATGGCCCTCTGCACGCAGTGGAGCTACCATGTGAGCGAACCGAAGATGCACAGTCTCCGGCGACCCGGCCGGCATCGCCCATGTCGGACGCGGGATCACCAGTGCGCAAGCCACCCATAGCGCCAGTCAAGCGCATGATGGCGCTGCGTGGCAACTCGCGCTTGAATCATGTGTTTAGGAGTGATACAGAGCTGGTAAGAAAGCTTCCTTTGTTGCTTTTTCAATTGCTTGGCATTCTGGTTTGTACAGTGTCTCATATTGTTGTATGCCGTTTCAAGGTGCAAGCGTGTAGCACCGAGACAACGCCACAAGCAACGCCACAAGCAACGCCGTTGACAAGTCCCAAATCAGAAGGGAGTTTCCCTGTGTTGAGGGCTGGTGTTGCCGAAGACATAGGCAGGAGGAGGTCCATGGAGGATGCCCATTCCAACGTCCAGGACTTTACAAACTATGTTTTTGCAACTAACGCAGAGCCTCTGCATGCTTACTTTGGCGTGTTCGACGGGCACGGAGGCGCATGCGCCGCGCAGTATGCCCGAGACCATCTGCTTATGAACATCCTCGCCGAGTCGCATTTTCCATCCTCTGCTGCACTGCGCGCTGCGTTCCTCGCCACGGATGCCGGCTTACACTCTCGCTTTGTTGCTGGCCATGAGCGCGAAGACAGCGGGACAACGGCCATCGTGGCCCTGATTCTGGGCAGGACTCTGGTGCTTGCCAACTTGGGCGACTGCCGTGGAGTTTTGAGCTCAAAAGGCAAGGCCGTTGAGCTCACGGTGGATCAGAAGCCCGAGACTGCGGCGGAGTACAAGCGGATATGCGCTGCGGGCGGCAGGGTGGAGTTTGGCCAAGTGAATGGCTTGCTTGGTGTTGCGCGCGCTTTGGGCGATTGGCATGTGAAGGGCAAGGATGGCAGCGAAGGCCCCTTGTCCGCAGTACCCGAAGTCTCATACCGCCAGTTGTTGGACGAAGATGAGTTTCTCATCCTTGGCTGTGATGGACTGTGGGACGTCTTTTCTAATGAGGTGCGGGCCAGTGCATATGTGTTTTTGCCATTGTCTTGCAGACACACACTGTGTTTGTTCACTGTTGAGAGGATGTTGGATGTTGAATGACAAGGCATTCACGATCAGGGTGGTTGTGCTTACCATTAGGGTTTCCCTTTGCAGAATGCAGTGGAGTTTGCAACGAGACAGTTGCAGATACACAATGACCCCGTGAGGTGCAGCCAGGCGTTGGTGGAAGAGGCTATTCGCAGGGATTCCACAGATAATGTCAGTGTGATCACGATCTGCTTCCAAGCGGACGCACCCGCCCGCCGCAGCGAGTCTCCTCGCATGAGCAGCGTGATACGCCGCACCCTTTCAACCGAAGCCTTGTCAAGTTTGCAGAGTTGCCTCAGAGAGCGTGACCTGTCCTCCTGACCCAAATGTCAGAAGATAAACCGCGCCACAGCATTAACATCATCATCGCCATCCTCCTGAGTGTGCAGACATTTCCCCCGGGTAAACAGTGAAGAAACTCTTTTTATAGCCTGGCACTTTCACCAGGCTGAAAGCAGTTGAGAGGAAAAAGTGGTGACAAACGCCATTTGTAGATTTTGGATGTTCATAGCCTAGTGTCAGCTTTCCGCAGAGGCGCTCTTTATGCTGGAAAGCTTGCGGTCATCTGCACTCCCCTAGCCTAGTGTGCATATTATCATTTATTTCATTGTCTGTGGCAATGTTGCCTTGCTTGGATGAGGAATGAGCTTGGCAAGGTGGCTTGATGGTGCATGTGGGGTGAGAGCTGTTCACAACAGAGAGCTTCCGATGCTGCCTCCCTGGTGCAGCACTTGCATTCTGCATAGCACCATAGTAAGTCAAAAGAGCGGCATAGCGCACCACATGCACTGTTGCATAAGCACGCAACACCGTGCTTGGCTCTTTGCATGCCATGTACATAAGCAAGACTGACTGACACACTGACTGAGTAACTGACACCCGCACAACCCAAACACAGCCACTGTGTTTTTGATAGTGTAGGAGAACCAAGCAGGTAGCGTAAGGCAGCGTAAGGCAACACCAGCATAGGCAAGGGAAAGCAAGGCAACAGCTAGCTGAGCCCTTCAACAGGACAAACACTACTGGCACATTAAGAAATAGACACAGGCAAAGGTCCAGGAACATGGCCATGCCTAACCAAAACCCGTACACTGACGCTAGTGCGCTGGCGCACGTACACATGCAAAGTACTAGATACCACACGACGCGCCAGCGAGGACAGCGGCCTCCTCCGCCGTTGCGGGCACCGTCTGCAGCGGCGCCCAGCCCGGGACCGCTGCCATCGCTGCTGCTCCGCGCTCCAGCAGCGCCAGACCCTGCGCTCGCTGCAGCGCGCACGCCACCCGTTGCCAGTACATGGCTACAAAGCCGCTCAAACGCCCTGGCGCCAGGCCACGCTGGTACACCGCCTGTTTGGCGCACCTCGCGATGAGCGCGTTGAACGCTCCTCCGAGCGACCCGTGGCTTCAACAGCTCGGACAGCAAAGCAAGGAGCAGTGCATATGATAGAGCAAGCGGGGCCATTATCAAACATGGCATGACACCACACAGCAAGACTAAATATCAACAGCCCCAAACCAAACATATGCAGATACAGTGGCATGACGCCTAACAAAGCAGTAACAGCCACAGCAATCAACGCAACAACAAGCCCAACTGTGCAGTGGCAGGGCTTGGCAGTGTTAGCGTCAGGCAAAAAGTAGCGTTAGTGTTAGGCACTGCAAGCAACAATCACAACAAGCGCAATGCGCTGGGCCTCACAGTAGCCGAACATGCAAGAGAGCAGCAACAAGGCGGCTCCTGAACTGGCACAGCAGCGCCATCGTATGTACTCCACGCTTGCTACGTAGGTGGTTACACCTTGATCTTGCTTGCCATGTCCCTGCCAGCCTGCCTGTCTGCTTCTAACCTGCGTGCTCGAGTCGTAGTGTTAGGTGTATTGTTAGTCCAAGCGGTGGTCTAGCCCCCCAAAGCTCTGTTTTAATACAATTGCTCTTAAAGCAATGGTATTAATACCATTGCTCTTAAAGCAATGGTATTAATGTGTGGATTGCTTGCACACCGTTTGCACTTTACTACTGTACATACCTCGCATCAGCGTGGCTTCACAGCAAGCGCAAGCTCAAGCTCTTTAACGGGCCTGATGTGTAAACACGCAAGTGCACAAACACTAGTAAACAAACCAGCAAATATTAAATTGGACTGGGGCCAAGAGAACCTGTACGCAGACCGCTTAGACACTAAGTACAGCCTCAAGCGAGACGTGGGAGTAGACAGCAGCTGAACCATATGTGGCATGGCTGCATAAATGCTATGTTCTCTTGCCCTACACAACGAGTTGTTCTATCATGGCCTAATGGTTAAGACGCCAGTGTTAGAACAGCATGGCAGGAGTTGACAATTTAATGAGCGCATGGAGAAGGCAAAAGCAGAGGTTCGACCGGGCGCCAGCCAAAAGCAGCATGCGCGACAAAGACAATGATAATGGTGTTGACGACGACAACAATGATAACCACAAAGACTTGTGCCTCTGTGTTACTGTCCGCCCACCGCCTATACCTGTGATCATGCAGCGCGGGGGGCACATTGTGCCCGCACATATAGAGTCAATTCTTGCATAATATCTTGCATGATTACCATTGTCATGCGATGTGCAATGCGCTCTCTTTATCTAACTCTACTTATAATGGACTTGACATGATCTGCCAACTGTTGTTCGTGACGTTTAGCTAGCGCCAGTGGTTTTGTGTTGCGGCAGTGGCTGGTGGCTGCGGGGGTAGCTGAGAGGCGTTGGGGTCCAGCACTTGACACACGCAGACAACACTCCCCCGCATTACTCACACCTCTCATCCTTGCCAACTGGGCTCACGCCTCTTTTCGCCTGCAGGTTGTCCCCCTGCTGCTGTTGGTGCACTGAACACTTCCACTCGTCCGGATGGATCCATTATTGCACCATGCGGCACTTGCATTGCACATAGCCTGGCGGATGGGTAGAGTGTATAAGCTATTCCCCTTTATCACATCTTATTCGTGGTGTACCATGTGCTTTAGGCGATTGCTTCATGTATTAAGCGCTGTGAGTGGTTAATCAGCTAGCCAATAATGCATCTCTCTCATACTATATACCTTTCACCTTTATGCATCGTCGCTACCGTGCCCTTGTGTAGCCTGTGCAATGGCTTACCACCTAAGGGTAGACTGTTCGATGGGCAGACAATGGCTGTAGCCTGATGTAGTTTCAATTGGGGTGTGCATGACTCATCAACAGCATCACTACGTCACTATGAATTAGCGCTACGTGACTCTGGACCATGAGCGCGTGATGGCCCGGCAACACATTATGTATTATTGCACATATGTATGCAATGTTTAACTACCGTAGTGATCCGCACTTTTCATGCTATGTAATGTAAAAAATGCCATTGACGTATTTTGTAGTCAAGATTTATGGTCAGCCAATGAACTGTATTATACATGATGGACGCATTGTAGCCGAAGGGGGTGTGCGCTTGTTGCGCAAAATACACGGATCTAAATAAGTCTTAAAGTTTCATTTAACAAGTACGGTTTTATCCATTACGGTACATAAAGGTTGCAAGGCATATGTTTGCACACAATTATGGTCGGCACATAGCATATGCTGCTCCCAACGCATCAGCAATAAGTAAGCTGCACCGCTCTGTATAATATGCTAGGCTTGTGCGCACTTTAAACCACAGATTACAATTATTAATACTGTCACGTGACGACCCGATAATAACGCCACAATGGCCACAAAACACACTTCATGCTTTTGTGGCCTAATGGTTCATTGCAATTAAGGGAGCCCGAAAGGAATCTTACCATTGCCCAGAGATTCTTCGCGGGCACCGGAGTGCAGTGTCCACACGCGGATGGTAAAAGGGTGATGATAGACATCTTTACCGCTTCGGCCCGCGTTCTCTCACTGCTTTAATTCACAGTGCTCATGGTGGGGCTTTGTTAACCCTTGAATGAAGACATTGAAACCTAAGTAGGGGGGAATATAAAGGAGTGCTACCTCTATAGAGGTTCCCTGCCCTTATCTAGAATTAAATAAGGGTCCCAACGGGTATGTACAGCCAATTAAGCCGTATTAGGGCTGTTGACCTAGTGTTAAGGCCCTAATGTAGTGTTACTTATCCGTAATATTGATATCCATATAAGACATGAGTCTCATGTTGATATCAGCAGCCATAGCCAGGGGATCTTCTGCTCCAGCAGTTGCCCCTGGCGGCGGTGGTGTGGGCTAGCGTGCGTGTGAGTTTACTGGTGCAGTGTGATAGGCATGGTTGACAGTGCGTAGCTTTGTATGACGATGTTGCTGTACTAGTAAACACACACAGGTGGTCGGCGTGGCTGGTGGCGGTGTTGGGGTAGGGGATTCAAGGGAGGAGGTAGCACCCCCTCCCCTTACAATGGTCATCGGAAACCCTAAAGTCCTGAGGTTGAAACCGCCTCGCGGCAGACCAAGGAGCATAGTTGAGGTTATTGTTATCGATCCAAAAATAATGGGTCGCATTTGCTCCGTGCGACGCGCGACTTGCCGGACGGTAGTCGGTCATTCCGACGCGTCGCGCGTACCTGGAGCCGTCGTTGGGTAGTACCGCGCGACTTGCTTGACGGCAACTGACAGTCGATCACTCAGCGGCGTAATGCGCGCTGCAACTGCTCAATGATGATTACATAGCGCTTCCAGCGCTACGTGGCGAGATGCTCTGTGAAACACACATCTAATGAGGACATTTGATGCCTAAGTGGGGAGAATGTCACCGGACGACCCGATTGTAACGCCACAATTGCCATAAAACACACTGTCGTGCATGTTGCATACACCACGTGCATATTCCGTACACTCATTGCTTTTGTGGCCTAGTGGTTTGTTACAAATACCCCATGTACTTTGTATGCACTTTATCAACACGCATGCATTAGTTGTTAGATATCAAGCAATATCATGGCCGAACGCAATGATAAATTATAGATAATCCATTGTGTGCATGCCATGTCGCTAGTCATCCATGTTGTTAACAATCAGATGCATAATAATATATATTACATAACACATTAGTTCAAGCAGTTAATGGTATTCAAGCCTACAAGTGTGATGATCAAACTCTTGCATGTTGAATGGCAATGTTCATGTTGCAGCCCATTGTGCTGGTATATGACCATTGCAATTGTTGGTCAAGGATCCCCGTTCACGCTGCTGTGTACGGGGGATTGATCACAGGCCTAGGGTTTACAAATCTAGACAATCACTAAAGCACACCACGATTGATGGATATCAGCTATCATCCATTTGCACTGACTAGCAAGCGTACAATGCAAATCAATCAACACATCACCCACAACAGCAACATGAACCAACACGCACTTGCGGTAGGGTTATGCATAGGACGGTTTCATATACAAATGTACAAGGTCTTTACAAAAATGAAACGCACCTCAACATAAAAAACGACCAATAACCTACAAAACTGATCGCAGCCATTGAGGGGCATTGAGGTCCGCAGATTTTCTTGGTGCAAGGCTCCATGTACAGATAACAAGGCTTGCGGATGGGAGAGGGCGGTCGACACCGAATCACTCCTGGCAAAGCCGCTGCTTGCCGCCAGAGGTGGTGTGGTACCTCAACAGGAGACACAAGTGCTTCCAAAAAACATGGGCTTTCAACCCATAAGGTACGCTCGTACGCGCTTGCCTGCAGACATGAACATGGCGTGAAGGAGTCATGGCAGCAGTGCTGAAGCACGCAAGACGAAGAACCAGTACTGAGCCAAAGCACTTACATATACGCATGCGGTCCTTTATTGAAGCAATGGGTTGCCCGCGGCTGTTGGTTAGCAGAAAACGATGTACCTCTTCGTGCCTGCCTTCGGACCATATGTGATGGATGTCAGCCTGTAACCACCATGCAATTACCATTTCCAGCAGACGAGGGATTGCAATCGGTGATGCTCTAGTGCTCTATCTGCAGTACAATGCAGCAAGTCTCATGCCAAGCGACAGCCTTGACTCACCTTGAACACAGACACGGCTAGCTCCCGAAGTGCAGCAGTGACGTCAATCAACACTCGCGGCCTTACGCCGCCACCCTTGTCCACGGGAGTGACAACCAGCAGCTCAGTGCAGGCTGCATCCGTGCCTTTGTTACCGCAAGCGATGCGGATGGGCGACTCGATTGCTATCCTCAACTGGCGCTTCACCTCATCTTGCAACTTGTCCGGCAGCGTGGAGCCGTCCGCTTGTCTTACAAGCAGGTCCATCTCGCAAAAACTATCTGTGCTCTTTATTTTTCCATAGCTGACCTGTCATTAAAGCAGACGACTAAGCGCACTGCGGTTGGGATATACTATAGGACACGCACAGTGCATCAGTACCAACCTGCATGCTGACATCTTTCATCACGCGGAGCAGGTCGTACAAGAGGCCCTTGCGGTCACGCGCACGTACATACAGCAATGTATGGTTCTTGCTGGTGGTATTGTCAACAGACACAACTGTACTTGATGGCTGATTTTCATCATGGTGCGTCCACTCAGTTAGATGTGCTGCAAGCAAAACACGCACGTTACCATATCATTTGCTTCAACATACACAGAAAAGCTGACACATGGAGAGGTCATGACAGTTCGTAACCAAAAGAGGTAAGTCAACAAAACATATGCGACAGATAGTAGAAAATGCAGCTACATACAGTGAAGGTCAACATGTCACTAAACAATCAGGGTAAGGGTGGTCATCTGAGTTCGACAAATGCACTTACTTTGCCGTTGAAAAAGGTCATCACAGTCCTGAAGAAGATCTGCTGGTTCATCCTCTCGCACTTCTTGTGAGCTCCACTTGAATGGTGGAGAATGGCAAGGTGCTGGCCACATGCTGCAATTTGTGACACAATCGCGCAGCGTGTCACACACTGCTTCACAAACGTCTGCCGCACGCACTTCGCTGGGCAGCTCATTCCTGAAACAGACAGCGCTGCTTGGTAACTTTGCTCGCATACAGTGAAATGTCAACTTCACGACAAAGGTGCATGCAGTACAATGCATTCACGGCGGCCTTACTTATCATCTGTAACAAAGAAGAGGTCAACAGCATTATTGTCAGGGCTAGTTGAGACGTGCACTTGGTGTATGCTCATCTGCTCCTGCCACAGCGTCTGCGTAACGTCTGGTGCACAAACAACACTGTCAGTGCACGCATACTCAGAACGCAATTGCATCAAACGCACAGTGCATGCCGCATTGCAAGTGACTACACGTGCAAACCAACACATGCCCAGATATAGCAAGCGCACGCAATGATATATTGCATTTGCAGCGACAAGTAGCGTGCAACAGTTCTACTAGAACGCAATGTACCGTGAAGGACACCGCAACGGTCGCTGGCACAGACTTGAAACATGTACATCTTCGGGGATGATGGCGGGGGGCGAGGTGACTCCAACTCATCCGTGAGTGTGCGTGGCTGAGGAGATGGGCACACATGCTCCAACCTCGACTTGAGCAGCCTCCACTTGCAAGGGGGTGCACCTTCGCCAGTGAACACTTCAAACACTACAAAACACCACTTGCCATCTGTGCTGAAGTCGCCGCGTGTGACAACCAACCCAAAATCAAACAATATTCTTGCAAGATCGCTGCCAAGGCCAACCACATCAGGACAGCTGATGCAAACCTGCGCAGTGCATGTGTCAAGCCCAACCATATACTAATTATTTAATAGTGTGCAAATGTACAAAAGTTCGGAGGGCGATTTGCATACTGCGTGGTCAGCAGCAGTACCTCAGTTGGTTTGGCGGGTGTGGCACCTGGTCGCAAGCGCACAACGTCAGCCTCGCCTCCAAACTCGTCCATGACTGTGCACACAAGTACTGAGCAAGTTGTGTACAGCACATTGCGCTTGGAGAATGTGACACACATGACACAACCAACTGTCTTGTATACACGTAGGGTGAATATCACTTCCACACGTACACCAGTAGCAGACAAACTGGCCGTTGTCGATACTGCAGCTCAAACCCATGCGTGACTACGTGCATTCAGACTGCGCTCTTGAGATCTGTTGGCATGTATGCTGCCTTCCAACCCATGCTGCTATGCTGAAAGCCAACGTGACGCACTAACTGTACAAGTCTGCTGGCATGTAGCAAGAAAAAATTGCGTACTGCATTCTTGGCAGTGCTCGTATGCTCGGACAAGACTCCGCAACGAGGACATGCTGTGCCCGCTGATGACAAACTAAGAACGCTGTAAACAACTAGTGACAGAGCGCTCCATGCACGCACCTCCTGGCGCCTAACAGGCAACAGTAAAGCGATGGAACTAGCAACTACACTGTTTCTACGCTGCACTGACGGGAGGAATGCTAAGCCACCATGATACATGATACAGGCGGCAGACAGTCACACCGGCCAATACTAATCCCTCAAAACTGTCAATACCAGCTGCAGGCATGACCCCTGGCGGCTCCACTAGACAGGCAGAGTGGCCAACAATAGCAGCAGCAGCAGACGATACCCCAAGCGGAGCAAGAACAGCCTTTGAGGTTGCAAGCAGCCAGCCAGTGGCAGCGCAATTTTACCAAACAAGCATTCAGCTGCTCCGCACTAACAAACTCCCTAACCAGGCTTAAACAGCAGCAGACAAAGCTGCCGCATGCTTCACCGTGCTGCCTCCCGCTTAATCCGGCCCCTAGCTACACCCTAGGCAACGCCTCCGCCCATACAAACCTTGTTGGGACGGAAGCCCCCAGATAACTACCCTCTGTAAAACTTAGTTGCTATAATGTACAAGCTGTGCCATGAGATTGCGTTTTAGACGGCCACGATGCTGGCACATAGGCAATGCAGTGTTTCGGTAACGTGAGGTTATGAAGGTAGTCCCGACCGAGTCCTCACCGGGTCTGTAGCTACTGACTGCCACGGCCAAATCTAGGGTTTGGTGTGTGGCGTTGTACCTGCAACGGTGATTGCATGCGCCGCGAGTTGGCAGCGTTGTCTGCTGCAACGCATAGGACGATGCATGCTGAAGGTCAGTGCTGAGGTGATTGGCGACCATGGCGGCGGCGGCGGGCGTGGTGTCGCTGGGGGTGCCGTGCCGGCCAAGGTTGACCAGCAGGCGGACGGTGGCGCATTTGTCACCGCCGTCGCTGCCGTCGTGGGGTGCAGCGAAGCAGCAGGCTCAGGTTTCGCTAGGACGCTGCAGAGCTCGCAGGTTATCTTTGCTCGGTGGTCGGGTCCAGCATTGCAACATTGTGTCAGTGTGACGGTGTGGTATATGATGTGTCTCACACCTGTTACCACTTTTGTCACTTTTCAAAAGCGTGCGGCCCCTGGTGCAGGTCGGTAGTTGTATGCGTGTGTAGCTGGCATATCATGGTTAATATGCGTTCCCGCGCAGTGTACCCAAATGCGGAGGGCGCTGCGCACACGCGTTCATATTGCATAACACACCACATACAAGACAGAGCATGCATTGTAGTCACGCACAAATTCGACCACCGGGCTCACAATTTGTTCAACCAACCTCACTGCTATCAGTATTACTACTCCCCGTCAGTCATGCATGTATATATAGCAGTGAGTGTTATTACCTGCACCCAGACGCCGGTGTGTTTATTGGCCGTAGCTGTCTCGAACTTGCATTGCCACAGTATGCACATGTTAGCACCTCACACGCGGTATTGTGACGCAGCTTGCAGACCTCTAGACGGTGCCAAACGCAGGCTGCTTATGCCAGCGAGCAGCCAATCATTGATGTTTTGCCTGAAGTGGTTGCCAAGAAGGTGAGCTTCACTACATTACCGCCGTGTCGCTTGATTGTCAATCACAATTGCGCATGGCGTAGCTTCACCATGGTTTGTGCCTGCACCGTGGTTTGCGCGCTCTGACCATATCGCTTGAACAAGGTTCTGGTTTTAGGCGGGAATGGGTTTGTTGGGTCAGCGATCTGCAAAGAGTGCATAGCGGAAGGGCTACCAGTTTCAAGCCTCAACAGGTGCTTGAACATGCGTCTTTTGAGCCACTTGCGCTGCTGCATGAAGTGGTTTAAGAACAGAAGAGCAAACAGCATGGGGCCAGGCGGGTTGGGTGAGGGAGCGGCGGTGCACGTTGGCATCAACTAGAGACTTTACACCCACTTGTCTTCAGGTCCGGCAAGCCGTCACTACCAAGTGGGGAGTTCTGGTCTGATGATGTCATCTGGGTGCGAGGTATGACTGAGCACGCACTCGTGCACGCGCACGTGCACTTGCGTGCCCCC
>RHPI01003369.1:1246321-1264093 GCA_009103225.1 Chlorokybus atmophyticus
CTCACCCAAGCGCATGCGCGCGCACAGTACTTGGTGCATTTGCTGTATTCACGGTCTAGAGCTATTGCGACTGATTGTCGTATTCGTGACCAGGGGATGTCTTTGCTGCGGACTGGCCAGTGCTCTTGCGAGGAGTAAAGACTGTAGTGTCATGTCTAGGTGGCTTTGGTTCGAATGAACAGATGGAGAGAATATGCGGCGATGCTACCATCACCGCCATAGATGCTGCCGCAGCAGCTGGTACGTGGTAGCTTCACAGCGTCAAGTACAGCTGCATGGCACAGCAAGCGGCAATGAATGACACTGTTGGCTTGCAGGGATAAACAAGTTCGTCTTCATCTCCGTTCACAACTACAACTTGCCAAGTTTTGCAAAGGATATTGGCTACTTCAATGGCAAGAAGAGAGCTGAAGAGGCTCTGTTCTCCAAGTTTCCCATGACAGGTATTGGTGTTTGCTGCGGTTAACAAGGCGGCTGATGTGCCAGTTAAGCATTACTCAGTGCCTTTTTGTATCGTAGCCTCTTCAGAACTACTGTACGGCACTTATATTCAATTGTGTGTGTAGCGGCAGTGGTGTACCTCCATCACGTACTTTACTGTAATGCGATACGCACGCATCATTTATTACACTGTTGAACTCATTTACCTAAACCAGGTTTGCTGCAGGCACTGTTCTGCGACCCGGCTTCATCTATGGCACGAGAAGGATGGGTGCAGTAGGTCTACCCTTGCAGCTGGTAGGCGCACCCCTAGAGCAAGTCTTGAAACTCACGGCACCGGTCACTAAGGTCTTCAGTGGCATCCCGGGCTCAGATATCCTGCTCGCACCTCCCGTCAGCGTAGAGCAGGTGGCGCGCGCAGCTGTCAAGGCCGCTAAGGATGACAGCATAACTGGCGTCCTCGACATAGACAAGATCAAGCAGATAGCTCGGTCTTAAACAATAACAATGTGGCATGGCGTAGTGTAAGTCAGTGTATTGTAGTAATAGTGGCATCGTTTCTATGTGCCAGTGAGCTGTTGATGCAGTTTTGTGCGGTTTTGACAATCTAACATATTGGTGTGGTACAAAAGTTGTCATTTTGTAGTGATACTGTACATGTCTCTAACGGTTGCTGTCTAGTGTGACTACTTATGTAGGCGGTCAGGCTTACTGAGCTCCACCTCCATTGGCCGCGTGCTCTTGCCATCAAGTGCCCACTCTTCCATCTTACTCTTTGCATACTTGATGTACTCGTCTTGGTGAACTGCAACGCTGCCGACCATCTGCAGACAGGTAACAAGTGTTTGTCACTTGAAAGCATCAGTGATACACAAACCAGACAGTTGCTGCTCTGGCATAGTGATCTCACCTGAGCTTCCTCCATTGCCCGCTTTCGTCGCTCTGCTTCCGCGCGCTCCTTCTTCTTGGCCTGTTACAGATCAAGAGGGTATCAAGCCATCAATTACCATGATGATCATGCCGGCCCGAGTCTGGAACAGCTGTCCACTAGTATGCAACGTCGCACCATCTGTTCCAGTTGGGTTTGCTGCAGCCGCTTAAGCTGCTCTTTCCTCCTCCTCTCAGCTTCTTGCTCCTCAGCCTGCCACGCGAGGTACACATTGTGGTCGTCGCATACAGCGCAACCTGCTTCCTGCCAGAGCGTTCATCAGGCGCGTGTGTCTATGATGTGCACCCACCTTGCTTTTGGCCACGCCCTCCAAGTAATCCGCAAGCCTTTGGTTGTCCGCATCCGCCTGCTGCTTTCTGAACAACCGCTTCTCCTCCAGCTGTAAAGCAGACTCTCAGTTGGGGCTTTTCGCAAGAACTCCCCCGCACACGTGCACGCACACATGCATGCGTGCACGAGCTTGTCACACACCTGTTGTTGGCGCGAGAGGTGAATCGATTTTGCCTCGCGCGCTCGCTTTTCCCTCTGTAGGCGCTCAAGCTCTTCCTGCTTATCTTCAGCCTCCTTGACCTGCACGCCATCGGGGAATAACATGTCACTTGTGCTGTATGTGAGACTTGGGTGGCTGGCTTCAGGGGTATGTACATAAATATCAAGAACTACTCTGGGCATGCAATAAATGCCTTGCACTCGTTGAACATGCACAGCGTCACTCACTGACTGCCAGCACACGCCATTCTACCAACACATACCTTCATTTGCCAACCAACACCATCGGGCGCAGCCAACTACTTAAAGCTATCTACTACTAGCTACCCCACCCTGTTAGTTATGCACATGCAGTGCTTTTTACCTGTATCAAGCACAGTGTGTTTGTTACCTGGACGGCCAGGCGCTCTTCGGCTTGCATGCGCATGGCAATGAGCGTCTCGTCCTGCTGCGCCGCCAGCCTCGCTTTCAGCCTCTCCTTCTCAGCGGCTCGCTATGCACGCAAGCACAACAGTTACTCGTGCACATTCGCGACTGCATGCACAGGTGAGCGCACGTGCAGGCGCCTACACATTCTCGAATGTATATTTGTGCGCGTGGATCACACGCACACATTACCCTCAACTTCCGGGTACACATGTTGGGCTCTGATCCTCACCTCGCGTTCCTTCTGTTTCCGCATGTTGACCATCTCCTCCTTTTGGGCAGCAAACTCCTTGCGCCTAAGCTCCGTCTCCTTCTCCCTCTGTACCAACCAAACTGTTTGTCTTTGCTCTCAAATGTCTTCTCATTCAACACGCACGCACACACACACACTGTTCCACGTCAACATCACTACAACTTCCCCACTCACCTCCCGCTCGGCCAGCTTAAACCGCTGCAGTGCCTCATTCGCGTGGAGCGTCTCCTTGTTGGCCGCTATCGCCCTCTCACGCCTGTAAAGTGGTGTGAGATATTGTTATCACTCACGTGCACAACCCACATTATATTGCCACTGATAAGAGTTATCAGCGCGTGTTCCCACCTCTCGCGGTCTTTTGTTTGTGTCTCCGCGTACTCCTCCTCAGCGCGTCGCCTGATCTCCATGCCCTCAGCAAAGTTCTGCACGAACGAACGATTGCGAGTGATGTTAACATGTGTAGTAATCGGGCAACCAACAAGGCCACTAGAGAGGACACCCATCACTCAGTGAACAACTGACGACACATTGGCAAACGATTGAGACACAATACATGCGATCAGCCTCGTCTCTGTTCACGCTTCCCTGTACTTCCCTGTTCTCACCCATGCACCCGCACCCCCGCTTGCGCGCGAGCACATGCACTCACACACATCCACAGCGGTCTTACCTGCGCCCTGTCTTTGAGAATCTTGCCTTTCAGCTCCTCGAGCTGCGCGAGCTGCCCGTCACGCTGCTCCATCGCCCGCGCACGCATCGACTCCAACCTAGCCACCTCCTGTCACGTGCGTACAGGCATGTGTGAATGAACCAAACTGATGACCATATGCGCAGGTGCGTGTGTGTAGCAGATAGTGTCAACACCACCCGCCACACACACAAACGTTGTCTTACCGCCATCTCTGCCCTTTCGAGCTCGCGCATGCGCTCATAGTGGTTTTCGTTGTCCGCAGCTTTCTCACGCGACACGCACTCAGCCTTCAGCGCGCATTGCGCCTCCCTCTCCTGTTGATCATCCCAACATGTTTGTGTTACTGCGGCATGTGTAGTGCGAGGGTGGTTGAGGTGGACGCTTTGCGGTGCTTACCTGGAGGATGTCGGAGAGAAGGAGCTTGGAGTGGAAGCTCTTCACGCGGTCGGTGTTGGCATGAAGCAGCGCGTTCGCACGCTCGAGCACCGCACGCCTGTTTACGTGTGTGTGGGATGCAGAGTTAACTTCACTCACTTCATACTCATTCTCACAACACACGCATGTGCACACCCACACCTACAGACAGGCCCACCCACCTCTGTTCAGCCTTGAACAGCCGTTCTTCTTCGTCAACCTTTTGCCTCTCAAGCTGCGAGAACGGGAGCAATCGAAGTGTGGGCATTGTTTGTGCAAGTACAAACAGGGTGGGTTGATTGATCTATGGCTTCCTCGGTCATGATATGAGATGCACGCGTGCACATACCCACCCACACCCACGTGTTGTTTATACCTCCAGTGCCTGCAGGCGTTCGGCGCGTGCGCGCTCCTTGCGCGCGCGCAGGGCTTCCAACGTGTTGGGCCACCGCTTTGCACGATCCTTGGACGCACGTGCAAGCGCCTCCTTCTGCGGTGGTATGTCTTACTGTTGCTGTTGCTGTTGCTGTTGCTGTTGTTGTTGTTGTTGTTGTTGTTGTTGTTGTTGTTGTTGTTGTTGTTGTTGTTATTGTTGCATGTGCGTTGCACGACTGTGCTAGCGTGTGCATATATGTGCATGGGATGCAACGGGATGCTTGTAACCTTGGCGTCGATGGCATGGCATACGCATAAGGTGCTTGCAACTTCGCGAGTGTATGTGTGCGTGTGCACGCGCTCGCGTCTTTGCATGTATGTATGTGTGCGTGTGTGTGTGCTTCAAGTTGTTCGCTAATATGGCTCATCCAGTGTGAATCCAGTGTCACACTGAACTCGCCGCATCGCCCTTGTCCATGTTAACAAATAACACAATGTTATGGCGATGTATCATGCTCACTTATCCATTACAACACAGATACATTACTTCCCGGTTTTACTGCAGCCACCAGCCGAGCCAAAGTGTCTCGGCTGGAAGGGTTTGTCTGCTTCACAAACGCATCAACCACCGCACACACACACACCTCTAGCAGTGCTGAAGGCTGCACCGCCTCCGGATCGATATCCTTCCTGATCCTCTCCAGCTGCGCCGCAGATATCACCGACATCGACCCCTCCGCCGCCGCCGACGCCGCCGGCATGGCTGAGACAGAGAGAGACACTGCCGCACTGGCGCACACAAGCTACAGTCCGCTACCCTCTCAGCGCCAGGCCAGGATCAGGCCAGAACCAGGCCGCGGTGCTGTCCGCTCCGCCCGCCACGTGGCTTGCTGACTGGCAGCGGCGGTGAGATCAAGAATAGCGCCAAGTCACGTGGCACATGTATGCCGCGGCGTACATGCTGTGGTGGGCCGCGGTATACTGGAGAGTCTAGGCTGCTTTTTCGGCCTGACGGCCTGGTCTGGTCTGGCGAGTTCTAGTCTGGGCTGATTTGGCCTGGTCTACCTCAATCTGGCGTTCACTGTTTTTTCTTGGCATTGCTGTAGTCGTCCGTGCATTTGTTGGGTGTAACCAAGGTTGAGGGAGAGGAAGGCTTGCGCTGTGCGCCAGGAGGAGGGGAGGAGAGGGGAGGGAGGCGGAGAGGGCGATGGGGGCGGAGGCGGCGGAAGAGCAAGCGGAGCAATCTACGGATGCGACAGATCATCTGGGTATCAGAGGTAAGAGACGTGGCTTTCTAACATGGGTTTGCTGCTGACCACTCTCAGCACGCTTTATGGTTGTGTCCACGTGTTGTTATGTATGGCATTCTCTGCGTGCAATCTGGACTTGAGGGATGCGGTGCTGTAACGATGTAATGATGCCATCATAATTTAGAAGAAATATGCATGCACCCAGTGGTGTTTAATCGTGAACTGCTGCACAATCACCTTAGCAACATGCCTACGCGCGAGGTAATGCACGTATGGATGGCTGTGCGTGCACGCACAATATGCTATCTTGCGCAACTATGCCAGCAAATGCACACGCGCTCCTGTGTGAACCTATACCTGGCATTGGTCTGAACAAGGCGTACACGTGTACGTGCGTGCACACGCGCACATGCACATGCGCAAGGGCACCCACGCACGCACGCACACACACTGTCTCTCCCTCTGTGTCTCTCTCCCTGTCCCCTCCCTCTCCATCCAGGCTGGCACGGTCATGACAGCGACGATGCCGCGAGCATGAGCAGCAGCTCAGTCGGAATCCTCTCACTGGTGAGACACCTCACCATCAACAACAACAACATCATCAACAACAACAACAACAAGAATGTGTGCAGCCGGTGGCGAGCACGAGTTCCGGCGCGCGTGGCATAGCGGGTCTGAGTGGATTGGACCTGCTCTCACCCTCTCCTCCTTCTCCCCTCCACACTCACAACAGCAACAGCGGCCTGCATACCCTCAACACCAAGCATCAGCAACCGCAACACAACAGCAACAGCCACAGCAAAGCCAACAGCATTCGCAACCGCTCGCCCGAACGTGACAAGCAGGAGGGCGCGCCATCGCCATCAACCGCCAACAACAACAACAACAACAACAACAACAACAACATTAACAACCCTGCGCTGTCGGTGCCGATCGCTCCCGGGCAGAGGCGTCTCGGTAAGGTGAGACACACACACACACACACACACACACACACACACACACACACACACACACACACACACACACACGCGCGCACACACACACACACACACACACACGCGCACACACAATTGTATAGTGCAACATACTATCGGATGTTGACATGCGGTAGAGCGGGTGATGACTTTTAACTAGCAGGTGGTTTGCATTATGCCACTACCCAAAGTGCAGTGTACTGTCATGAACAGTACACAACGATGCGTATGGCGTTCTGTACTATTGCACAGCGCTACACACTGCGTATTGTAGCAGAGTATAGTGTAGTGTACTTGCCACAAGTGTCGTACTGCTCGATTGACTAATTAGTATTACCCACTATTACAACTATATACAGTCTACTACCACTACCACTACTATTACTACTACTGCTATGGTTCATTCATAGTGTAGCAGAACACCAGCGTGCATGTCCACACAACCTGTTCACCAACCAATTGTTGCGATGGTTGTCTTGCAGTTCAGCGTGTACCCATTGCGCGTGTTCACGTTGTTCGAGTACGGTTCGTCCGAGTACGCCCGCGTGCACGAGTCCGTACAACACGACCGCCGCACGTCGCGAGAGCGCGAGCTCTGCGTCTCCAGTCAACCGTTCCGGTCCGCGCTCGCGCTGCCGTACGCCCCCAGACACGCCGGCAGCTTCAACGAGTTCGAGTACGACCATGAACCGTATGGGGCGAGGGAAGAGAGGATGAGGCAGGAGATGAGGTGAGTGGTGTCACAACTTGTGGGTGGGTGGGTGGGTGGGTGGGGGTGGGGCTGGGGGNTTGGTGAGTGAGGGCGTGCGTGCGTGCGTGCCTGTGTGTGTGTGTGCGTGCGCGTGCCTCTCCATGTGGGCGTGTCTACGTGCGTGTACACATGCGTGCGTGCGTCCGCACATCTGAGCGTGAGTGTGAAGCAATAGCGGCTAACGCGGAGTGCTTGTGTGTGTCTACAGTGGAGTGTGTATCAGTGACATGGTGTCGTGTTGCAGGGAGGCTCAGCAGAAGGTGCTCGATGGACCCATACGAGCAGGCCTACCATCCGAAGCAGAGCTGGTCAGTGCATATCTCTCACACCGCACTAATTACAGGCTACAGGTTGTTCAGTACTATGCAAGTGTCACACTGCTGCCACCCATGAACTTTACCACAAAAAATAACCAACCACCCAACTGTACGCCAAAATGGCACTCCAACTATACCGTCACATACAGCCTCAACCTGGCACCAGCGAGTAGATATGCTAGTAGCATGATGCTCTCCTCAGTAGCTTGTTATTGATGCAGGCGCGGACACGGCTAGGTGGTGAGTTGATGCAGCGCATCGTCCGCCGTTTGCGTCGCGACTGGGGTGAGGCGTTCGTGCGCGTGGTGGGGGAGAACACTCGCAACCAGCACGCCGACGGCCGCATCGCCATGCGATTCGACGCGCGCCTTGTCGTCGACCCGAACGAGGTCTCGCAGTACCTCACCGGGATGCTGGAAGACCAAGGTGAGATGTTGGGGTGAAGTGTGGTGTGTTGGCGTGTGTTGACGTGTGTGGGTGTGTGTTGACGTGTTGTGCATGCAGAGATTACGGATGGGTTGCTGTTGCGTAAGGATGCATTGCGTTGGGGCATATTGGAAGGAGATGATGGTGATCATGAAGATGACAATGATGACGGCAACATTAACAACATCAATGAGAGCAACGATGGTGACAACGACGAGAGCATATTGACATATGTTTGTTTGCCTCCATGGGCGCATCTGCCAACAACACCAATGAACGGGAGGGGAATAGGGAGTTTGTCCCCACGGTCAACCTCACCGACAAGGCAACATTCTAGTCACGGCACTGCATTGTTGTCGGGACGTATACCGTTTATGCCTCAGACGGCTTCCGGCACCCCCATTGAGGTGTTTGTGAGCATACACAACAGGACTTTTAGATACTAGTGTGCTGAAGGGTCGCGTTCAACCACCATGACAAAGTGTTGATGGCATATGAGAAGCACATCATGCGATGCAGTTTATGCTGCTAGCGGCTTGCGTTTGTTTGCACACGTGCGCTCACCAGCCGTGAGTGTGTACGTCGTGCGTCGTACTGTACATGAGCATGTGCGTACAAGGCAATCTGTGTATGTAACTGCCTTGTGAACACTCGCTGTCCTTTACTTTCTATCTATCTCTCCATGCCCCCCCTCTCCCCCCCCCCCCCTGCAACGGTGATTGCATGCGCCGCGAGTTGGCAGCGTTGTCTGCTGCAACGCATAGGACGATGCATGCTGAAGGTCAGTGCTGAGGTGATTGGCGACCATGGCGGCGGCGGCGGGCGTGGTGTCGCTGGGGGTGCCGTGCCGGCCAAGGTTGACCAGCAGGCGGACGGTGGCGCATTTGTCACCGCCGTCGCTGCCGTCGTGGGGTGCAGCGAAGCAGCAGGCTCAGGTTTCGCTAGGACGCTGCAGAGCTCGCAGGTTATCTTTGCTCGGTGGTCGGGTCCAGCATTGCAACATTGTGTCAGTGTGACGGTGTGGTATATGATGTGTCTCACACCTGTTACCACTTTTGTCACTTTTCAAAAGCGTGCGGCCCCTGGTGCAGGTCGGTAGTTGTATGCGTGTGTAGCTGGCATATCATGGTTAATATGCGTTCCCGCGCAGTGTACCCAAATGCGGAGGGCGCTGCGCACACGCGTTCATATTGCATAACACACCACATACAAGACAGAGCATGCATTGTAGTCACGNTGGAACTTGTGCTTGCTTGCTTGTTGTTACACTTGTGTATGTGCGTGCGCATGCACGTCACCATGATTTGGTTGCGTGGAGTGGCTGAGTGGTCAACTTGTATAGCGCCCCTGCGACATTGCAGTGTTCTTGGGCCACCCTGCAGTTTTTTGTAGTTACTCTAGTGTATGTGTAGCGATCCATGTCTATGTAGTGTATGTACTGTATGTTGCCTTGGACTTGACATTTATGTAGTCTTAAATGGTATTTACGGTTCTATCTGCAATTCGTTAATCTTGGCACTCCATACAACGCTGTATTGTCTATGCAATCTATATATCCTAACTTGAAAATGAACAACCTTCATATCTGCACTTTACTTAGAATGCAACCACTCTTTACTCTGGTAGGTATTCCAGTCTACTCTAGCTGTAGCTTTGGTCTGGTTTGACATCTGGTTGGCACAGTATGCTAAATATTATGTGGAGTCCCGTTAGGGTGACTTTGGTTCAAAGACTACATATGCAAAATCTTCATATTGAACCCATCGTAATCCATATGACTATATGACTGTAATGACTGCATGAATATGAACACATGTTATAGGGAATATATGGTTATATGACTATATAGTCTGATCTTGACCAATGTAATCTAGTTGCCTACGCCCATGCTAGGTGCGGGCTATGCCCTAGCCTTTGGCAACCTTTATCGAACGGGCCACAGAGTTTTATGCGTACAGTGCGCGTGTGCACAGCACGTGTGCGGACGTGTCAGCGTGTGTATGCATGCGCGCGTGAGGGTGCGCACACATGTAAGGTCGTGTATAAGAAATTCAATACAAGCTATGTGTGCGCGCGCGCTCGCGCATGTAATGTGCAAACCTTGCAATGTACATGCAATCAACATGGTGGGAATAAGCGAGTTGGATGCAAAAGCGCGGCTGCATGAGTTGCGAGCCCATCACATTGTCACACTACACAGCGCTACCATGTACACTCTACACACAGTATTACACCATGTGCCATTGTCCTCGATATCGTGTGCTACACAATGGTAAGTCACGGCATCAATGTGCCCCGCCCACAAAAGGCCATAAAAACCTTTCCTGCCAGTTACTGTGGAAGTCTACATCTGTATAATGTCGTCTGGACATTGTCACATGCACATGCGAAAGCTGTAAGCCAAGATAAGGTGGTGTTGCGTGAGGCTGTGGTCGATGAGTTGTTGTTTGATAATCTTGTTAATGATGGTCTCGTCCTCATCGACGACGCGAGGGCAACCCGGCAACTAATTAAAGACGTCTATGCGCACTTGTGAAGCCATCATATTCAAACGCAAACCCGGAGTGAACGGTCCACTTCATTAACTAGCTAGCTACACACACGTTGCGTATACAATTGTTTATTGCAACCACCTGTGGTAGCACTTAACTTGACTGCAAGGAATGGATCGTTGGCAGGGAGGTAGCTGAAGTAGCCCATATCGCCGACGACATCCATAATGGCCTAACATCTATGAGATCATTACAAGCAACGTGTTAACTTTCTTTACGACAGGCTAATGTGGTTTTAATGGTGCGCAACATCTTCATGTGCATAACCACCCCAACTATAGAGCAGATGATTATTTTGTAAAGAGAGGGCGGCAAACGGAGCAAACAGCACGCTTGTCATGCATTTGCAAAAATTCCATGCGTGCAAATGCATGACCGCATGCAACATTGCCAAAGATCAACATGCGCAAGCGAACAAAACCTGCAATAACAAAAAGTGGGCTTGGTTCCAACGCCGGCAAGGCTGCGCGTTTTTTTATTAATAACCGCCGTCGTCTTCGCAGCCCATCTTATTGTAGCCTATCTTGCTATTTTAAGTGATGTCGCCACCCGGGTCATCCACCCAAAATAGCAAAGAAGGCTACAAGTTGCAGACGACTTATTAAGCAACGAGTGGAACCATTTCAACATAAAGCTACTATGTACTTGCAATTGTTAGATATTCAGTCCAATAATGATCGTGCATGTAGCTATGCACGATGACGGCATAGCTATGGGTTAGCAAGTATATGTTACATGAGTTGGATACAACCGGCATGTCGCTTACAAATTAATGCCTTTTACAATTGTTGAGATTTTGATTGCTTGATGACATTGTAGCTCGCGATCATTAATTCCGACCGTTGGTCTTAAAAATGGCTGTCAAATTACGTCGTTTAACAGGAGACAATGCTCGTCTAGATATCGCAAACATCAAATTACTTGTCTTGTGCACTACAATTGGATTGACGCTCTATAGCTGTAATGGTGGCTCTTTGCATGTATGGGATCGGGGGCCGTCACAATCGCCGCTATATACAATGCGAGTGCTACATACTCAGTAAAGCTGCACACCTTGCATGAAAGGGCCTTGTATCATGATAGTTTCATAGATTTTTTAAAATTCGTTTGCTTGCGCCGAACTATTATTATTCTTTTTACGTCCACAAAAATGTGGGTTATTTCACAACGCATTACTGGTCGCATCAAATAAGTTAATCATGAGTTTATTAGCTTCAGTCACTATCGATGTGGCGTTGACAAGCATTGGGGGTCAATGCTTACACTGACAACTTGGAAGCTCGGTTAGAGGCGCTGCACGAAGATAACATGACGCAGTAATACGAAAGTAATACGAAACATTTATGGATTTAAGTTGTAAAAGTCATTAATAAAAAAAGGACTCCCAATAGCGCTTTTTCAGCTGCCCTCAACGATTAACAAGCGCTTCTGTGGCTCGTTGAGGGTGGCATGAACGTTACGAAAAATGTTTCATTAACACTTTTTTATTTGTTTTCATGTGTTTTGTCCGGCCTTTTTGGGCGCGGCAGCATAACAACGTAATGTATTGATATACAACATGACCCTAATTGTACGTTTTTTCCTGGGCAACAGTCAAGACTTTCGCCCGAATGGATCCACGTGAAACAAGTCTTTAAAGCTTCCTTTGACCCCATCGATGCCATCTGTGACCTGAACTGGGTAAGCCTACAGAACACAATGAAATATAATATACTTATATTAAAAAGCATGCACATAGCATCTAATCTATGGATTAGCAACCATTTGTTAAACAAACCAAGCGCGATTGCTGCAATGAGCTTGAAATCTCGATGGCACGTATGTCAATGTTTAAGTTGAGCGGCGATAAGGCTCACCGTCAGTTGTCGCCAAGGGTCAAATGAAGGTGGTTGTCAAAGCGTTGGTCACTATGAAGCATGCAATGTTTGTGTATAATATCATAAATCCTTGCATGTGTGGTATTGGCGGCGTCACAATCGGCGCCATATACACTGGAGTGCTTCATACGAGCTTGCTAGCTTTTTTTGGCAAAATTCCATATGGCTCACTGACATTGTTATGCGTGTACTACATCATCTAATTGATTAAAATATTACACATGTATAAAGCGTAAATGAATGGTGCAATTGCATGCCATAATTACATTTGCATATGGCGAAATTAATGCGGTTACATTAACAGATATACAATATATTACCTTACATTTTGTGCAGCGACTTGAAACAAACATATGATACGATAACTTTAAGCATTTGTGATGAAAATATTTATTTTTATTTTACAAAAAGTAATTTCGTGATCAGGTTCTTATTTATATCGTGCTCATCAGAAAACAGTATATGTACATGTGGCTGCCATATAGGTACATTGGCTGCTCACGGAGCAGTGCTCAGAGACTGTATGAGTACCGTATGGGTAGTCATGCTTACAAGAGATGCCACTTGCAGGCCATCCTGTGCGTAACGGCTGCAGGCGACATTGGGTCTCGACCCACATCTGATCGGTAAGACCCAAAGTCACAAGTCCGATCGGTGGCACCTGGCTAGGTCCTTTTAGGGTTTGCCGGCGCCGCCGCCGCCGCTCGCGGAGGACGACGAGGACGAGGACGCCGAGGCGGGCAAGATGGTTGCCACGTCCCGCAACCCGGAGCTTTCACGGGGAATTGGCAAGTATGGCCGTAGCGCCATGTACAAGAGGTAAGAAGTGTGTGGGGATCGCCGTTTCATCGGGAGGCGGCGCTGCAGGGTCTGGTGATGTGGAGGCTTGGCTGGCGGCTGGGTTGATCAGTCAGCCTTGTGATCCTTGTTTTGGTTATTGTGGTTGTTGTCATTGTCACCGTCACCGTCCTTGATGTTGTGGTTGCGATTAGATCAGCTACGTTGCTTTGTTGCATGGAGTTAGGTCGGGAGAAGCGTGCTTAGCATGCTGTGGAAATTGCAGGCGAGGGCTGTGGGCCATAAAGACCAAGAACGGCGGCAAGTTCCCCGTGCATCCGAAGAAGACACAGGAGGCGGCGAAGGCCGAGAAGGCTCCAAAGTTCTACCCGGCCGAGGACATTCCCAAGCCGCTACACAAGAACTCCGTCCGCAAGCCCACCAAGCTCAGGTAAGTTGGGCGATCCCTGCTTGTACGACAGTCACAGTATCAGTTGCTCTATTTGCAACCGGTCTCATCTGCAATGCCCTCGCAACGAGTGAATGCCTTAGATGCGCACAGAAGCATGAAATTCAGTGTTGTGTGCTATGAACGTGCAAGACGATTGCACTGATCAATGCCTTATTGGTGTATCCTCACGGTCATGTGCATTTAGGGCAAGCATTACCCCCGGCACCGTTCTCATCCTCCTGGCTGGCAAGTTCAAGGGCAAGCGCGTCGTTTTCCTCAAGCAGCTGGAGTCTGGGCTGCTGCTGGTTAACGGTGAGTGCAAACATGAAAACATGAAAATTGAAGGTCATAACTTATTGTGGCGAGGATACCAAACCCACTGGTATGTGAAACTCTAACAACAGTCATAGCAGCCACGCCATTGTAGTAGCAAATGTTAGATTAGTGATAAGTATGTTGGATGGAGCTAAGCTAGAGCTGTTTACAAGCTCACGGAGTTGTTTACGAGCTGGTTTTTTTTGGTGGATGTCTTAGCTGCCTTAACTGCAGGCCCATACAAGGTGAACGGCGTCCCCATCAGGCGGGTCAACCAGGCTTATGTGATCGCCACCTCTACCAAGCTGGACGTTGCAAAGGTTGATGTTAGCAAGTTCAATGATACGTACTTCAAGCGCCCTGAGGAGAAGAAGGGCAAGAAGTCAGAGAGCGACTTCTTTGAGGCCGAGAAGGAGGTATGCAGTGGTACAAGTAGTAAAGGCATTGTGCAGCGCATTGTGCATGTCCCGTGTGGATGGTACTGACGACTGTCAATGTGTTCAGGACAAGAAGAAGGTTCCCGAGGGCCGGATAGAGGACCAGAAGGCTGTGGATGCGGCGCTGCTTCCCGTGATCGAGGCAGTATCTGACATGAAGAGCTATCTTGCAGCGCGGTTTTCGCTAAAGAGTGGCATGTACCCCCATGAGCTTGTCTTCTAATCGAATTGCACGCTTTGTAAAGCTGTCATTTGTTTCATGTGCTGCACATACGTTTGTCACGCTGTTGTTGGTCTGGGTTGCATGTTGCTGTGGGCAGAAAGTGCATAACCCAGGTCGTTTGTGTTTGTCGCCAGATGTTGAACCATGCATCAGTCGGCATGCATGTACAGTGTTACCTGTAGCAAAGAGGGCACCAAGGCAGTTCAGGCATCAACGTTCAAGACTGCTGTCAGTATGCATTGTTCCCGTCCTTAGTGCATCCTTCTGAAGTGGTGATGAAGGCAAGATCTAGCTCAGTGCCCACAATGTACAAACAAAGCGCAACAGTATGACACATTCGTAGTGTGGTTTTGGTTGACGAGTTTTTGCTTCGTGTAATGCAATCGCTTTTAGTGCACCGAGGATTGGAACAATGCACACTGACAGTAGCATGAAGTCCGTCAAGCTGGTCGTTTTGAATGCTCTCGCTGGGTTCAGGGAATCGTGCAGCTGTCCATGTCGCCCTTATCACGAATAAGACCACAATAGCTAATACATCGATGTGTCACTACAATCTTGCGTGAAAAGTTGTGTAACCACAGCAAAGTGGGTTGATGCTGTTAATCAACAAGTGCGGATGTTTGCAACTTGTTTCACTTGGATGTTATGATAAATTGTTAGCCACAAGATAAACGCAAAGCAAAACGCGTTGATACGGTGATGCTTGATTAAATTATAAAAGATTTGATTCCGATGTGTATACACAAGATCAATGGTCTAACTGCATAGTACACAACAGATGGATTGGGGCCAATCAGTCAAGCAGCAGCTGCATGAATGACTACACGCATACACACATTATTTTGCCTTGGATTGTGCTAGTGTAAGGGAACATGCAGTGGTCAACAATAAGCCACACCAGCGAGCAAAACAAAGCAAGGCAACAACTGGCTAGGCCCTTCAGCGCTTTGCACAGCAAAACAGGAAGGAGCAGTAATGGCGCCTCACTTAGACAAAGAAGTACTGCAGTGAGTTAGAAGCCGATAGGCAACTGGCAACTGTAGCCGCATGTGCAAGTACTCCATGAATTAGGGCGCTTGGCATGTGTGGCAGAGCTAATACAACAACCGTTGTTGTATATATTTATAATACGAGTATGTAGCACAATTGCGCAACATACTCGTATCATAGATACGTGGTAATGTGTTACCAAATTGGCACGTACCCGTTCACAATGCCCCCCTTCTCACATAGTCCCCCCCCCCCCCCCCCCCCCCCCCCCCCCCCCCCCCCCCCCCCCCCCCCCCCCCCCCCCCCCCCCCCCCCCCCCCCCCCCCCCCCCCCCCCCCCCCCCCCCCCCCCCCCCCCCCCCCCCCCCCCCCCCCCCCCCCCCCCCCCCCCCCCCCCCCCCCCCCCCCCCCCCCCCCCCCCCCCCCCCCCCCCNCCCCCCCCCCCCCAAATGCATGAAAGGGTAATTATATTTGGGGGGCACTCTATTCGGAAGGGGGGCATTGTATTGAAATATAATTAAAAACCTCAACGTAGTTGACAATGTGGAACACGCAAGAATACGTAACACAACCGTAACTCAAGTGTAACTTACTGTAATATATGCGTAACCCCATAGCAGGGGGCACTGTACACGAACAGGGGGCATAGGATAGCCTAGCAATGTGCCCCCCTTGACAATTAAAGGGGGGAATTGTAATATAGGGGGCATTGTGAACGCGTAAATACGATTTGTTATGGAAGATACCATAGCAGAGTGAATACACATGTAGACCTGCGCCAGCCAACATATGCGGCATACGTTAGCATGAGCCTCTTGGTCTGAGACCAATTAAAAACAAGCAAATGTATAGCATAGAAGAGCTCGCAACTCGGACACATGCGTTACAAGTGGTAACAACCATTACAGACAGCGCTAGCATTGCATGTACAGTTCAACAACATATACGGCTTCCGCCGAGCTCAGTACAACATCGACCCTGTGAGCTCACATGTACTTGATAGCGAAACTTCATAAAACACCTTCGAAGCTGCGCATTAAAGCTGCGCCATACAATACTTCTCTATCCTAGTAGAGATGTACCTCGGCCGTTAATAACATTTTTCTGAGCTCGGGCAGGATCCACGCATGACTAGCTCTTAGATCCTTGAGAAGAACTCGCTGGCATAAGCGCTTACGACATACCTCAACACCACGAAAACTACCAAAGATAAGCGCGAGTTTTTGCAACATGAAATATATAATTTCGCCACGTTGTACACAAGTAATAGCATTCCAATCTTGTATGTGCGGACATTGTATGGTTATGCAAAGCCATGGTCACCATTGGTTGCATGAGGTATTTGCGTATGAGAAGAAGTAGTATCATGCCACTACCCTGCATATAACACTAAGTGGGCCGTGGCTACTACTGTGACGGCAGCGCAAGCAACCACTAAAGTGTTTACGGAAGTAGAAAAAGCTGCATACTCTTTTTTATGATGTGTGTAACAAATTGTTTTTGCAAACTGCATCGAACCAGCTACACAAACATTGCATTAATATCCCCTTGAAAATACTTGATGGTGTCTATCGCGCAAACTATGACTTATTATCTTACGAGCTTTTGTGGCTAAGGCGACTCAAGCCATTAATGGACCTGCCCTAACTCCAACCCTCTTTATGAGGTTCGCATTGTGCGAATCCACATACCTCACCACGCAGTGGCACTGCGTGCTGAGGTACGTGGATGATTTGTTGGTTGTGGAGTTGCCGAAGTGATGCATATGTCGGGTAATGCTCTAGATGGAGGCATCTACCCACAAACATACTCACATTATTACGCACAACATCGGGTGCACGTGCAGCAGTGCCATTCTTTAACATCCTCATACTTCAAACCACCCTAAGTGGTTGCAATTGACAACCAATCAGGGTGGTTTGCACATGAGTATATAACAAGCTCAGGGAGACCGTGGTTCATGCAATGCTGATGTTGAAAGCGCCGCACCCATCATCTGACATTTCTGATAAGCTGAACATGGCTGTGGCATAGTATATAAGGTTTACAAGACTGTGCAGTTTTTGTACACACTCCTTGCAGGAATTGCACATGCTGGTAGAGGCCATGTGTTCCTATGGCTACAGCTTGTAGCGATTCCGGGAAAAAGCTCCGGAGCAGGCTAAAAGCCAAGATGGTGAAGCAAGCGGATGACATTTACGGCATCTGTACAGGTGGTGCACGAATGCGAGGACATCACGCGTTGCCGTCTTGCTGAGTCAGGTGCTTCCCCACATGGAGTATATCACATATACCATGTGGGGAACTCATCCGAGAGTCTCGGTTGCTCATATGAGTACATGTGAGGGTGAGGGTAAGTACATGAATTATATATATATATATATATATATAT
>RHPI01003369.1:1264331-1283344 GCA_009103225.1 Chlorokybus atmophyticus
ATATATATATATATATGTATATATACCCTCAGGGGAGCAGATGGTTTGCCCTCGTGCAAGTCAGTTGAGGGCTATGTTGCTTAACTGATGCGTATGCCAAGCAACTGTTGTGAATTAATTGAGGCGGGCAACGTGCCTTGCAACGGTACACTTACAACGGTTGTAAGTGTACCGTTGCAACTTGAGGACGCAACTTGAGGACACTTTGCATGGGCTGCCGTCGATGGCTGCGTCACATCAAGCGACCTTACAACAGGGGCCCTGCCCTGCTTTATTACCTTGCTGTGGTGGTCGTGAAGACATTGGCTCTGGCCATAAGTTGTATGCAACAGGTTGATTGTGGCAAATGAGATCACTTACCAAGTGGTCTCAGCCGCCACAGCCGCCCTTCGCAAGGGCGGCTGTGGCGACGCCGTTCGCATTGCACAGCACTGCATCCCGCCCCATCCTGCTCTTCCCTTCTCCCCCCTGCTCTACTGCCTGCTGTACTTGTGGTGGTGAAGACGTTGTCTTTAGCGATAAGCTATGTGCAGTAAAGTGGTCTAGCTAAAAAGGGACTCCCTGCCTGATGCCCAGTGCTTCGTCTTGCATTGGCACATAGTGTAAGGAGGGAGTGCTCCCTCCTCCCTTCAATCCCCTACCCCAACACCGCCACCAGCCACGACGCCGCTACCGCCGCCGCCAGAACAACTGCCGAAGCAGAAGATGATCCCCAGGCTATGGCGGCCGTTGCGTTAGCAGCGCCGCCATACAGCTGATATCGACATGTGACATGAGTCTCATGTCGATATCAGTGTTACCTATAAGTAACACTACATTAGGGCCTTAACACTAGGTTAACGGCCTTAATACGGCTTAACTGGCTGTATATACCCGTTGGGACCCTTATAATCTTAAATAAGGGCGGGGAACCTCTATAGAGGTAGCACTCCGTTACATTCCCCCCCCACTTAGGTTTCAATGTCCTCATTGAAGGGTTAGCAAAGCCCCACTACGAGCACTGAAAAACCAAAGCTGTGAGAGAATCAGGGCCGAAACGATAAAGATGTCTGCCAGCACCCTTTTACCGTCCGCATGTGGACACTGCACTCCAGTACCCCCGAAGAATCTCCTGGCAGTTGGTAAGATTTCTTTCGGGCTCCCATGTGTTGTGTTCAACACCATACCCTTTCCATTTCACCAAGTAAGACGGCGCGCGTCTGCGTCGAGGCTTACGGTGACTCAGGATTGCTTCCACCTCATACTCAAAAGTATCGTCGCCATCCACTGCAACCGGGGGTGGAGGAGGTTGAACCCGACCCGTCCGAACGGTACGGTTTCAGCACACTCACATGAAACACATTGTGAATGCGTATCGACTTTTGCAAGTCAAAACGATACGCGTGAGTGCCGACCCGATCAGTCACTTTGAAAGGGCCTATCCAGCGAGGGAAAAACTTGCGGGTACCCACTCTCTTGATGGATACGTTTTTGGTACTTAGAAGCACCGAACAGCCCACATCGTAGTTGGCCTCTCTACGATGCGCATTAGCTTAGGCTTTTTGTCTGTCTTGCGCTGCGCGCAGACAATCCTTTGCCAATGCTAACCTATCCAACATGGCCGAAGCCATCTCGCGCGCTGCAGGTACGCGAGTTACGTCAGTAGCGGGCAACTTAATGTTCGCAGGACTCAGTGGATGCAATCCGTGATTCAAGAAGAACGGAGTATCATGCACACTCTCTTGCCATGCATTATTGATCACGAACTCAGCCATTGGGAAATAAATATCCCAATCACTCTGATTCGGGCTCACATAATGCCGGATGGTTTCCACAATCACTTGATTGGCGCGTTCTGTCTGACCATCCGTCTGTGGATAGTAAGCAGTGCTCATGTTCTGCTAAATGTGTAAGAAGCTGCACAGCGACTTTCAAATCTGAGCCACAAATCGCGGATTGCGATCTGACACAAAGTTGTGGGGCAAGCCATGCAACTTGAAAACAGACGCGACAAACACCATCGCCAACTCACGGGAGCCTATCTCCGTGCGACAAGGGACAATGTGAACCATTTTTGTCAAACGATCCACAAAAATTGCAACCGCAGTGCGACCGAATGCTGTCTTTGGGAGCTTAGTTATTCAGTCCATACTCACACTTTCCCATTTGCCATCAGGAACAGGCAATGGTCGCAGCAACCCAGCGGGTTTCTGACGTAACGGCTTGTCACGCTGACATTTGTCACACGTGTCCACATACCGCTTTACGTTAACAGGCAACGATGGCCACCAATACAACTGGTGCGCTGCCTTAACAGTCTTGCGACTGCCAAAGTGCCCAGCGTACGGTGGATCGTGTACATCAGCTATGCATTTCGCACGCAATCCAGCATGGTCAAGTATTACCAAGCTAGGCCCACATAATACAAGTTGTCTCGTTTGTTCAGCTTTTGCACGCTGTCCTCTGACGACAACCATGGGTAAAAAGCATACCCTTGCATGACAGCTTGCACAAACTCATCATCCGGTGGCAATGTACCGCGCGTCGCAAGCAATTGCGCACGCATAACTGCCAACAATGATGGACAACGACTCAGAGGATCAGCAACATTAGTTCAGCCTGGCCGGTATACCCACTTAAAGGTAAACCGAAACAGAAACTCATTCCAGCGAGCTTGCTTTCGTGACAAGTTTTGCTGCGTTGAGAAATACACCAATGGATTATGACCAGTCACCACTGTGAACTGAACCCCCTCCAAGTAACATTGCCATGTTTCCAGAGCATGTACTATACCAAGCAACTCTTGTTCGGTGGTAGTGTAATCTACCTCTGCCGGGATGAACTTCCTACTCTGATAAGCACATGGTTTGCCATCTTGCAACAGTACTGCACCACACCCAAAGGGTGGACGCATCGCTAACTACAGTGAAATGCTTGTCCCAGTTTGACAATGCCAACACTGGAGCAGAAGTTGAAGCTAGCTTCACCTGTTACATAGCAGCTTCTTGTTCAGCTGTCCATAAGAATGGAGCGTCTTTTCGCGACAGTTTTGTCAAAGGCACCACTATTGTGGAGTACCCCATTATAAACTTGCGAAAGTGGTTTGCCGATCCCAAGAATGATCGCAGCTGATGGATATTTTAAGGTTGAGGCCAATCCTTTACAACTTGCACTTTGCGGGGTCAGGTTTCACACCCGCACCGCTCACGATGTGCCCCAAGAATGGCAACTCCGTCTTGCAGTCTCATTTTGCAAGATTGGCAAACAAGCGATGTGTACGCAGCAAGGCGAACACCGCTTCCAAGTGCGGCTTATGCTCTTCCTTGGTTTTACTAGAGACAATGATGTCATCCAAGTAAACCATAACATACTTGCCAAGTATGCCACCAAAAAACTTATTCATTTCCTTCTAAAAACACTGCGCGCGCATCAGTCAATCAAAAAGGTAACACTTTGTAGTAATGGCCCGAAGGTGTTCTGAATGCTGTCTTGTAAACATCAGGATGAAAAGGATGAATCCGGATTTGATGATACCCACTTGTCAAGTCCAACGTACTAAAGTATGCGTTTCTCGACAGTTTATCAAACACATCATCAATCCGGGGCAACGGGTATCGATTCTTTACCGTGATCTTGTTGAAAGCACGGTAATCCACACACATGCGCAGCATTCCATTCTTTTCCATCACAAACAAGATGGGCGCGCCAAAGGGTGAAGAACTCGGTTCAATCAATCCCTTTTCCAATAACTCTTTGATTTGAGTTTCCATTTCCCCCCTCTCTCGGGGGCTCAGCCTATATATAGGCCGAAACGGAGGCTCACTATCAGGAATGAGTGGTAATGTGTGTCCGACACCTCGATCAGGAGGTAAGCCTGGCAACTCATCTGAGAACACATCTTGATATTTCTCAATGATGTTTGCAACACCTTCTGTATTTCTTGGTCTGACAACGTCAAGTGTACCAGAAAAGCCGGTGTGTTTTTGCGCAACGCACGTTTCACTTGCCGTGCAATGAGTAGCGCAGGGTCGGGCTGCTTGTGGTCCAAGCTATGTGACCCTTTCACAGACAATGTTACACGCTTACGACCTTTCTTTACTGTGTACAAGCGTGCGCCAGCATCCAATGTCGTTTTGACATTCTCCTGCCATTCCTGTCATAATACCACATCAACACCTGATATGCCGATGGATACCACTATGAAGGTAAAAGTGGCATGATAATTACCAATTTTTACCTTCATTTTTATTTCCCCTTTTACTGGCAACGCACGCCCCGCACCAGCAGCTGAAAATGCAGAGGGTTTACACGCTATCTTCTTGCGCACAACCCATTGTTCCTCAACGAAATTGTGTGTTGCACCAGTGTCAATCAAGAACGAACTGTTTACACCTTGCATTGTGCCACTAAATGTCCACAACAGAGGAACTACCCGTCCTTGAAATGTAGCCAAGAGTCCGTGACTAATGCAAGGGTTGATTAATATGGCTGACAACCGTACTGTCCCCGTTTCACGCTTGCTGAATTGCTTCAACACAGATCCTCCCCGAGTATGTTTTAACCATGGGCCATGATACTTTGGCACCATCACCACCATACTCAAGATTCTGTGCTTATTCTGCAACGTAGTCAATGCATGCAACACATCGGTAAGCATGTTGAACTCAACATGTACCAGCACACAAGCATTCTCTTCCACTTTTTCAACATCAAAGAGTGACAACTTGTCATGTGCTTGCCATGCATTTGTCACAACATGCACTTGGAATAGATCATCAAATCAGCTTGCTGCTTGCATCTCAAGCAACTGGCTATCAACCGCACTACATCAGTCACGGCGTAATCCTATTCAACCTTCTTGGCCTTGCCCTTCTTAGCGGGGCAGTTCTTCGCAATGTGGCCCGGCTGGTGACAGACGTAACAGGTGCGAGCCGCAGCGGGTGTAGCACCACCAGCAGATGTGCCACCGGTAGGAGGCGTGAATGTCTTCGCCTTCTTTGTCGTGTGCACACTCGGCTGAGGGTAACGCTTTCCTCCCACCCCGTTTGGCTTGGCCGCAGCTGCCACATGTGCCTTTTCCTGCACCGCTGTGTTATCACTGTACAGATACACGCTCAGCTTCTGCAGCTGGGCCAAGTCCTCAGGAACCCAAGGAAGTCCCTTTGCCGTGTTGTACCGCAGCTGATCGCGCACACGCTCATCCATGCCGCGCTTGTACAACTCAAACTGCTCAGCTTTGTCCACGGGCATAAGGCCACTGTTCACGCGACCCACCAACGCTTGGAACTCCTGCATATGTACTGAAGCCGCCCGGTCATTGTGTCGCAGCTTGTTGCGAGCCTGAGTAGCTGGATCCATGCCACCATAGCGCTCCACAAGGAACTTGAATAGTGCCTCCACTGTCTTGGCCGCACCATCCTCTGTCTGCCGCGCCCACTCAGCGAGAGCATCAGATGGCATGAGCAGCTCAGCAACAGCAATGTGCTCCCCAACTGGGCGCTTCAGTGCTGTCAAATAGTGCTCAGCAGTGACCACCCAATCATGGATGCTGACACTGCCGTTGGGCTTGAACTTCTCTGGCTTGTTCAGCGCTATAAGCGACAGCCGCGCTGATGCAACAGCTGCTGAAGTAGCACCCGCCACCTGTTGGCGCAGCGCCACCAACTAAGACTGCATAGCATCGAGGCGTGCCATCAACTGCACTCGGCCAGTCAACTTGTCTTCCAAGTTGGGTCCCAAGTACCAGAACACGTCCTTGCAACGCTGTGAGGTTTCCACTCCCAAGTTGGCCAAAGCCTCAAACGCCATTCGCTTGCCTTGGTAAGGGAGAGGCTTATCATATACGGTCATGATAGCAGCCACCTTTGGATCACCTCGCACGAGTGGCGGGATGTTGTTCATGAGCTCATGCTCGAGCATGCGGATTACCATCTCCTTGCTTGCACGAGGGAGTGTGGCAAAATCTGTCTCATAGCCATCATGAACCGTCTGCGCCCATGCATCCCATGTTTCCTAACGAAGCTGAGGGTGGGCAGCAAGTAGAGCTTTACGCTCTAAGGCATACTTCTCAATGGCCCCGCCAATGACACTCTGTGTAAAGATGCTCGTGCTGATTGAACACCTCACCAGAGCTACCAGTCTGATGAACGAGCTAGGTTGCAACTGAGCACACCAATAGCGCTATCACACGTGCACCTACTCGCAATCAATCAACAACAGTATTCGCACCGTGGGGTTGAACACCTTGAGGGCAATGTAGGCGCCTCAAAACTTGTGGGGGCAGTCCGGTTCGTGCATGAGCTGTAGCAAAAGCACACCCACGCGCACACACGTACCGTGGATGCAAACTATACAAGCACGCACACACCGTCCACAACAAGAGCAATAACTTAATTTCCCACTTGGTCCAACCTCCCTAATATCAGTATACTAGCTACTTATATACCTAAGAGGCTATACTAAGTAGTCAACATTGTAGAAGTCAACAATGTTGACTACACCGCCAACACATGCCTAAAACATGTGTATTAGCTGTTTAAAACTGCGTCGGCGCATAGAAACTGTCAACGGTGGTTAAATGTCAGCGCATAACGCTTACGTGACCTTTTTAACGCGCGCCCTTGATGTAGAAATAACCCGGCGACTTGGGACTTTATATAAGCATAACGCGTCAAGCATGTTAAACAGGGCTGTTTTGGGGTAAAAGGGCTAGAAATTCAGCTTAAAAGCAAGTGTAATACCAACTTTGTTACACTCTGTGTGTCCACTGCAGCTGGTCCACTTTGAGAAGACTGGTTGGGAACAGCTTCGTTGTCTTGCTTAGCTCCTTCCTTCTCACTATCAGTAAGTTTATAGCTTTCACTCGTGTCCGAGTCCTTCACTTCCTCATCACTAGATGGCTCATATGATGTTGACTTCTCGGGCACAGAAGCATAGCCCACACCGTCCTCTCCTTGGTCAGACATCTGCCCAAGGATACAAGCCGTCAATACTAGAAGTTTGTAAGTGCACAAACACACAAGTTGTGCACTTCAAAAGGGACAAAATCCACTGATTTTTCTTCGTCAAGTTTCAAGTGCTTAATGTGAAGTATTCAACCCAAAAAAGAGCTCTCCACACACCTCTCAACTAGACACTTGCTTTGAAACAAACCACACGCGAATCCACGCGGCGGTTCACAAGCTATAGCCACTCAAAGTTTTTACTTTGTAAAACTCAGCTCAACTCACAATTGCAATTGACACACAAGGTGCCAAAATCTCGTTAAATCAGCCCTACAGGCCGAGATCGACAAGTCGTGAGTTTGATATCGACCGCTCAGAATGACTGACTCTGGCGGCCCCACCGCAGCGACTGGCGGTCGGAACATCCGATATTGCCACCGGACTGCCCCACAAAGGTTGACAATGTAAAATCACTTCAAACCCTTCACACCACCACGAATCCACGTGGTGGCAAGCACACACAAGTGAAATACTATATGATTGTCACTATGTAATGTGCTGGCATACAATGCTTAGAGGAGCGGCCTGAGTGGCCGCCTCCCCTAACAGCAAGCTAGGCTAGGCCAGGGCAACTAGGCTAGGCTAGGCTAAGCAAGCAAGGCTAAGCTACACCAGCAGCAGCGTTTACACCACCACCACCACAACAACAACAACCAACAACAACCACTACCCACCCTAGCTGGTGGCTAGTGCTAGTGCTAGTTGCCGCCGCCGTCGCTGCAGTCACTGCCGCCTGCCGCCTGCCGCCTTTAAGCCCACGCCGCCGCCGCCCCCCACACATCCCTCGCCGCCCTTGCTTCGATACCAATGTAAGGGGAGAGTGCTCCCTCCTCCCTTTAATCCCCTACCCCAACACCGCCACCAGCCACGACGCCGCTACCGCCGCCGCCAGGGCAATTGCCGAAGCAGAAGATGATCCCCTGGCTATGCCGCTGCGTTAGCAGCGCCGCTATACATCTGATATCGACATGAGACTCATGTCTCATGTCGATATCAGCGTTACAGATAAGTAACACTACATTAGGGCCTTAACACTAGGTTAACGGCCCTAATACGGCTTAACTGGCTGTACATACCCGTTGGGACCCTTATTCAATCTTATATAAGGGCGGGGAACCTCTATAGAGGTAGCACTCCGTTACACAAAGTGCATTAAAGCATCTGGTCTACAGCCCCTGGTGTAATTGAAGTTGCGCGCCCCCGCCTTGCTCGTTTCTTGCAAGAATTGATATTGCTTTGCGCTTGTTTATGCCACATGTGTGCATAAATGTGTGTGCACGATTGTGCATTGCAAACCCAAGTCTATACCTTATACATGTGGAGGCTTTTCAACGTTTCAAGCCATTTAGATGCTCACTACACACCGTGAGCATATATGCAGCTTTGCTCACACGAGCAATCAACTTGATAAAGACTTCTGCAAGCTTACCCATCATAACATTATTGTAGTGCTAGACGGTTCGTAACCAATCGATTATCTTCAAAACTACGTACCTCCATTCATAACATCAAGCCCTTGTTGAACCATAATAGTCAACTTATGTTGATATATTGATGTTTGATCGGATTCATCTAGTGCTTGAAATCTTCAATTAATTTAAAAACACGATCAATATGCTATGAAAACGATGATGCCACCGAAAGGTTTGATGTTTACATGATGCAATCAAGTTGCACTTATGTATTGTGTGTGTACACATTTTGATAATGTTTCGCTGCACGCGGCGGCTGTGGTGGGTGTTTGGGCTTAGGAATGGTTGCATACATTGCAGTTGGTCATCATTATGAATAGCACATTGTGCAATGCATTGCCACATATTAAATCGTATATGAAACATATCAAACAGATCTCAAATATGTGAAAATACCATAACATAAGTATTTATGTCATGTTATATTCGTATTCGTATTTCATATCGTGTAACTATGCATCGAGCTTGTTAGCTATACTATAGCTATGGTGGTTAGCTAGTAGCTAACCACACCATACGTACAAGTCAATTCAATGACCATTAACAATGTCTTGTGCTTTTATTGTTCTGAAATAGCAATAGTAGATTATGTTAGCCTTAACTAAGCTTGAAGTTTAATGTCTTTTTATGCATGGTTTCACACTTCTTTCGCAAATTTTATACCTCTCACTTTTCTTTGGCTTTTATTTTATGGTGCACATGCACTCTTGTAGGCTTGACCAAGGCTCGAATTCAAGCTGCGCTTGTATGTCCGTAACACCCACAACCATAAGCATTCCTTCTCATAGTAGTGTACTTGAAAGGGAATACAGTGTAGCAGCGACCTGAGAATTAACCTGTGCATGGCAACATCAATAGCAATTCAACTCAAATCTCCAGGGCGCGTTTGCTTTGCAAGCCAGGACGCGGTTTTTGCAGGACTCTGCTGCGTAGTCGTCGTCGGCGTCTGCTGGCTTCGCAGCGAGTCCTGCCAAAATTGCTGTTACATAATCTCTAAATAGCTTATACATAACATGACTCAAGTTCCGCACCTGCATAGGCATTGTGTGTCATGTAGCCCAGCAGCTGGCAAGCTGGAGGCGCAACTTTACCTGGGCCTTCATGCATGCATAGTTTCGCAGCAATGACGCCGCACTAAGCCGCACTACACAGTTGAGGCGGAGCCGCGTAGTTTGTGTGCCGCGCAAGCCGAAAGCGCAGAGCCTGTCCGTTCAAGCATTGTTAGCTCCAAGTGGCCACTATATATGGTAGAAGTGACTGACTGCATGCCTGACTTGATAGCTTAGAGAGTGCATGCTCATGCACCGGCGACTGTTCGCCTAGCTTGCAGCTTGTCGGTGTAGAAGGACAACCACGACAAGTAAGGTGACAGCCGGTCTAGGCCTCCCCCCCCCCCTCTCTCTCTCTCTCTCTCTCTCTCTCTCTCTCCCTCCGCATTAGGCTTTGCCGCCGAAGAACCGTGTGGTCCTGTTTTGCGCTATGCCATGCATGCATTGGTGGGTGGGTGACCCACTCGGGGACGAGAGAGAGAGAGAGAGAGAGAGAGAGAGAGAGAGAGAGAGAGAGAGAGAGAGAGAGAGAGAGAGAGAGAGAGAGTTCTTGCTGCCAGCAATTACTGCCTTGCCATTGCCATGCACTCAAGCATTGCTAGCTGCTGTCAGTCACATTGAGCTTCATACCAATGCACGACGTTGAGCAAGTTACGTGAGTTGATCACATGGCGTTTGCAGGCTTCGTAAGCGCCAGCTTTGTAACATGGCAACTCCAACAGCGGTGCTGGCAGTTCAGGCAAGCCAGAGAAAGGTGTGTTCAAAACACTGCAGACCGGCGGTAGACTGCTCGATGAAAATCAGCAACAGCTACACATTGTTCGCCCCATGCTGATCTGTGCAGAACTGTGTTCTGTTATTAATCGCCAGATGAAAAACTTGGAGGTGACGCACAAGACGTGGCACTAGACACCACAAATGTCGGCAAGGAGGCTCTTGCAGACAAGGAAAAGACAAAGAGAACAAAGAGAAGAGTGACAAAGAGGAGAAAGACAAGAACAAGAACAGCGCAAGTAAGCCACTATGTCATGCAGCTGATCATGCACGCACGCGCGCCATGCCCACCTGTGACGTTTGATGTATTGGGCAACAACAGGCTTGGCGTCTCGAGTCAACAGCTATTTGTCACCAAGTCCGTGGGCCAGCTCTCTTTGACATGTGAGTGTGCAATTGGTGCTCATTCTTGACTGTTACGGGGGGTTGCGTGTGTTGTGCATGCGCGGACGCGCACCCGTGTGCACCTGTGCGTGCACCTATGTGTGCATGCATGTGTAAGCTTGTATATGTAAACAGTCTCGAACATCACAAGTCTGGCAACGCTTTACGTGCGCGCGAGCGAAGCTGACAGCTCCTCATTCCACTTTCGCGATGCCGTCGTGGCACTCGTCATCGCCAACATCGCCCTCAGCGGCATAGTCCTCCTCCTGCAGGTGAGTTGTGGCTAAGTCAGAGCTTGATAGTATGACACAGGCTGTCAACATGCATGGCCTTGGTACTCATCATTAAGCATTGCAAGCCTTCACATCAAACCAAATGTTGCGCTCCATCTTGCATGATGTTGTTGTTCTTGACAGAATAACTTGCAGGGTACGTTTGTGGTATCGTCGTGGGAGACCAAAATACCACAGAGGCTTAAAAAGCTCTTCCCAAACGACGATGACCATGTGTTCCCAGGATGGCAGCGCGCATGTAACACGGTTACGACCCTGCTGACTATAACCATATCACTTCTGACTGCCATGATATCTGGGCTTAGTGTAAAGATCGATCCATTAAACTTTATTTATTGAATGCAGCCCTACCTGGCAAATAGATAACAGGGTACTACAAATAGTTCTTGTTAGCAATAAGCCCGAGTGCAAGCGCACATTATAATGTTTCATGTAGACTCGCATTTAGCCTTACATGTCATTATATACATCATCAAGTTTGAAGTTCTGTACTGTAATGCATGAGTGCATCGAATATTAGTCGATTGTACTTAATGTGTGCGAGTCCCCCCCTTTGTATACGTTGTGGCCTCAATGTTGCACTTCTGATATCTCCACACTAATAGGGAGAGGCCCTTTCCCTAGAAAAGAGGCGGGGGGGGGGGGGGGGGGGGNCAAGTCACTATGGACTACATGTAGCATGTGTAGTTAAAGCTACCAATGTTGTATAAATACTCATTAATGTAATAGCGTGCTTGATAACATTTTATGCTTGATTTGTGGTCCAAAGTAACAAAGTAAAAACACACATACTCATAAAGTCTTATTTTCACCTTTAATATATACATGTTTTTATGTAAGATGAAGTAAATTATCACTTTGCGCCTCATTTTGTGAATCGAGTGCACAAGAGACAATATTTTGAATGGTAGCATGCATTATGGCATGGTGTTAAGCACACGCAGCGACGGTCATGCATGACAGCAAGCACGCTGCACATGCAGTCTCATGCAAGCACATCATACCGCTCAGTTACCATCAGGCTGCTCATAACTCTGCCTAACACTGCAACTCCCTACCCCGTTGGTCACACCGGCATCCATGTTGTGAATCATATGCACGCAGGCACCATCATGTCGGCGCCTCGACACATCAATAACAGAACAGGCAAACCACGCACTCCCCTGCCGCTCTTAACGCCACCGGCAACCATTGCGATCGCTGCAACGTGGCTCCATCATGTTGTTAAGACTGCGCGTCCTTTTATGTTTCATGAGCTAAATTATGTACAATATGACGTGCAGTGCATAACACTCTTTTTAGGCATGTGCTATTGTTTGTTATAGTGTTACGATGAACAATAATGATGTTAATACCATGATACCATGATAAGTATTAAACTTAGCTATGTTATGCAGCAGTGACAAGTGATGGCAGCAGATTGGTCCTTTGTCATAAAACATCCATACCTTTTTACATGAGGCAAAGATCGCAAGAGGATTGTGTTATATATACCCCCACGCCCCCCCTCCCCGAAGCCCCTGTCATGCCAGCGGCCCAGGGGGGGCCAACTTCCTCATTGATGCCTACAGCCAGGCATCGTTCCCGCTGTCATGCTAATCGTCAACGTCCGCAAAGTTTCCTCGACCATGCCTATAGCCAGGCATTCGCGCCTGCTAGTAGCATGAGGACCGCGCGCCGCGTGTCGTACGACTGCCACGGCGGTCGTAAGTTGTAGGTACCATCGTAGCTGTTCCGTTCTGGCTCAGCTCGAACTGCATCGAGTTCTAACGGCTCTATCGCTTGAACTCACAACTAGCCGCTGCTCTAGGACTGCACAATTGTAAGTAGATGCGGCTGTACTATAAGTAGCAGACTTAGCCCCATTGTTACTTGGCAAGACTGTGAGTACGAAGCAAGGACTGATCAACGCCCCAACCTCTGCAATACAAGGACTACACGTGAGCTTGGCGTGTTTGTGATTGTTGTGTGTTGTGTATGGATGCGGAGCACACAGATACACACTGCATTTGCCTCACATACTAGCTGCGCGTGCTGGCATGATTGAGCATACACACGTATCAGTCAGGGTTTGCTATCACACATGTTAGTAGCACCCATAGCTCCTACTTAACAGTGAACATACATATATACATACATACACGTGCATCTTGCTATCGTGGGAAGGCCCTGTGAGCACATCATCTTAATAGATGGCTTGCTGCCTACATAGCTTCCTCTACACTTATGCTGGGTGGGAGCTCTTCTCGGCTGCACACGGATGTCTACAACAGCCCACGAGGCTGGCCTCATTCCCTATCATGGCAATACGGTTGGGAGCGACCTGGAGGGGCACACGACCCTGCCAGGCCCGACAGCCCTTGCACGGCTTCAAGCTGCACGGCTTCAAGCCAAGTTGAAAAACTTGTGTTTAAGCTCTTTGGGATGTATTACGGTTTGGTAGTACATTACCTAGTAGATGGAAGCCCTGACAGCACCACGTCATTGCAAGGTAGGCGATGACACTCTTGAACCACCTTACCTCCAGCTCCAAGCCGTCTAGGCTATCATGTGGATGCCCCAGGCCGAGATCGACAAGTCGTGAGTTTGATATCGACCGCTCAGAATGACTGACTCTGGCGGCCCCACCGCAGCGACTGGCGGTCGGAACATCCGATATTGCCACCGGACTGCCCCACAAAGGTTGACAATGTAAAATCACTTCAAACCCTTCACACCACCACGAATCCACGTGGTGGCAAGCACACACAAGTGAAATACTATATGATTGTCACTATGTAATGTGCTGGCATACAATGCTTAGAGGAGCGGCCTGAGTGGCCGCCTCCCCTAACAGCAAGCTAGGCTAGGCCAGGGCAACTAGGCTAGGCTAGGCTAAGCAAGCAAGGCTAAGCTACACCAGCAGCAGCGTTTACACCACCACCACCACAACAACAACAACCAACAACAACCACTACCCACCCTAGCTGGTGGCTAGTGCTAGTGCTAGTTGCCGCCGCCGTCGCTGCAGTCACTGCCGCCTGCCGCCTGCCGCCTTTAAGCCCACGCCGCCGCCGCCCCCCACACATCCCTCGCCGCCCTTGCTTCGATACCAATGTAAGGGGAGAGTGCTCCCTCCTCCCTTTAATCCCCTACCCCAACACCGCCACCAGCCACGACGCCGCTACCGCCGCCGCCAGGGCAATTGCCGAAGCAGAAGATGATCCCCTGGCTATGCCGCTGCGTTAGCAGCGCCGCTATACATCTGATATCGACATGAGACTCATGTCTCATGTCGATATCAGCGTTACAGATAAGTAACACTACATTAGGGCCTTAACACTAGGTTAACGGCCCTAATACGGCTTAACTGGCTGTACATACCCGTTGGGACCCTTATTCAATCTTATATAAGGGCGGGGAACCTCTATAGAGGTAGCACTCCGTTACACAAAGTGCATTAAAGCATCTGGTCTACAGCCCCTGGTGTAATTGAAGTTGCGCGCCCCCGCCTTGCTCGTTTCTTGCAAGAATTGATATTGCTTTGCGCTTGTTTATGCCACATGTGTGCATAAATGTGTGTGCACGATTGTGCATTGCAAACCCAAGTCTATACCTTATACATGTGGAGGCTTTTCAACGTTTCAAGCCATTTAGATGCTCACTACACACCGTGAGCATATATGCAGCTTTGCTCACACGAGCAATCAACTTGATAAAGACTTCTGCAAGCTTACCCATCATAACATTATTGTAGTGCTAGACGGTTCGTAACCAATCGATTATCTTCAAAACTACGTACCTCCATTCATAACATCAAGCCCTTGTTGAACCATAATAGTCAACTTATGTTGATATATTGATGTTTGATCGGATTCATCTAGTGCTTGAAATCTTCAATTAATTTAAAAACACGATCAATATGCTATGAAAACGATGATGCCACCGAAAGGTTTGATGTTTACATGATGCAATCAAGTTGCACTTATGTATTGTGTGTGTACACATTTTGATAATGTTTCGCTGCACGCGGCGGCTGTGGTGGGTGTTTGGGCTTAGGAATGGTTGCATACATTGCAGTTGGTCATCATTATGAATAGCACATTGTGCAATGCATTGCCACATATTAAATCGTATATGAAACATATCAAACAGATCTCAAATATGTGAAAATACCATAACATAAGTATTTATGTCATGTTATATTCGTATTCGTATTTCATATCGTGTAACTATGCATCGAGCTTGTTAGCTATACTATAGCTATGGTGGTTAGCTAGTAGCTAACCACACCATACGTACAAGTCAATTCAATGACCATTAACAATGTCTTGTGCTTTTATTGTTCTGAAATAGCAATAGTAGATTATGTTAGCCTTAACTAAGCTTGAAGTTTAATGTCTTTTTATGCATGGTTTCACACTTCTTTCGCAAATTTTATACCTCTCACTTTTCTTTGGCTTTTATTTTATGGTGCACATGCACTCTTGTAGGCTTGACCAAGGCTCGAATTCAAGCTGCGCTTGTATGTCCGTAACACCCACAACCATAAGCATTCCTTCTCATAGTAGTGTACTTGAAAGGGAATACAGTGTAGCAGCGACCTGAGAATTAACCTGTGCATGGCAACATCAATAGCAATTCAACTCAAATCTCCAGGGCGCGTTTGCTTTGCAAGCCAGGACGCGGTTTTTGCAGGACTCTGCTGCGTAGTCGTCGTCGGCGTCTGCTGGCTTCGCAGCGAGTCCTGCCAAAATTGCTGTTACATAATCTCTAAATAGCTTATACATAACATGACTCAAGTTCCGCACCTGCATAGGCATTGTGTGTCATGTAGCCCAGNACATACAATACTTCATCGATCGATGAATCGTACAATTACGTATGGTCAGTACGATGGCTACGAAGAATGTTATACAGAGGATTTTATTGCTTACATTGGATTTACCGGCATAACAAAGATATTTTTATATATACATGTATGTGATCATATGTTTTAACACAGTCATAAATATGCCTGTATGCGTTTCAAGAGTATAGTAAAGTCTCTCATAACAATTAATGGATTACCCCCGCCATACGACTAGCAACTTGGTGGCATAGTGTATTCGCATAGCAGGATAGACTCGTCTCGGCTGATTCTTACAGCCATAGCACCCTCATCACTGGAGGAGCAAAAACTGTCATGATCGAAACATCCAACCTAAGATGGATGTTTTCCTATAAGTCAAGAATCCCGAGGGGCTTCCGGCTGCTATTCACTGCGTCCGGGGGTCCGATGTGGGTCAACTGTTGTTGATGGTGAGCCGAGTTGTTTTTACGGTTATCATTACGTGTTAACGTGCGTGCAGCGTGACTGGGTTCGCTGCCGTTTGCACATGTCGATGAGTGTTGATGGCGACGCAGTCGATGCTGCAACGTCAGAGCGCTGACATATCGCCTACTGTTTGTAGTGCATACACAATTTGAATTTTACAAAACGCTCTTTTCGCAGCGGTTAGGGCCGCAACGACGTCGACTGAGCGCGATTACGGCGCTCATTAACGTCCATGCCAACTTGTCATGACGCCGACACAAGTTAACAAAAAGAGACAAAATCAGCTCGCGGTGACGGCGACACTACACGACTAACGTCAAATGGAAACGGCACAGAGTCAACAATCCGGACGCAATGGGGACCCCTCGGGCTTCTTGACTGCTATACCCTACCTCCTGGAATGCAACAACAAGTTGTGGTCCACAACCGTTCCTCTAAAGGAATAACAGCGACGTGAGAATCATTGCCATACTGACATCTCCGGGCCGCGTGTGCTTTGTAAGCCAGGACGCGGTTTGTGGCGGGACTCTGCTGCGTAGACGGCGTCCATGCGTTTGGCCTCCACAGCAAGTCCTGCCAAAACCGCTTCTGCGTTTACTCCTGCGAATGCGCGCTTGTCCTATTCGGACTTCAAAACCCCAGCAGCTAGACCACTCTAACAGCAGCAACCCTGGGCTGTGGGCCTTCATGCATTCGTTACAGCTGATAGGCTACAGGCGCAACTGCCTCGGCCTTCATACATGGATTTGTTTCGCAGCAGTGACGCCACAGTAAGCCGCACCTTTCAGCTGAGCCAGAGCCGCGTAGTTTGTTTGCCGCGCAAGTTGAAACGCGCAAAGCCTGTCCCACTAAGCCTTATCAGGTATTAGCCTCTCTTAGTGGCAGAAGCGACTGACTGACTCGACAGTTTAAAGAGTGCATGCTCCTGCGCCGGCGACTGTCCGCCTAGTTTACAGCTTGTCGGCTGCACGTGCACCGGCAGGACAACCACGACAAGTAAGTTGAGAGAGCCAGTCTAGGCCTTGACCCTCGCTCTGTCCCTCAGCAGGCTACAACCCCCATTGCTTTTGCTGCCGCCGCCAGTGGGCTGCTGTATTGCTGTATGCTATGCATGCCACGAGAGAGAGCCACGAGAGAGAGCCACGAGAGAGAGCCACGAGAGAGAGAGAGAGAGAGAGAGAGAGAGAGAGAGAGAGAGAGAGAGAGAGAGAGAGAGAGAGAGAGAGAGAGAGAGNGAGAGAGAGAGAGAGAGAGAGAGAGAGAGACCAACTACTGCCTTGCAACTGCCTTAGCATCATGCAATGCATGTCAAGCTAGCTGCTTTCAGTCACATTGAACCTCACACCAATGCAACCAATGAGCAAGTTGCGTGCGTTGACCACATGGCAGGTTTTGCAGGCTTCTCTAACCCCAGCTCTGTGATATGTCTGAACATCGAAGCCCTTCAACAGTGCAGAACTCGCCAGCAGGTGGCAGTCGAGTTCAGTCAGCTCTATTGGTGTTGTCGCACTGCAGTCAGGCAGTAGATTGCAGGATGGCAGTCTAGCAACTTCACACTTGCCGTGCTATGTTACGTTATGTGTGCAGACTATGTGTGTTCTGTTGTTGTCCAGGTGTCATACCTGGCGCGAGGGAACAACAACACACAATACAAGGCACAACGCATGCAACCGGCGAAGCGACTGAGAGTAAGCCACCATGCCATGCAGGCCATTGTGTCAGTGAGTTAAGGTGTCTGCGCACGCGCGCTCGCGTATTCATCTTGCACATGCAGCGTTTAGCAATTTGAGGTTCTGTAACAATGAAATCGGAAGCGAAACCAGCAAACACATGCAGCTCCGCGTGAAAAGGAACTGAAGTCTCGAGCTGACAGTTTTGCGTCCGCCAAAACCGTGGGCCAACTCTCCTTGACATGTGAGCCTGCATTGCTGCCTGCTCTTGACTGTTACAAGGGCAAGGTGGTGCATGCACGCGAACGCGTCCGTGTGCGTCTGCACGTGTGCGTGTGTAAAATTGCACATGTACACAGTCGCGAACATCACAAGTCTGGCAACGCTTTACGTGCGTGCGAGTGAAGCTGACAGCTCCGTATTCCACTTCCGCAATGCCGTGATGGGACTCGTCATCACCACCATTGCCCTGAGTGGCATCGTCCTCCTGCTGCAAGTAAGTATGGTATAGTTGTGTCATACCATCCACACGCATGGCCAACAACACCAAGCATTGCGAGCCTTCACACCCCATGCTGCCACCTAGCTTATCTGATGTTGTTATATACAACGTATCTAGGGTACGTTGGTGGCGTCGTCCCCGGATACCAATATACCAAAGTGGCTCGAATGGATGTTTCCAGACGACGACGAAGCTACCAGTGGATCCAATGCTACCAGTGGATCCAATGCCAAGCATTTACATGTGTTTCCTTCTTGGATACGCGCATCTAACATGATCACGACTCTCCTTACTGTAGTCATCTTATTTCTTACCGCGATGATATCCGGGTTGAGTGGAAAGATTGACCCAAACGCAGCGCCATCGGGCAAGTAGATGTCAGCAACATGAGTGCATATGCATACATTAACTTATCATGTACAGTCTTAAAGATAAGTTCCGCATCATGTTTCACTTTCTCTATGGTATAAGATCTACTTCATGCTGTGCTAAGTCGTTGCATACGAACCTACTGTACTTACCCATCCCTCAATTGTTATGCTTTACTCACAATCTCACCGGCACTCTATTACATGGCACCCGCACGGAAA
>RHPI01003369.1:1299943-1330271 GCA_009103225.1 Chlorokybus atmophyticus
GGGGGGGGGGGGGGGGGGGGGGGGGGGGGGGGGGGGGGGGGGGGGGGAGTAGTAGTATTGGTAGGGGTAGTTGGTAGATAGCATGCAGGCGCATGCCTTAGCCCGGTGGTCAAGTTGGTGAGTGGTTGTTGTGGGGTCTCTCTACATATAAATGTAAAACACACAAGAGTACCTAAAGCAAACTCTCAAGTAGGATAGAACGTGCAAGCGCGCAAGCAGTCCAACCAAGTCACAAGCATACACACATGCAATTACGTGGGGGGCCCAAGCAGAGTTAGATATAACTAACGACCGCAACAAAACGACCATTAGACCCTCAAGCAGCAACTCGAACGGAAAGTGTGCGCAAGCAAGCATGGGGTAGGGTCACCACCTGACCAGATCGCAGGGAGAAGGAGAAGGAGAGGTTAGACCGGTAGTGAGGCCTTGAGGTGCATGCACGACGCCGACGACAACCATGACAATTGCTTGGCCCCCGCCTATGAACTGCAGCCGCCACAGCTTGTGTCTTCAGCCGGTCCTACCATGCTGCACCTGCGTGAAGGTTTAAAAAGACCTCTCATCAGACCGTTAGCCCAGTCAAAGCCTGCATGCTAGATGAGTTGGCCAAGTCATGACTCAGCCACACAGCGTGTACCAGCGACGGGCATGACCCAGCTGTCATGTGCAACGCATGTGTAACCAATGGGCTTAGCAGCCAGCAACATGCATGGACCTTGACTTACATGCGGGCAGTGAGACTGCTCCCCGCACTGAAGCTTACCTCACTTACCTGTTTGTCGTTGTAGGTGCAGCTTGTAAACGCTTGAACAGCAGCTGGTAGAGGTAGACGTACAAGCCATCAATACCCCATGCCCCTCTGTCTGTGCATCCACCAGCGCAACTTCCGCAATAGAGCACTCTGGGCATAGCCTTCTTTTGCATAGCGGTGGGCAATGCCACAAGGTCAACCAGAAATGTTATATTATGTTAAACGGTCACACAAGGTCCAAGTGTCAAAGCCATAACGTCAACACGGCAACGCAAATTTTAAAAACCATCACAATACGAAGACACATCTGCACTATGCAACTATGCCCGCTAGCGCGCATCAGCTGCGTAGGTCTCGAATCAAGAGCACTGCCACGTCAGACAGGGTCGTCATAGGAGCAGATCACGGTGGAGGCCGACCCGGAGCTGCAAACACACACACGGCCGTCGTCGCTCTCTCCAACAGAGCCACGCCCCTGACAGCCCGCTGTAGTGCACAAGCAATCCGATGCCTATAAACATGGACATACACGAACCCGGACATCGACGACTGCTAAGGGAGTGCGCAATGCATGTTGCACCCCAATGCGCTTAACCCCAACCCTGCCGACAGCGTAGTGGACGACAGTACAGGCGACGACGAGGGTGTGGGCGAGGGAGATGGCGGAGGAAGGGGGAGTCCACGTCTGCATGTTGCTGTAGTCGCTGTGGATGCGGCAAGGCCGCTGATAAAGACACATGCGCAGGTGACTGCAGTTGCCATGCATACATGCATGCATGTTTAACAGGGGGGCAATAGTGGTAGAATTAGAGGTAGTCTGTGGGCAGCATGTAGGCGCCTTGCCCCCATGGTCGATGTAGTGAGTGGTGTTGGTTGAATTGCATGTGCATGTAGGTTGGCATTCCCTCTTGCATCTTTTGTACTTACTTGTCGTATGCAACCCTTGATGCTGGACTACACGACGCGCGCAGGCAGTAACCAGCTCGTGGAAGGAAGCTCTCAGGGTGCTGAACGTCTCTCTTGCCAAAGGAAGAAACTTGTTGTTGTGGTTGTGGCATTGTGTCATGTTCACACAGATCTGCATGTGCGAGTGTCTCTGTGCATCTTTTGTACAAGCGTAGGCAAGCATTTGCATCTGACTGCTGGTGTCGCTTGCTGTCACTACTGCGCCAACAGCACTGCCAATGTCATGCACTTTCAATTTCTATCACAAATCTATCAGTAAACAGCAATTCAGCCAAGCAATAAATTCAAACAACTACAAGGTTTGCACGAAAGCACCGACACTACCTACGACCGCATAGTACGAACTGCCTCTACTGCCAGTCAACTTTCATCCTCATTCAGCTTCCTGCCAATCAGAAATGCCGCCAATCCAAAGTAGGGCACGTACTTCATTACCTTCCAAGCTCCCATCTTTGCATCATCTTGCGCTCCAATCAGCCACGCTTGGAATATGGCATAGAGCACCAAGTCGTATATGAACGCGTACGCAACGCGGTCGGTTGAGATGAGGTGAATGAAGTAGTCCCATCGCGCGGCGATGTCACCGAAATTGCCATCAGGCCGTCCGTATATCGCCCACAATAGGCTCACGACGCCGATGATGGCACCGACCAAGCCGACGTATTTGGCACCAGAAACCATGAAGCTCAACCTGAGTGTATGGCGCACACAACCAGCGTGTGAGCGAGGTCTTGCAGAAGGTTTGTTTTGATTATGCACTCACTAGGAAGCGCATACACATGGTGTTCGAATATGCAACAGTACACGCACAAGCTTGCATACAGCAACAGCATTTGTACACTCGCCCTGGTACACATACAATGCACGCATACAATCTCCAATCTGCCGTGCACATAGTCACATGTCTACTTGGCAAGCAGCATGAACCTGGAACATATCTCACCTCTTGGGCGCTTGTTCCGACTTTGTGGGTTGCGGGTCCAGCCGCGAGGCCATGTAAGGCATAAGGAAGACTGTAAACAGGCACACGCATCAGTGTTGCTGATGCTGCACTAGTAATCCATGACATGCGTTGCAACACCGCTGTACCATTGGTCAGGAACAGCTGTCCAAACCACAGGAGCTCCAAGTTGAAAGGCGACCGTTTGTTGCGGCGGTCGCTGAAGAGAAGCGGCGCAAACATGATCGAGTAGGCGTTGATTATGTTGAAGAGGGCTTCATCTGTCTGTCCACAAGGATGTCTGAAGTCAGAGTGATGCATCAGGTGCATGCACGCTGCGTTGTGCACGCACGCACACATACGCAGCCACACGTGCACGCGCTTGCGTTCAGTTGTTACATATTCTGATTTTATGTGACAACTTGACAACTTCACAACAACGCGAGGATGCTTACGGGATGTACAACGGGCGCGTCAACAAGTCCAACTGCACAACAAGCCACAGATCAGTTACCAATTGCTTCTTCAATCAGACCAATCAGACCAACCCAATCAACATCAAACGTGAGAACAAAGACTGCTTTTGCTTACTCGCGGGCACCTGCGCTGAGTGCGGGCATGACATAGAAGAAGTTGAGCGAAAGCTCGCCTAGCCTCTGCACAGTCTCCCACTTTATCGCCCACACCGCATCACCCTGCAGCACGAGACCTTTTTGTATGTGTGTGATGCGACCATAAAAGTCAAAAAACAAGCCGCATCAAACAAGAGATTGTAAACCCAACAGCTTGTGTGATAGAGTATGTATCTCACTCACAGGGGCCCATGGGGAGAATATGAGGTAGCCCAAGTACGCAGCTGTGGCGGCCCACAACCCGCGCTGCAGCAGTCTGTCCGCGCTTGATGGTGATGAGGGTGGGAGTTGATTCGTCTCAAAGTCCCTTTGCTGCTCTGCAGTAATGTTGTCCTCTTGCATGCCAGCTGGGCACACGGGAACAAGTCGGTGTGATGTTGCCAAATGTGCATCGTGAAGCAAAGTGAACATGTGTGGTTGCTATATACAGAGTGGTGTCCTTAAGTCATGGAGGGCTCAATGTGAATGTGCGCATGCTCAAGCATATGTGTTACCAGCGACTTGCATCTGAAAGCGCGAGCGGCATGCACCGTACCAACAACACAGCAAATAGTCCGTGAGTCCAAATGCAAGTGTCAACGATCTTAGAAGAGACTGGTAACAACCGTTCCATCTGGTCCATTCACACCTTTTCCCCAATGTGTGCTGTGCGTTGTTGTAACTGTTGCAGCTTGGGCGAGGACAAGTTTGCATAGCAAGAAGGGCGACTCCAACCAAGAAAGGCAACGCCCACTTGGAAACTCGCCAGCATACATGCATGTAAGCTAGATGCCAGTCACGCACTTAAACCAAGCAAACGGTAGCAAGAACAACGTACAACACCACAAAAGAATAACCTTGCTGCATGCGCTCACGCAACAAAGATACAATTGCATGCTGAGTTACCCTTTTCGCCAGGTGTCGCATTCGGATTCTGCGCCAGCGTCTTCCTCACTCTATGCTTGTTTGACCAAACCCCAGCTCCAGTCAACGTGGGCTGCGGCCCTGTGTTTGGCTGAGCACGTCTCCACATGCGCCTCTGTGGTTCCGCGCCCGCCAGCTTGGGGACAACGCTCCTCCTCGCCTCGCAGCGCAGCGTGCTGACGGCGCACGGCGGCGGCGCCCAGACCGCCGACGCGGTGGCGACGCACGCCATCGCCGCCACCGCCACCGCCAAAGACCACAACCACAATGTTAACAGCAATGCGCATACCAAGTCGCAAACCGGTCGAGAATCGAAATACAACCGCCCAACCTGCACGTACAGCGGACAATACTCGTGCTAATATGCCGGTCATAACCGCTACGGGACGGATGCTTGTGCACCTAGCCAGACACAATCCTAGAGTTGCTTTCTTTCCGGCGGCGGCGGCGGCGGCGTGAGCGGTGTGGTCATCGTCGTCGTTGAGGGCGTGCGTGGCAGGGTAGTGTGGGAAGCGTGATTTGGCTTGCTGGTATGGCGCAGTCGGCGCTGGTTGCTGCGCATGCCAGCGGGCTGGTGGCGGTGGCGCTGCACACCACCATACGCGTGTTCGACACAAGGTGATAGAAGCCAATGCACAAACAAAAGTCCGCGTCGTTTGAGAATATTGATAAACCATTTTTTACGTATGTGTACATGTGTACAGAAAATGCAAGTGATCATGATACATGCAACATGCATGACACATGCATTGTTCACCAAGCTCATCATCATGCATTGAATATTTACCACCGGGGTCTACCTACCTTAGCCACACGTAACTATTGTAACTACTGCCTTAACCCCCATCAGACATACATGCATTTGGTCATTACCTGTACACAAGGCGCCTGTGCTTTGCCTTCCTGGTAGTTGCAATGTAGAGTGCTGATGATGATACGCTTGGCCTTTGGACAAATAACAACAGAGAGCACCAACGCACGAGCACACATGCACGCGCTTACAGACGAACACAGTGTATTGGCAATTCAAGACCACTTCCTGACCAACGATGCTACGACTTGCTGTTTCTACTCAAAGTGCCCCCACCATACTGATGCCAGTAGCAAACCTTTCAATTGCGTAGGTCAATCTGAGTTCCTTGCACGTACATGCATGTGCACGCATGCATGCACACGCACGCCCTCACGCAAGCCCACGCGCATGTTTGACACGCACTCACGCCCCCCCCACATACACACGCGTGTGCGCGCCCCCGCACGATCACGCACCCTCCCACCCGCATGCACTCGCACTCGTTCTTACACCCACCCACGCCCTCACCAACACGCACGCGCAGGTCGGGCATCAGCGAGACTCTCCCGCAAGCCCACACGGACACCGTCACCGTGCTGGCATTCAATGAGGGCGACGACAAACATCGTGTCCTCCTCGCCTCCGCAGCCGATGACAAGAGCGTGCGAGTGTGGGAGTTGAGGCAAAACGACAACGATGACAACGATAGTCGAGATAGGGAGGAGGATTCATCGGTGGCGTCCTCAAGTTGGCAATGCTTGGTCCTTGCGTAAGTAGACGCTTGCAATGTTACATACCACACTCGCCGAAGCGTGTGAGGCAGCAGACTATGTGTATGTAAATGCTTGAGAATTGATGTGTGCACATTGCGCGTGCGCGCGTGTGGGTATACGAGTGTGCGCGCACATGTATATGCATGCTTGCGCGCCTGTGTGTACATGCTTGCCTAGGTGCGTGCGCATGCGCACCTACACCTCATGCTTGCAGGAAGCAGCCAAAGCGGCCGAGCGCCGGCGCGTTTGTGCGCGGTTCGCGCTGGTTTGCTGTGGCCGACAAGTTCGGGATGATCTACGCAATCCCGACAACAGCAGCAGCAGACAGGTATGGCGACGCCGTAACGGTGATCGACAACGCCAATGCGTCGGCATTGCTGGGACACTGCTGCAGCATCATCACCGACCTGGTGAGAGAGCCACACGCACACACACAACATCCACATAAACACATCACAACGCAGTGCCACGCGGCTGCTGTTGTTGTGACAGCAGCTGGTGCAGCAAACATGGTGTGTGGCCTACCCACCTCACAAGTATCAAGTTTTGTGGTTGCATGTCCGTGTGTGTGTAATCACAAACAGCATGCCTCAACATCAATTGTTGTCTCTTTTGCAGGCGGTTTCTCCTGATGATCGCTTGTTGGTCAGCTGCGATCGCGACAACTTCATACGCGTACGTGCTCAATGGTTTGCACGTGTTGTTGAGTTGACACGAGCAGCACATATATATATGTGCCTGTCGACGACAGTTGTTCACTCTTTGCAGGCGAGCGTCCTGCCGGATGACTTATCGCACGAAGCGGGTGCACCGGAGATACAGAGCTTCTGCTTGGGACACTCGAGGCAAGCGTTGCACGTGCGTGTGTATGTGTGTCAATGTGGGTGTGCGCGTGTGTGGGTGTGCGTGAAAGTGCGTGCGTGCGTGTTTCGTGCGCGTGTGCAACCAGGTTACATGTAAGTGATACTATTCACAAGTGGTGTCGGCAATGACGTATGGTTTGAAGCATGTCGTATGCATTGCCAGCATGCACATGTGTCATATTGTTGTACAGGAGGAGAAACAATTGCAAGATGCACAGCAGTATGCGTCGTTGCACAATCATGTATGTATGTACAATACTAACATTGTCATGTTGTAATCTGCAGCTTCGTCACGGCGGTTGCATATATCAAGTCGAGACTAGTGTCTACCAGCGGCGATGGCACGGTATGTGACTACTCATGTTGTAGCAATGCACTCTTTGCACTGCACTGATGGGTGCAATCGCTAATGATCCCGCGACTCCTATCCGATGCATTCAAAGAAACTGTCCGGTTTCATACATGTGAAGCACTTTGTACTTCTGTAGGTGAAGCTATGGAACTGCGAAGACGGCGAGCTGCTCGACAGCCTGTCTCTAGCGGTACGCAGAATTCATACGTGCACACGTCAAACGGGTATATGCTGTGTTTTGTTGACTGTTTTGCTCATGAGGCTTTGTTTGTGATGGTACGCAAAATAGCATGCCGCTGATGAAGAACGGGACGGTGCTGCGCCGGTTGTCGCGCTCGCGTCGTGTTCGAGTACCAGCACCGTGGCTGTTGTGCAAGAAGGGTGAGACGCCGATGCACAGCTTTGCACGGTGTTGTGTGCGCGTGCACGCGCATGCGGGCGTCATGTGTGCCTGCGCATATGGGTGTGCATGCGATGTGCATGCGTGTGTGCGTGTTGCGCACCTTGTGTGCACCAGCGTCCAAATGTTGTTGTTCTGTTGGTTCTCATGCAGGCAGCAAGCAGTGAGGTTCTTGCGTGTGGATACCGACGCCGGCAAGCTTTACAACCAACATGTAAGGCGCACGCAGGCAGTGCCCGTTGGCCAGTACACCAAAGAACACACAAACCACTCATATGATGTGCGCGTGCGTGCAGACAATTGCACTGCCCAAGGGGATGCCACCCCCAACAAGCCTGTGCTTCTCGCCCTCATCAGCTCGACTATGGGCTGTATGTGCAGAGCGATTAACAACAGACTCATGTTGCGTGCGAGTTGCAGCATTCGACTCAACAGAGTCTTCATCTATCCATCTTGTCGATGCGGCCAGTTTGCCCGAAGGCTTGGTTGAGTGCTTTGCGGAGGGCGTGAAGGTGCCTGAGAGTGGTGGTGTTGGAGATGCGGCGGGGGGTCAGCGCACAAAAGCTTCTGATTTGAAGAAGAGGAGTTATACCCAGGGTGAGCGCGAGTTTCGCAAGCAGCGGCGTAATGATAAGAAGGCTCCTAAGACAGCTTACGGAGGAAAGAGGAAAGGTGGCAATAAGTAATCAAGCAGTTGCTGTTTCATCTTGTCTCAAACGCGTGGTTCCGTGTTATGAGGATGATGGGCTGAGTGTATTCGCATCATTGAGGTTTCAACAGTGAGATCGGTGGGATGGATGAAACCTGTTTTGATTTCAAGAACAACAGGTTGATGGTACAAGCAAGTTCAGCATCACCTTGCCTGATACAATCCACCACACCAGTGCAAGGATGCCTGTGCACAAATGCGGACCAACAAGTTGGTAACGACACGACGTCATTGTCCCCTCCAGTTAACTACTGAGTTATCTATACTTATGGACAAGAACACATGTGGTCGTACATGCAGCAGAATATTCAGGTGCGTGTAGCATGCTTTGTGATGCATGATGTGAACATGCATGTTGTTAACAGCCTCGTGCTTATCCTGTACACGCTTGCGTGCTGCTTGGTATGCTGCTGTTTGTGTCATGCATGTTTACAACCGAGCATATCCTGTATACTTATGTGTGATGTACACATATGCATCGATTTGTGTACAGCACCAGTCACTTACAAGCTCAGTCAGGCAGTCATCAACTCCACTCGCATACCACCGGATACAAACCACACGACACTCGCAGCACACCATATACGCACTCGTGTGTGGTTGCTTGTTGCTATTGGTGATGTGCTGGTGTACTTGTATGTCGGAATCCTCTCTCTGACCCTATGCAAACATTCCCAACACATTACACTCTTACCACAATATGCCACACTCTCCATACAGTCACGCATCATCCACAGGGCAGGACCCACTCATGCTGGTATTGGTAGCGCCCACACATGGTGCTCACATGTCTGCTACTTCAGGTGGCAGTTGCAGGTAAAAATAGTATTCTGACTTCATGGATGTAGCCGCAAAACTTGGCATCCCTAATGTGACCATGTACAACCCAAAGACTGACTGACATGGATTGGCCTAAATCTGTGTTAGCTTGGTCTGTGGCCTGCTGGCGTCTTGGCTAGCTAGGACACCTGCGTCCTCTATGCTACCTTGCGCTCCATCGCAGCAATGCGCATACAAACAAACAACACACATGCACAGATGCACTTCAACAACAGAACCAAGGAAAGGTCAGGAAACCATTCACGGAGAGGTAATCCAAATTCATGCATTCGCACTCTTTACCAACCTGTCCCTTCGCTTAGACTAGTAATCACTAAACATGCTCACCACAACAACAGGTTGTGGATGTAGTGCGCATGGGGCGCAAACAATGCGTCAAACTTACTCCCCGCCGGACTCCTCCTCGGCATCCTCAAGCCACTTGATGAATGGCTCCAGCGCCTTGACAAAGACCTGCCTGCCCTTCGGGTTGCTGCCCTTGCGGTACCAGAGCGAGATACTGTCCTCTGATAGCACTTCCATATCATACAACAAGCGGATAATCTGCAGCAAAAGACGACGAGGATTACCTCAAACCATAAAACCTTACAACTAGCAAGGGAACAGAAGTTGAGATACAAGTCGACACATCCGCAAACACACTTACATCTGGAAACAGCTTCATCAGCTTGGCATCCTCATAGCAGTACATCTGCAGCTTGTAAAGGAGATCCATCTCCAGCTTGCCCGTGGTGCAGTAAGGGCCGAACAGCCCGCCCCACGCCTTCACTTGGCGAAGAGCCAGGTTGGTGTTCTGCTGCTGGTTCTTACCTGACCACTGCACAGCGTCCATGACAGCATCCCACAAGTTCTTGACAATGTCAACATCTTGCAGGCCGCCCTCCTTCTTCTTGGCCTTGACCAGGTCGGCAACATCTTGAAACGCAGCTCCTTCCCTGATTGTTGGAGCGCATGGTCACATGAGGAAAACTCCAAGAGATATATGTAAGAGGCTGACATGACCAACAAGACAACACTTACGAAACTAGCTCGGTGACGGCGCTGCGCAATTCCTTCAGAGCAACATCAAACACCTTCTTCCTGTTGTACTCCACCAGAGGCTCAAGACCTGACCGCAAAGCATATATCAACAAATATGTGATACGACATGAGCATCATGCTCTTAACACAGGCAGACTATGTCACTCCTGCGTCAGCTTCATGCACGCATTGCATATATGGGCACCAAGTCATCTAAACAGCGTGCTCACCAGCTTGTTGAAAGTGAGCGGCAAAGGCCTCAGGGCTTCGCTTGGCCTGAGGGAAGAAGTCAACCAGGTTGTCCTCAACCTTGGCACGGCGCAGCAGGTTTACAAGTTCATCCAAAGATGTATCCGCGATGTAAGCCTTGAACATGGCTGTTAAGAACTGCAGGATAGAGCCCTTCTGCACCATGGCATCGTTCTGCATGCACTGGAAGATCGGCTCCGGGGGCAGCTGCAATGCAATTGAATGGTTACCACCAACTGAGATTGAAAGCAACCATGAAGCAGGAACTACGCAGCTGCGTCATTGGTGCATGGCAGGGAACAAACAGTTACGATGGTCAACATGGAGCACTGACTTACCCCAACTTTCTGTGAGAACACGAGAGCTGCAACGACCGCCAACTTGTTTCTTTCCTCCGCCTGGTAGTGCTCCAGTGACTGCATGCACACACCACGAAAAGGTGAACATCAGCAGAAATCACAACCTCACAACACAGTCAGAAGTAATGACGACTGCAACCAACAAGCTAAGAAGCTAAGCTGGGGGTACCTGGATGAGCTTGCACAGCATATTCTCAAGGTTCTTGATGAGGAATGGACGGCGTCTGCCAATTTGCAATCACAGATTTGATAAACGCATGCTGCAGCCTCCGTCACGTGTGGGCATGATGGCACGCACCTGATGATTTTCTGTACCATGGTGACATAGGGTTGCAGACTCTCCTTGTTAGAAGGCGCGTTGATGATCTGCATGTAAAATCCAATGTTAGCACGCAGAAGTTACCTCCAGATTACCTCAAGCAACGACAATATGATGATGAACACAGTGTGAACAACACCAACGAGCATGATATGCTGATGCATTCACACTGCAACTCACAGCGAACGGCTGAATCGCGCTATCCTCGGCAACTCTTCCTCCACTGGACATGCGCCCGCCTGTGAAGATGACCTTGTGCACGCAAGGAGACTCGTAAGCACCAGAAGCAGTGCCCATGAGTGTGAACCTTGCACAGCAGTGCACACGCGACCAGTCAGTACCTCGAACAGGGTGTCTCCATAGCGGCTGAAGTCAAGATCCGTGCCCTCTATGGCCTTGCTAATGTTTTCCTGCAATGCAGAGCAAGGGTCACATGTCTTGCCATACACGCAACTGTACAGCACCAGTGTTAGAGTGTGCAAGCCATTCTAAGCTACAGTGATAAACATTTTGTGCGTGTAGGTTCGCAAAGTTGTCATGAAGGAGAAAGCAAAATCTCATCACGCACTAGATCTGGCTTGTCGTCTTGGATGTTCTCCAGATAGATTTGGACGACAGCATCTGCAAACGAAGACGGGTCCGACGGAACGGCGATGTTTCGCTTGCGGGTCTTGATCCGCACGCCGCTGTCGAAAGAACACGCAAAAAGAGCGCACGCAAACACTTTCAACGCAAAGCTCAAACAGTTCTAAGCTACCAACAAGCGATAGCAATGCGTCTTACCCCAAAACCGGCTTCTCCTTGGTCGAGCTGCCGAACATATCAAACAACGCAGCAGGTCAGTCTATGCGGATCGAGCAAGAGGAGATCACCAAAGCAGCTCCACTGGCCACCCAACAATGCCATCAACCTCCAGAATGGCTCAGCGTCCAACTCACCTCATAAACCTTTGTCTAGGTAGATCCGGCACCGGCCGCAACCCCTCTTCTGGCAAGCAGAAGGGTGTCAGCCTCTTACTGCTCCTTCTCCTCCGCCGCCGCTTCCTTGTCCGCCGCCGCTGATAGAACCCTAATTGACACAAAGCTCAGTTAAAACCGCTTAGGCCATAAACGGTTAAGCAGTGCCACGTGGACTTCCCAGTTACACTTTCGCATCAGTTAACAGCAGTTCAGCCTTAGGCGGCGGCGCTGTTGCTGTCGTCGGTGTTGTGGGTTGTTGGCATTGTTGTCATCGCTGTGCTTGTGGTGTTTTGATTGTGGTCTCGGGGGGCTTGGACGTGCTCGGTATGGCGGCTCCGGGCGGCGGGGGACTCCCGCAAGGCATGTCAAAAGAGCAGGTGTGAACGGCAACTTGATGCACCTGCTTGTTGCTGCTTCAGCTGCTTTCTTGATGGCCACCTGTGATAGCAGTGCCAGAGCAGCAGGCCAGCAGCAACAGCTGCTCTGTTGTTGTCGCAGCTTGGCTGCAGTTTTGTTGCATGCACGTGCATGCTTGTGTGGTTATGCTGCACAGTACCGGCAACGGTTGTTGTCACAGTGTATCGCTTCCACTCGACATTGTTTGGTGATTGGATATTGTGCTAACAGCGTTGCATTGCATTTAATTGCGCGAGCGGTGCAATTGCATATGCTCAGCGTTTCAATCGTATGCTACTACCAAAGAGGCTGTACAGCTATGTTGCCTGCATCTCACAGTGTGCATGAAACGCATGCAAGCGTGCGATGGCCCTAACACCGTCGTGGTGTGCAGCTGGTGATGATGGCCCAGCAGGAGATGGAGTATAGAGTTGATTTGTTCAACAGGTGGGTAACCAACTGCATGATTGAGGTGGTTGTACTTAGAGTGTACATATAAGTGGCAAAGCACTCAATGTGTGTCCCATCACGTCAGATCATCACGTCGTTCTGAACATGTACAAGAGAGAAGTATAATGTCTCACTTTGCGCAGGTTGACTGCAACGTGCTACGACAAGTGCATAGAGAGAAGGTGCGATCCCATACAGGCTAGGCTCGAGCACGTTATATGTCATGCTTGTTACAACATGTCGGCACATTACAACCTACAGCTCGCGACGTGCATGGTGTCAACAGGTATAAGGATGCGGAAATGAACGTAGGCGAAAGCAGCTGTGTGGATAGGTGTGCATCCAAGTACTGGCAGGTATGTAAATGACATGAGATACAAATATAGGCAGGGTTGATTTGCACCATGTGCAGCTCCCATGTGTGCATGCAGCTGATGCGAGCAACCACTGGCAGTTATGAGCTTTTTGTTTTGACTTTCGTATGTCTGCAGGTGGTGGGCATTGTTGGGCAGTTGTTGGGCGGTCAGATGATGGGCAGCCAAAGATGAGATCGCATGCACAGTGTACAAAGTATGCAATGCAGCGCAGTTTAGCACACGGGTTTCATTGTTCTTGGGTGCACAATTTTGGCTCAATTAGTCACACGTGGGGTTAATGCATGCCCACGCGAAGGGATCTGATACAGCCTGAAGTGAAGGCTTGGGTGTTTATGCACAACGCTTACAATCTTGCTTGTTCGATGCTCTGCGCTGTTTGCCAGCCCTGGTGATGCCTTCATGTGGCCTGTTTGCTGCTCAGTCTGTACTATTTTTCCATATCTCATCTGTCAGCATTGAAGCCGCGTCTTTCGAGGGATAGCACGACCTGACATGACAAGTTAACTCCACATGGAACACAAGCAACACAGGCACAGTGAAAATGTCCAGGGTATGAACATTTCGCATTATTGCAAGCAAACCAAAGAGTGTTTGCATTACCCTTGCAGAAATCCTTTGTTGTATATATCGGCAATAGCTTGACTTTACAAGTTGAGAGAGACGCACAAGTTTGGTATGCCTTTTTCATCTCTACCCTATGCCATGATGACAATGGGACTTGATTATGCCTCAGAGTAGCCATCGCATGTTCAAGCTAGTTGCGTAGATGCAAGAACTTGGCTTGAACTAACTTGCATGGCACTGACACACGCAACCATGTGCATCAAAAAGGAGGAATTACTCTGCCCAAGCGACTACCTGTCTCTGCGAGCATGCCGATCCCTATCACGTTCCCTATCACGCTCTCTCTCCCGTTCACGGCTTCCACGCTCCCTATCCCTGTCGCGTTCTCTACTCCGTTCATGCGAGCGTTCCCTATCTCGATCGCGAGGCCGATCTCTATCATGGTCATCGCGTGCACGCTTGTCCCGCGGGGGACTTGGGCTGCGTGTCCGTTTTTTTGATGTTGCCGCCATCTCCTCAATTGCAGAAACCAGCTGCGCCCTATGCGCTTGCACCTGCCGCTCCACGTCCACCTTGCTGCTACCCGCCTCCTCGAGCTTCTCTCTGTACTCCATCACCTGAAGCTCCAGCTGGCGCAGTTGTTGCCTGCATATACGTTTAGCACACGAGTTGACCATGCGAGCACAAACACAGTGATGACTAAGTTACTGCAGCGCATGCAAGCAGTCAAGTTGGGGATACTGCAGCAAATGGTGCTTACCGCCGTTGTTGATCAGAGTCACTGCCTCGAATACTTGTGGAAACCACGCCACTTCTTCCGTTCATTTCAGGAGACCTCTCGCCAAACATGTCGTCGCGCTCAGCGTCATCCTTGATCGTGTCAGAGGGTTCCTCTCCAGCTTCATCCACAGCTGTCCACTTGGAGATGGGCAGGCTGGGCTGACGAGCCTGCGCGGCCGCTAGCGAGGCCGAGTTGGGCCTTTCATCACTCTCATAGCCACCATCAACCAACCCACTACCTGCTGCCGGGTCTTCTCCTGAACTTGCAGCAAGCCTGCTGCGCCCTTCCTGCTTGGCAGGCAACTGCGCCTGCTCGTCATACGCCAACAAGCGCGCAGCCATGGCAGTCTTCCCGCCGCGCGTTGACAGCCCGTTGAAGCGACAACGGCGCTCAAGCTCCATCACCGGCAAAGCTTTCAGCTGCGACATGGGATCCACAGCCCCAAAACTCAAGGGCGCATCTGCTATTGCAGTCTCAGAGTCCAGTGCAGTCGTGGTCTCGTTGGCAGATGGAGACATGGGAACCGCTTCTTTGCGCAAGAAGGTTGCTTGCAAGCCCGCCAAGTAATTCTCTGAAAACAGGAACCAGTCCGACCAGACTCTGATGACCTTGAGAATGTGTTCCTGCCAGAAGCGACAACATAACCATGAGTTGCCACAATCACCAGGACCATGTCGCTCTGTCGCTTGCATTTGCTTAGGTACACACCTTGAGTGCTTCTGCACTCATGCGCCCAGTAATGCTACGCAATAGCTCATTGAAGCTTTCGAAAACATCCGGGAGCTTCAGCTCAAGAAGGCGCCTATAAGCTGATGCATTTCGTACGGGCGCGCTGCTGTTATGTAGAAGATCTGATACCAGGAACAGCCTTGCTACCTGCACAACGAGTCCAGTCAGTTAAGCAGTGCCGCGACCATCCACTACCCACCAGCTTGATCCTATGCGCTACCTTGGAAGGAATTGGAGTCTCTGCAAGTGTCAGCGAGTCCACCAGAATATCTACAATCTGCGCGACATGCCGGGTCAAGAGCAAAGCCTCAACCCAGCATCTCACATTGCGTGTCACGCATTCAAACCTCTGTTGCCGAATCAGCATTGTCCAAACAGAAAGCCATGGCTTCTGCTATGTCCTTGCGATCCATTGTCAACTCGCGCAGGCGATCCTCCAACTCGTCCAGCTGCTCGTCCGTAAGCGGCTGATCATGTCCCTGCAACCCACCAACTTATGAGCTAACAGCTGCTAGCATTGACAGCAAGAGACTTCATGATTGTGCGAAACCGCATACCCGGCCCTTGTCATGCTCAGGCCGTCGGGCCATGCTGTCGATGTCCACACTGTCTCTGCGGCCCTCATCCTGTGCAGCAGATGGCACAGGTGGGGGGCACCATCTATGTGACAGTACACCGCCACGAGTAGTACACGAGTTAGTGACTTAAAACGGCTTGAACTATGATGGAGACTAAGGTGACTGTGCATGGTTGATGATGCAAGGTATTGGCGATCAATAACAATAAAACAAGAATTCTCACCTTGGCCCATTCATGATCATCTGAAAGGGCTCAGTCCTCCAGTGTGAGAGTGTATCGTCCTGGCATACACAAGAAGCGCATGCCAGACATGTAAGGTTCAGGAACTCAGCTACAGCCAGCAAGCCGTGTACGACAGCCAGACTGGCCAAACAGCACAATACGTGGCGCTCCTGGCACCACCTGCAACAGCGAAAAGAGCCGCCAGCGGTAGTAGATGTGGTCCGGGCTGGCAGGATCCAATAAGAATGCAAACTCTGGATTGTTCTTTTCGTTCTCCATAATCAATTGCTCCATGGCGCACTCATCGCGCGCGACATACAGGGCAGTCGTGTCAATAATGTGCTGCATCTTCTTTGATGCTGGGCGTTGTACAACGACGTCCGGCAGCATGGGTTGCTGCGCACAACGACTCAGCTACAGCAAAGCAGTAAATCAAACAATAACGTTAGGCAAGCATTTTACAGGAATTGGGATAGCTGCGCGCAGGTCAGGTATTGGAGCAATAGCACCAGCCATAGCACCAGGAGGAGGTATTGCCACACCCTGCATGGGCAGCTAGCATGAGGAAGAGCTTTGCAGCAGCTTACCTACAACAGAGTCACAAGGGCTAACTAGTTTGAGACTTCACATGTGCAAGCGCATCCCATGGCATCATGCTGGAAGTTACCGGTCTGGCAGGAATATTGATTCCTTTAAGAGTGAAAGGCACGGAGGGGATGGGCACTTGCTTGCCCCAGCCAATCTTGATCTCATACTCCACGAATATTTGATCTGTTTGACCCTCAATGAGTACTATCCATACTCCACAATCAACACAACACAACGATTATGTTATTATGAGATTGTGTCATCGTACTTTGCAGCTCGTCCTTTGCTCGTTGTGCAGCTTCCCGTTTCATAAATGCCACAAATCCACAATTGCGTGAGCGGCTTCGTTCATCATCTGTCCGTGGCCACATCACCTTCACGCTTGCTATTGCTCCAAACCTTCCAAACTCTCGCAGCAAGTACTGCTCATCTACCTGCACAGGAAATGCATTTGTCAGTGTCGTGCACGACAACGAGCACGCATTAAACATAGCAAGCGCAAGCCGCACACTTACAGATGGGTGCAGGTTGCCAACGTAAAGATTGGTGGTGAAAGGGTCGCCATCGTCAAAAGATCCCTTCTGGTCGCCATAGATAGAGTCCGGTTCCTCAAAGTGGGTCATCTGAAGCCAGTGTATAGTGATCAGTACGCAATCCTGCCATGTATTGATCACCCAGTGCATGAGCCATACCTTGCCACCTAAGCGGTTGCGCTCTTCTCTGCGCTCTTGCTCACGCACAAGCTCCATCATAAACTCATCTATGTTTCTGCGGTTGGGCTTGTCTTTGTCCCGGTCGCGCTCCTGCTCACGTTGTTGGTCCTCCTGAAGACAAGGGATGCAGTAGTAGAAGTGAGTACACAAGTGCATACCAGGCAACCTCACTGTGCGTGACAACGACAGTGTAAAGCCAGATAGGTGCAATGGTTGCAAAAAGCATTGGCAGTGAGAGCTCAACTCTGTCAATAGACATAGCGATAACCATACCGAGGGTTTGTCTGGGTTTGTACTGTCGTTTGGTTTAACCTGGCGCATCAAGAGCAATGATAAACGAAACTTTGGAGGCAGGCATTTTGTTTGGCAATTGCCATTGCATGCACTGCACAGCCCTCTTACAAGGTGGACAGGCCGGCAATGCTAACCTGCTTGGCCTCTTTCTCCTTGACCATGGCCGCAAGGCCAGGGGGTATGAAAGATGGCACATATCTGAATTCAATGTGATAACTTAGCATGCGCTGGGGTTCAAGGCCAGGTAGGGCAGCAGTAGGCACACACAGATGCCGCCCGGCAAGTTTGCTGTCATGCGAATGCCAACTGCTGACACTGGCAATATGCATTCAGGCTCAGCAGGTGCATACTTGGAGCTCTTTTTGGCAGAGCTGCTGGGCACGGGGTCCGGTGTGGACACGCCTGACGGCTTGCGACCCGCACTGCTGCTAGCAACCGGCGTACCCAAACCAGCCGTACTGCCCAAGCCAGCTGTGCTACCCAGGCCGGCTGTGCTTGGCTCATCTAGAGCAGAACTCCCCAACCCTGCAATAAAAACCACTCTTTGATCACGTACTCAACCGCCCAGCAAAGCAAATAATGCAGCATGACACTCACTTTAGCTCACATTGCCACTGCACAAAAGCTCTCAAGTCCTGCTTAAATATGACACCAGAACAGAAGTGGTTGTGGTTGTGCTTACCAGCACCAGGTCGAACACCTGGCTGTATGGTTTCACCCCGGACAAATGTCTTGGGAGCAGAAGTGTCAACTGAGAAGCTTTCAACAAACTCGTCGTAGAGCCGAGCAGCCTCCTCGTCTGCGCGCTGCCGACAAGCACGGATGTTGTTACACATGGTATTGCACGCACCATCCGCAAACAAACCACTGGAGTGCATGCATGACTATGCCCTTGCAGTAACACATGAGGCGACCAGATTACACATACTTGAATGCTTCATACAGCCGTGTCAGAGTACAAAACTGAAAATAATAATCCCAGCGGGCTTGCAGCCATTTGTTCAAAGTTTGCTGCTGGAAACCACACCACGAACCAACCTTACTCAACAGTCAAGTTTCCAAGTTGAAAGTGACAGCTTCAGTAGTTCAGTGTGACAACTTTCAAGGCATTAAGTCTTACTGAATATGTACATACACGGAGAGTAATCAACGGATCATGCTGCTCAACCATGCGTACTGGCTGCGAGCTGGAACCCAATGCGCATACGCCAAGTAGGCATGAAACGACAACAGCAATGCACACAGCGCTTACCCGCTTCTTAGCTTCCTCCTCCTCTTTATGCTTTTGGAACGGCGTCTTCTTCCGCATAACCGAGAAAGACATCTTCTCCGGCATGGTGGCTGGCTGGCTGGCTGCTGACCTGCTTGCTGCTGCGCTGGACGCCTGAACTGCTAATCTAACGCGCAATCAACATCTAGACGCTTCGATTTTGCGCTCGTACACATGCTTGCACAACCTCGCAATCGCCACAGCGACCGTCTCCGCTGCCACCGCCACCGCCGCCTACACCGCCGCCCACACCACCAACGACATCGCCGCCTTGGGCCAAGTGCTGCCGATATCAAGCACTTGCTCCGGTTAACAATTTGATATAGCAGTTGGTCCGATACCATTGAGCTGTAGCTAAGCTGCTGTTGCTGGTATAATTGGCGACAGTGGCGGCTGTGACCAGCATGGCTACGCACAGCGCGAGAGCCAGCTTCACCCTGAGGAAAGCTTACCTGATCGCCTACAATGCGTTCTCCTGCCTGGGCTGGTACGTCCAAGAGTGCCTGCTTGCACACCTTGCATGCATGCGTGAGAGAACGCTGCTGCTAGCAGCTAGCGTTCTGCGCGAAGCCTTGTCTCTTGCTACTTGTTGCTTGCGTTGGCTGCGTAACACTTGAATGCTGTGTTGTAGGGCGTACGTGCTCGTGGCCGCCTGTTCCGCTTATGCTTCACACGGCATTGGCGCTGTGTACGACGCCATCAAGCTGCCATTGCTGACGGTGCAGAGCACTATGAGCTTGGAGGTGAGCTGCAATCAGCATTCTGTGCGGTTGCAGTCAGCCAAAGAGAAGTGCTCACCAGGCGAGCTGATAGCGGTTGTGCAGCAATCTGATGTACTGCACATGCTTCTTGTACATGCAGATTATCCACGCCATGATAGGTGAGCAGCAGCCGAGCGACTGCCACCTTTCTGCTGCTTAGGCAATGGGACCTGGTTGCTCCAATGCTTCCTGTGTGTGGTAAGCATACGGAATGAGACACTGTTGTCAATGCAGGGCTAGTGCCATCTCCGATAATGGCAACTCTGCCACAAGTGGGCTCAAGACTCTTTGTATTATGGGCAGTGCTGTACAGCTTTCCTCAGGTGGGTTAAGCATCAGGCATGCTGCCTTAGTGTGGTCTAATTGTGCCATCTGCTGCTTGCAATCAAATGGACGATACAGCATCACAGTGTATTTTGATCATAGAGGGTTGTTATGGGTCTGCGTCAATGCTCACTCACGCTTGATGACTCAGCAGGTTCGCAGCGAGCCTGCAGTGCTCTCACTTGTGGTTAGCTGGGCAATAACAGAGGTGAGTTGCTGGACTGTTCTCAAACTTGAGCAGTCACTGATTGGTGCAATCATATGCACACTAACCAAACACTTTCACACGCAGGTGATTAGGTACTCTTTCTTTACCATGAAGGTGACAACTGGTGACGCGCCTCGTTTTCTACTGTGGCTAAGGTTGGTTGTGGTTGACACCTGTGCATTGTTTTGCTTGCACGCGCCTTGACATTGCACTTGCTTTGTTGTTTCTGCAGGTACACAACCTTTTACGTGTTGTATGTGACGGGAATCTCAAGTGAAGTGTACCTCATCTGGAAAGCCTTGCCACACATACAGGTCAGCGGTCACGTCGCATTGGTAGGGCAGTCCTTGTATGCATCCGTTGTGTGAATAGTGTTCTGTAAAGCTCAGCTCGCATGCAAGGTGGACAATGCAGCTTACCAGTGCTGTAGTGAAATCTTCAAGGCAGGCATGTAACCTGGCAGGAACTCAATGCTTACTGTTGCCCCGCGCAGGCCTCCAAGCTGTACTCAGTCACATTGCCAAACAAGTTGAACTTTGCCTTTGACTTCTACATAGCGACTTTGGGCGTGTTGGCGGCGTATGTGCCAGGTACATAAAGCAGTAATCTTAACAATGCTGCAGGTTTTACTGCTATGCCAGTTGTGATTCTGGAGTGCCTAGCTGTTGTTTACAAGCGCTTCCTTTCTGCTTGCAGGAAGCCCTTTCCTTTACCTTTACATGGTTTCACAGCGCTCGCGAGCTCTCAAACCAAAGTCAAAAACTGCATAAAGCATCTCTGCACCAGAAGCACACTTGTCAGCCATGTCTGCGGGTTCGTGGCTGCTGTGCATCCTTCTCTGCTGCTGTCACAAGCTGCTATGACAATGTGTTGCAGAAAATGACTTGGGTGGAGATGCCAGCAACGAACAGCAGCTATACAAATAAGAACCTTTCTGAGGCAGCTGCAAGTGTGTAATTCTTATCAATATGCATTGCGCATGTGTGTTGTAAGCCAATTCTTTGCGCACAGTGCGTAGTGGTTTAGGTGACACGCTCACAAGCGTACCCAAGAAAGCGCAGCAGTTTGACAGTTGTCGCCAGTTGCTGTTGTCCCTTGCAATGTGGCTGTTGATAATTTGTACTTTCAGCAGAGGCTGCCAATGTCCGAGGTCAGTTGATTCAGTCTCAACGCACTCTTCACAGCACTCTTGTGTGCAAGCATAGAGCACACCTCTTCTGGCAGTGCACACATGCATTGTATGTATGCGGGGTGCTGCATCACACGCGCTGACATATATGCGCACTCGGTTGCTGCACATGCTACAGTCACATATGACGTGTGCATTGTATGTATACGTCATATACACAAGACAGCTGTAACACCAAGTTTAGGTGCATGTGTTCAGTTGGTGAACCTGGCCCCTGTGCGCTCACTCTCATCCAACAACTCCTTTGTGCATCTAATCAGCACATCAGCCTCCCCCGCATCCGCCGTGCCACACGCTCTCCATCGCACACGCCCCTCCGCGTCCAGCAGGTAGGCGTACACCGAGAGCCGGTTGGTGATGCCGAGAGCCTTTCGCACGTGCTCGGTGTCGCCAAAGGTGTACACGACGTCTGAGCGCATGGGAGAGGAGGAGTTCTTGCTTATGGTTGTCACGGCGTCGGGGGAGGCGCGCATAACGCGTAGCAGAAGGGACTGCACGACGGGGAGGGAGAACAGCCACGATTCTATCATAGAGACCTATGACAGGAGCCAAGTTTGGAATCAAAGAGACTGGGAGCAACGCGTGCGTGCACGTAATCAAGCATATAAGAACGACAGCCAGAAGAAAAGTGTTCAGTATCTTGTATGGTCCCCCACCTCAAAGCTGCGCACGCCTTGCTTGTCTCCAAAAACTTTCCTGAACGGTTTGTGCCAGGAGTCCACCATAGGCTAACACATACACGAGCACGCGCGCGCATGCGTTAGTTTTTGTCAGCATGATGAAACCCACCATACATCTCAATGCTGACTTGACACCCTCACCAAGCTTTGTCTTCGTCACAACATGCTCACCTGTGCTCCATCACGGAATGCGAGGCACACGAGCGCAACGCGTGGAGCGTCGTCCGTGTTGCGAGCGGGTGGGATGGTGAGGGCGAGGCTGGCGTTGCGCGCAGATATTGGCGGGAAGCGCGGGGCTGAGGCGGCGGGTGTCACTTGTGACTGTGTTGGGAAAAGCTGTATGCAAACAACATGCACGTCATGTGTGTTATACACCAGCTTTGCGTAGCAAAGCGCACGTATGTTCATGAAGTAACGCACCTTCCCGCCTGTTTCTTTGAGCTCTCGGAAATCGTCAAAGTACCCCCGCTGCAGGTCCTCCTTGCTGGGATACATGCAGCTTTAGCACAACGCAGTGCATGTGTGTACTGTCAACATGTTGCAGTGCGTCAAGCACGAAACTCAGTTGCAGGTCATGCTTTTATGTGCGTCATGACCGTGACTTCATGGACGTTGTTGTAGGTGTGATACACGTATTCGGCTGAAGTCACTCTCACTTACAGTTTAGCCCTATTCTCCGCGCGCTTTTCTTTGCTGAACAACTGCAAAAAACCAAACGAGCCAAAATGACCCCTGATAGCATTGCACAGTGCTCTCGCGTGAGCCATGCATGTTGCAATTACCCGAGCCAAAAAGTTCTGCAACTGTAACCACCACACAATTAATTTTACAGAATCGATTTTCAGTTGGCAATGTCACACTTGGCAATCCAATCACCACATCGCTGCTCACCTGCCAGAAGGACTTGCTGCTGCTGCTGCTGTTGTTCTGTTTGTCGTTGATGTTGCTGTTGGCGTAGCAGCGAGCGCTGCCGCCACTCACAAGTGCAAAGCGGTGCAAAGCAGGAGGTAGAGAGGAGTTTTGAGGACTGATGCTACGCAGCAATGATTGTGAAGCCGACTGCAACGCCTGCAGTTGGCTTGAAGGAGTAAAGATGTGATAGACTGAGGGTTTGCATGATCAAGTGAATGAGTGAACCACTGACTGAGTGCATGACTACACTCAGCAGCCATAAAAGCAATGCATGTGTGATGCTGACAACGCACACACGTACCCGACACCGCTGCATGACAAAACGACGGACCTCCTGCTCCTGCTCCTCCTCCTGAACGTCCTCAGCGGCCGCCGCCGCCGCTGCGCGGCCTATGCAATAGTAGAACCTGGGTCACGATGCTGTTGCTGTTGTAGTTGTTACTGAAGGTTTTTTACACAACGTGAGCTGCTTGCCTGTATTGAAAGCAGGAGCAAGCAGCCAGTTGTAGCCTGCACCCAGCAACGCATAAACACATGAACACACGCTGCCACGAGCAAAAGGCCAGGTGCGCCGGTATACACAAGGTGCCCATCTGGTAGCATGCTCACACCAGCAGGCAGTGTAGTTCCAAACATGCAAGGAAGCGAACACAAATATATAGAACACTTGTCCAGTCGATTACCCATGTGGCTTACACCAGCACACCGCACCAGGAACAGGGTCTCAGAATGCCAGCAAGCAAGCGAAGCATGCATGTGTGACCTGTTGTGGTATAAACTGGGCACAAATGGACTTTGTACCGAATCTCGACCACAATGCTTGTGATGGTTGCCTTGCTTAAAACAACGAGAGAGTCGCATGCATCCACCACAGTTGGTATGGACTTCCTCCCCGTGCATTGATTTGTGTGCTAAATATGTGTGAATTTAGACCTTAGGTTTGGAGTCAGCAGCAATCAAGCACAGCACTGTAGTTGGAAATCAAACAGCCAGCATGCATAAGCTGTAACTGCTATCAACAGTAGCTTGAACAGCCGGTTGCGGCGATTATGTATAGGGTAGCATGCACAACATGTAGGCAGGAAAGTTCAGAGTAAGCCCCTGTCACATGTACTCCCCCTGTTCAAATAGCTCTTCCAGCATGTAATCGGCCACAACGCTTCTGCCGCCAAACTTGCGCCCGTGCAAGCTGTTGCGCGCCCTCTGGGCTGAAGCCAGATCCGCAAACGCCACGTACACCTGCTCATTAAGATGTCAATACCAAGCTGGTCAAAGCGTGCTGGATGTTGTTAAAATACATACATACAAGCATAATACATGCACACGTGCATGTATTGTATGCTTGCGCGCACGCTCTCTACAACGAACACGTTCAAACATGACAGACAAGCTCTCAACCAAACAGACGTGCGTGCACACCTTGCCAACACCGGGCGGTGCTGGATTGGACGGACTCGGCCTTGGAATAACCACACTTTGCACTGGCCCTGCAATTCAGAACATTGCACACTTAGCAAGGCTGCACACCAAAGTTCAAGTAAAACAAAAGAAGACGAGCGGCAGCGCACCATATTTGCTGCACTCGTCGCGCATATCCTCCAGAATGTCTTGGTATTCCTGGTCATCTGCAAGCTCATCTGGCGAAACAGCCTGCAGTGCATCAACAGCAGACATAAGCCACATGATCTGCACACAGCCAAGCAAAAGGCAATCTAGACGAGTGCATACTTCCAAAAGGGTCACAACACGTGTAGGCGGGTGCGAAGATGGCGGTGGCGTGTTGCCAGAGCTCGGGAACCCGGGGATGCCCAGCGGGAAGGCATTTGCGCCAGTTGCACCCATCTGCGCGAAACAACCATCAGACCTAGCCTCCCATTGCAATTTGACCAGCATTGGTCCAGTGAGGCCGATTCATGCGTGCATATATACTACATATCACACATTGACCATAAATGTATGTATGCGTATGCAGCAGTCAGCACTACCTGCATGGCAATCTGTGCCTGAGCTTGCTCAAACACAGAGCCTTGTTCTGGCTTTGGTTGTCCGCTGGCCGTGGCGCGCCTCACGGTGAGCGTCTTATCTCCCATCTTCATGTTGTTCAGCGCCGCGCACGCGATGTCCACAATGGCTGGATCCTGATAGACCGCGAATCCGTAACCCTTGGAGTTGCCGGTCTCCCTGTCCTTAACAAGGTCGAAGGCTTTGAGTGAGCCGAAGGAGGACAATAGCTCCTTAATCTGCTCCTCCGTGAGATAGTAAGGCAGGCCGCCAACAAAGATGCGGTCGGGCCCGTCCGCTCCACCGGCAGCGCCGGGAGTCAGTCCCACCGCGGCGAGGTTGAGATGCGGGCTAGGTGTGCTCGGGCCGAGCGCCGCCGCCATTGAGGGGTTGTAATCATTGGGTCTGCGCACTCGCACACTGATGCCGTCATAGATGATGCCGTCCAACGCCATGGCGTTGCTGGTCTCTTCTACGGTGCGGAACTCGACAAATGCAAACTTCTTCTCGGCGTTGATGTAGACATTCACAACAGAGTCCCCTGCAGCACAGCTGTCAAGTGATGCATGTGAAACACGGGAAGGACATGCAATGATGCGTGTGTGTGTGCATGCCTGGTAATATGGTAGTCACGTGCGTTAAGGTGAGTGTCACAACCATGCAAAGGCTTACCCGGACCAGCAGTGGCTCCACCCACCGCGGCCATCGCTGCGCTAAAGAAACGAGCCACACTCTGCACATGACAAGCTTTCAGCATGCAAGCCGACCAACAGCCCTTCTTGCATCTTGCAGCAACACTGATGGCTGTCTGGTGTGCCTTTTTGCCAGCGGCATAATTAGGGCTACGCGCTAAGCCTACAAAATAGCCATTTGACAGAATCAGGTCCCTTGTATGCTGGGGCAGATGCAGACGACAAACCAGCAAACCTGCTGTGTGGTTGCGCCTTACAGAGTGATTGCTGAGGCCACAAGGGGCATGCGTTTAATCTGTAACAAAACGACGCGCAAACGAACCACGACAAGCCAACCACATCAGCCCCCAGTAGATGTGGACGCAGCTGTAGGATTCACAATGCACCCGACGATGTACTAACCACAGCATCAGACCTGTTCATTGGCGCCAGGGGGCAGTCCACCAACATACACGCGGCGGGCGTGGCGGGTAGCTTGCAGCGGCTGCGCTGGCATTGCTGGCATGCCACCGTACTGAAAGCGCAAGCACATTAACAACTGCAATGCACAACAATGTCTTGCAACGCTTGCAAGCACTCTCTACCTGAGTCCCGCCAAAGGCACTGCCAGTGAACAATGGGGCGGGAACTGCTACAATATCCCAGTCAGCACAAAGTCCAATGCTGCGATGAAGCTGCAGATGCGAGGGCCAACCCAACATAAACAACTGTGAACTGACCTGATGAAAATCCAGTCGGCGGAGCCCCACCGGGCGGCGGCTGATCAAAACCACTGCGCTTGCTGCAAAAGGGTCACGCTCAGTTCTTGGTGTCTGCTGAAAGCAAGACATCACAACATGCAGCTGTACAAGGTGCTTACGCGCGGCGGGTGTCTTTGGATGGTGAACGAGTACGCGACCGAGAATGCGATCGAGAGCGTGAGCGCGATCGATGCCTTGAGGAGCGATGGGATCTCTCTCTATCATCTCTTGAGCGATGCCTGCATTAGCAAATGCACGCACACTGACAATGAGAGGCTGATGATGGTTTCTCTACTTCAGCAAAACAAGAGCTTCCACTTGAATTGTTACCTGTCTCGATCTTTAGAAGGCTCTCTGTCGTCATGGTGGCTGCGTCTCGAGCTGCGGTGCCCATCCCTGTCCCGGTCTCTGTCCCTACCCCTGTCTCTGTCTCGGTCACGGTCACCTCTGTCTCGTTCGCGCCCCCCCCGATCCCGATCCCCTCTGTCGCGGTCTCGACTGCGGTCGCGGTCACGGGAACCACGGTGCAGCTCGCGCTCCTTGTCGGCTTCCTCGTCAGGGTCATACACGCGCTGGGATAGAGCACAATGCGGCTGAGTGCTAGGAATTGACACATGCAGACAGAAGCCATCAAGCGAAAACAAGACGCGTGCTGTTTTGGTAAACATTATGTCTGGATTGTCGTATGCATGCAACAGTACATCCATGCTGGACTGCACATGAGGCACTAGTAATGACCAGTGATAATTGCGACAATCGCAGAGTGCTTCCAGCCATTGCAGCACGCAAGCAAACTGTACAATGCGCCATTTCATATGCCGACATGACTTAACCGCACGTAAGAGCACGCAACTGAAGACGCGCGTGCACATAACTCCTTTCACTGAATCTGGACAAAGTTACTCTCAGCACCGACACCCCAGTGCGCCAACCAACAACAACCAGCTGCTCTATTGCCAGGAGATGGGGTGCTGAACACAACATAGGCAAAGCAAGTGCTTGCGGCCATTGCAGCAAGCACGCAAGCTGTGCCACATTCATCCCGGCATGACTTGAATGCAACCAGAAGCACACGCAACTGAAACTGCGCCAAATCAACCCAGACACAACAAAGCCTCCTCGCATAGAGCTTGGACACAACGCTCATAGCACCGACAGCCACCCATTGCCCTGTTGCAAAGCGCACCTCATGCCGGCTGCCTCCGTTCTGCGGCGGGTTGGACGGATCAAACAAGCCCTCCGGCCCGCCCTCTTCAGGCCCGGGCGGCTCCATGCCGTCCGCCATGCCCCGAACCCCGCCGCCGCCACCACCGCCTGGATAGGTCCCCTGAACCCAGCCAAATCTTAATTCATCAAACCCTAATTGGTCCGAACCCCGGCAGAGAGAAAATTCGTGTACGCCGCTGCCGTGCGCATCTCCTTGACAGAAATATCCCGTAGTGTAATTGTGATATCGTCGCTTAACCACGTGACTTGGCGGATTTGTTCACTCTTTTGAGAGGGCTTGCTTTGGCTGCCAGCTGGCAGGCTAAGCAGGTGGTGTGATTGTGTACGGCATCAGTGTTGGACGTGGCTATGGGTGTGGGAGAAGCAGGCAGTCAGTAGGCTATGAATGAATCATGGCAATGTTGTGCTCTTGGATCAGGGTGCTTAACAGCTGATGGGTGACATGGCAGCTGCTGAATAAGGCTGAGGAAGAGTGTGACCTGTTGTAGCGGGACACACACTCGCACAGTACGTCAACATTTTTGGGCTGTGCGTAGGCCAGACGCCTTGGGCAGATGCTGTCGATGCGCACAGTTTCAGTAGTAGTGTAGCTGTTAGCTCCATGAGATGGTTCTACATGTGTCTCAAAGGACGCTCAGCGCTCCCACAACCCCAATGAGATCCGCCCGCAGCCACACAAGCGACAACTTTGATATCAATGCCGATATCCCCATCCCCGGCTCAGTCACGGCGCGGTCGATGCCTCCACTGCCGGCAATATCGGCGATATCGTCGACACCGGCGATATCCGCGCAAGGCAGGCAGGAGGATGTTGCGTTGGTGCATAAGAGTGTGAGTAAGGGTGGGTATGGGTACGGGACACAGCAGCAGCAGCAGCAGCAGCAAGCGATGCCGCTGGTGAAGAGGAATATGTTGGAGATGTGGCTGGATGATGCGCTGAAAGACGAGCGGGTGTTTGTGGATGCGGACGACAACAACAGGTACGTGAGGCTGTCATGCCAAAATGCGTGTCATGTGCGTGTGCGCGCGTGCATGCGTGTGTTAAGTGCAGCACTACTCAACTGCACAAGAAACAGAGAGCGTTTTGTGTTGTGAGTTGTGTTGTTGTGTTCTGTTGTCGTGTATCATAGATGGGTGATCATCACAGACAGCATGGAGATGGCGTGTACGGCGGGCTGCAAGGGTTTGGCATGCGTAAGCGGGAGCTTGTCGAATCAGGTTGGGACTTGTGTCTCAACTTAACAATTCATCATGTTGGCTTCATTGTAGTATAAATACACACTTCTCCAACCAGGTTTGGCGCCTGCGGTGGTGGACCGCATGTACCGCACCCTCTACGTCCACGCGACGGGTCTGAACGACACCGTGAAGGAGCTCATCGGCCACGTCGGCCCCGCGCACGCACGCGCAGCGCTACTCAACAACATATGGGGGAGCTTCCTGCACCTGTGCGAGCGCAACCTACGCGTGAGTGTGCGCGCGTGTGAGCATGGGCGTGTGTCAAACAACGCAAAATTATGTGCACGCGGGAGCGCACGTGTGCATGCGTGCACATATGCGCGCAAGTCTGTGCATGTCAGTGTGCACGCGTGCATGCGTGTATGTGTGCATGTGCGTGTGCGTGTGTGCATGCATGTGCGCGTGCGTGTATCACACAACAACATAACAGCACCGCACAGCACATGACATCTGATTGACTGACCCAGGTTGAGTTGAAGTCTGAGTTGAGGGACCTTCAGCAAAGGTCTGAGGATGCCAAGCACGAGAGCGTCACGCTGAGGCGCATGCTCGCGGACGCGCGCGAGCACCAGGTTGGGAAGGAATTGTTGTTGTGATATTGGTACCAACAACGTCATTGCTGTGCGTGTCCTGAGCGATATCAATTGTAGGTGGCGGCAATGAGGGAGATATCCGTGCTGGAAAGGAGATATCAACACGAGGCAGACACCGCCACTAGCTTCCAGAGACAGGTAGTATGGTTGTTATTGTTGTTGATGTTGATAATGATGTTGTTGTTGGTGTTGTTGAAGACAGTGATGTTATTGATGATATCGTTGTTGACACAGATTGGGGATCTGTCGAGGGCGTTGGATATTGAGCGTAGAGCTCGCGAGCACGCGGGTCGGCGTTACCACGCCGAGCGGGACTTACGAGTCCAAGCCGAGGAGAAGGCATGTCCACATTCATGGCAACATACACACCAGTCTACCACCAACCACCACGCTAACAAGTTGTTTGTCATGCAGTTGAGGATAGCCATGGACGAGGCCAACGACAGCGTCGAGGCCCTCGAGCAGGCCGAGCGCAGGTTGGATGCTACGGAGAGGGAGTCTACCAGGCTTGCTGGGGAGATGGACCTGGTGAGATGCCAGCTGGAAGATGCGACGGCGCGGATTAGAGATGAGATCAGTCTGAGGGAAGCGGCTGAAGAGCAACAGGTGAGATGGGGATGATGATGATGATGATGGTGACGGTGGTGATGATGCGCGCATACAGATACACGTGCGCGCACACACATATATATGCGTGAGCACGCGTGCACGAGCATGCGTTCGCATGTGCGCACACACACACGCACAAGTGTCTGTGCACGCGCGCCCACCCACCCACCCACACACAGTTCCTCCTCTCCTCCCGCACCTCTGCCGCCGAGTCCCTTGCCCGCTCCTCCTCCGACAAGTACAAGTCCGAGGTGCGCGCGCGCGTCATGCTGCAGGGGGACCTCGCGCAGAAGAAGGAGGCGTACGAGGGGATGATGAACGACAACGACAACTTGAGAGGGGCGGCGGAGAGGTGAGTGGGG
>RHPI01003369.1:1330379-1350735 GCA_009103225.1 Chlorokybus atmophyticus
GGGGGAGGGAAGGGTGAAGTTAATGTGTAATGTGTTTCAGGTTGCGTGGGGAGTTGGAGGGTGAGCGTGTGAGGGTTGGGGAGCTTGAGGGAAGGACGAGGAGGTTGGAGGATGAGGGGAGGGAGCGGGAGAGAGAGATGCACGAACGGGAGATGGTACGTGTGAGCACGTGAACAAGGGGGCATGCATGTGTACGTGTGTACATGCAGTCATGTGGTAACCTTTGGTTCTAAGGCTAATCAGTTCTGTCTACGCGCACACACACATAGTGATACTACCACCACAGCAACCACATTGTCAGCCACGCTGCCATGGGCGTGGTGGATCATCACACTCACCAGCACATGACTCTGTCCACAGCGCATGGCCCAGTGTCAGGACGAGCTGAAGCACGCGGCCGCCCGTTCCGACCGCGCCAAAGAGGAGGTGTCGGCCCTCACGGCCCACATCACGCACCTGACGAGCAAGTGGGACGTGCTGTCGGCCGCGCACGCCGCGCTCACGGGGGAGCACGGGACGCGGCAGGTAGAGTGCGTACGTGCGTGCGTGCGTGTACGCAGAAGTGAAGATGCGTGCGTGCGCGTGCGTGTGCGTGTGCGTGTACGTGTTTGTGCGTGCATGACCCTGCATGTGTGGGTGAGTGAGTGCGTGCGTGGGTCTGGGTGGGTGGGTGCGTGCGTACACGTGTGGACACGTGTGTTTATGTGTGGTAGCGAGCGACTCATACCATGTGGGCCTACCCTTGTACATGTGCATATAGTACTAGTGCTCCCCCTGCAGGCCCACCTTGCGGAGGCCCGTGCCGGCAAGTATGCGGCGGAGGCCGACCGCGCCGAGCTCGGGGCCGCCCTCGCGCTCGCGGTGAAGGGGTACCACCGGTGCGAGGGGGAGATGAGGATGCGGGGGGAGGAGGAGCGGAAAGCGAGGGCGAAACTGGCGATGGTGAGGAGGACAGAGGATGTGTGCGTGTGGGGGTGGGGGGGTGGGTGCGTGGGCGTCTGCATGAGTGCCTGTTTGCGTGTGTCACACACATGGGAGGGGCCCAAAAGCGTGATACCTGCTATACTCGTGATACCTGCTATACTCGTGACTCACGGCATATATATACGCACAGAGTGTTGTCGCCATATGCGTCGTGGTGACCAACTCGAACACTGTTGTGTGTTTGTGTGCAGGCTGAAAAGAGGGAGGCGGGGTTGACGCAGCATCTGTTGCAAGCAAAGGACTCGGCCGCAAGGCTGGAACGTCAGTCGGAGGTGAGAGCCTGGCGTGTAGTCGATCATGAGTGAACGCAGGTTTTACATCAGCAACGTGCCATCACCGACAGGCGCAAGCGGTCAAGTTGAAGCAAACGGAAGAGAAGCTGCTGGAAGCCACTGGCAAGGTCGCGAAGCTTCTGGCCGAGCAAAAGGAGGTATGGTGTTCTACCCAAAACACACACACGCACACGCATATGCACGCTCATATGTGCACACAAGCGCACGCACGCGCGCGCGCGCATGCACACACACACATGCAAACGCATGCATGTGACCTCATACACACACTGTCATGCTTGCACAGCTCTCAAGTGCGCTGGAGGCCAGCCGTACAGATCTCCAGCTCACCAGCCACGAGCGCGACAACTTCATGGTGCAAGCGCGGGCGGACAAAGAGGAGAGTCGCGAGCTGGAGGAGAGAAGCAGAGAGCTCTGCGGGTACAGTTGTGACAACCATTGCATACAGTCAAGCACTCGCACCACTGTTGCGTTGCGCATTGCCCATGCTTATGGTGGCTGTGAAGGTGGCTGGAAGACAGGGAACGGGTCATCACACAGCTGCAATCAGAAGCCACAGAAAGGGTAACATACTCGCAAGTGCAACACCTCAAGTAGTGGCTCTTACCCATAACTCTCACTGACACTCACTCACGCACTCGCACTCGCAACCGCACTCATGCTTACACCAACATCACCACCATCCAGGCCACCGACTTGTCCCTCGCCCGCAAGGAGTTGGACCTCTCCCTCCTGGAGGTGGACCGTCTCCGCGCCCACACCGCGGCGCGCGAGCTCGACGTCGCGATGGGGGCGGAGCTGCTGGCGGACGCGCGGGCGGAGGCGGCGCGGCTGCGGGGGGAGAGGGATGCCATGGGTGTGGACGCTGAGGATGCCAGAGACAGGATGGAAGAGGCCGAGAAGGAGCTTGCGACGCACGCCGAGAATGCACAGAGGTAGGTAGGAGAGGAGGATATGTGGGTACACGCGCACGCACACGCACGCACGCACGCACGCACGCATAGATGTCTGTCTTGCGTTAGTGCGAGGCAGAAGTGCTGCATGTGCATAGGATGGGAAGTTGCAATTGATGTATGATTGCATATGCATGCGCTACGAGGTAGTAGTATGCTGCTGCATGCTACACAGCATAGCGCCTGATGATATACTAGCGCTCACTCGTATGCCTTCGATACCGAAAGGACGCATGCTGATATTGTTTGGTTGATCTGCAGGTAGGGCAGCATAAACGTATCACTGTCACACTAGCTTGACCAACCACAGTTTGGGGGAAAGACTAACAGCGAGGTGCTTGCAGGCTGGCGATGGAGGCGGACGCTCTGAGGCGCAAGCTCATGGAGGTGGACAGCGCCGGCAGGAGCAGAGAGGCAGAGCTGCGAAGGGCCAAAGCACGAGTGGAAGAACTCGAGGCACGTAAACACGCACGCACGCACGCACGCACGCACATACGTGCACACGCGCGTGCTTCATCAACCAACACAACAATTCCCACCTGTCAGCGCGAGGCCGAGGTGGACCGCCAGGCCTGGGCTTCCGCTCACGGTCTGCTTCAGGCAGAGTTGGCCTCGCGCGGAGAAGCCGCGGACGAGTTGCGTCGCGAGGTTGCCGCTCTAACCGAAGCCCGCGACAAAGCTAGCGAGGAAGCCGCGCTGGCGAGGAAGGAGGCGGATGCGGCGGCTGAGGAGAAGAAGGAGTGGGAGGGGATGACGAATAAGAGTAACATAGTGAGGCAGTTCCTGCAGGTACGTGTCGGTGGGCGTGCGTGCGTGCGCGTGCGTGAACATCATCAACGTCAATGCCATGTTGTGATCATTGATGTTGACGATGTGATGCTTGCGTTCGGCAGGCTGAGGTGGCTGCACTCAAGAAACAGATTCACGAGCTCAAGGCGATTGCCGATGTGGGTGCCATTGCGGTGATCAAATCACAGAGCGAGCAGCAGTTGAAGCAGGTACAGATTTGAACACAACATACACTCACGTGATCTGCCTTGAAGAACATCCAGAAAACACTGGATGTAGATTGAGGCTGAGCACGAGGCGGATACTGAGCGCATGCGTGCCGAGCACAAGCGGGAGATGGAAGAGGCGAGGACACGGTATGAGATTGATATCGCCGCGCTGCAGCATCGCCTGCGAGTGGAAGAGGCCGCGCACCAAGTGAGAGATCAACAGTGCATGAGAGCACACAACTTGGCAATGTGTCATGAAGGAGCTGAGCTTGAGGTGCTTTTCTCTGCGGCAGGTGGATGTGGACATGGCTGCCGCCGCCACCGAACACATGCTTCGTCAGGTGCTGATACATAAACCACATTTACAGACATTCAAACTGTGTTGGTGTGTCTTGAAGCTCACACACACACGCACACCTCTGTTTACAGGTTCCAAGCGGTGCCTCAACAGTTAGCAGCCAGCAGGGTGCTCACAACACCGCATCACCCGGCGTGCGTTCAATGCGCGCGGTGGTGAACTGGCTATCATCAACATCACACATTCGCGCCAACATGCACGCTAACACCGATGCCGACATAAGCAGCAGCTCAACAAGCAGCTTCCCAATGACGGTCTCACTTGAGCAAGCATCATCGCTCGCACAGGCCCTGTTGCTCAACAAAGTACATACCCACAAAGGTGTTGAGGACTTCTTTTACACTCGCGTTGGCGTGCGCCCCTTCGCGCAAGCTATCGCCTCGGCTCTGCGGTTATCAGCGGCAACGCACCAGCGCGAAGACGAGTTTGTCAACGTTCTGGCACTGGTTGTTGGGTGGGTAAACAACACCCTGCCGAAAGAAGCGGCGACCAACGTGGGTGCGTTGGCATCGTGTGCCCTTGGTGCCTTCAGAGAGGGTGAAGAGGGTGAGAAGGGTCTGAAGCTCGACACAGCAACAAGTGCCATACACGACTGTTTAAAGGTGAGTATTTTGTGCTTTGCCAGAGCCTTACAATAGTGCTATACAGAACCAGTATAACACATCACTAACACATCACTTGGAATCACAGCGCCTTGTTGATGCATCGGTGATTGCCACGCGTTTGACATCACTTCCCGCGCCTGTCAATCCATCTGCTGTGTTCAAAGCGGTTGTGGCAATGTGGCTGGAGGCTAGCAACAATGCGAGCGTCCAGTTGGTGAGCGTGTTCGAGGCGTGCAACACTCCCAGCCGAGACGGATGTTGGGACTTTGAGCGGTTCTGTGGAGCGGTCGCACGCGTCAGCGACAGCGTCTCGCGCATACACCTCAAAGAGATGTACAAGGCGGCCTTGGAGCATTCTGGGGCTTCAGGCACTGTCATCAAACCAGAGGTGAGACACACGCACGCGCACGCACACGCACACGCACACGCACACAGGCGCACGCACACGCACGCACATACACACACATGCGCTGCGCTGCGAATGGCATGTCAATACATGTTGGATGATATTGAGCGCAGGTGTTTGTGGAGGTGGTGAGGGAATGTCACCCCCTGCACATGTTGTCTTCTCCACAAAGAGCCCTTCCAGACAGCACCTTGCACAGCCACACTGACTGGACAGTGCTATCCATCGCCAGCCAAGCTTCAGCACAGAGCCTCCAGCAATCATCTGCTCAGACACACCTGGCGGACGTGCACGGGGCCGAGGGAGAAGAAGTGAAGCGGGAGCTTGCGGCTGTGGAAGAGGGGTTGAAGGCACTGCTTCCAAGGAGGAGAGATGATGCGGATGGACAAAGCTTGCAGCTGGCCTGGAAGCGGTACAGGCGCTTGCTGCTTCAGTATTCGTCGTGCTTGCAGAAGGTTGAGGTGCTGCGAATCGAACTCAGGGATGGATGATGTGTTGACAGTATCAATGACAGTGTACATGACTGTACAGAGGATACCAATTTTACTTCAAGCGGTCGACATTACCATTGACATTACCATTTACCAATACCCATGAACCGTTGCACAGGTGCCTGTGTGCTATGGGTGCCACATAATCAAGTATAACTCGTGCTACAGGACAGCAGGGAATGCTCCAACATAGTGCATGCATGGGTGCATGCTCAAGTACACCGGGTATATGAGCTGATAACCATCCAATCTAGTGTTGCAAGATGGTAGCGCACTGAACAACAGTTACAAAACCAGCAGCAACGCAATTAGCATTGTACGCAATGCAACGCTATCATCAAGAAGGCAAAAGAAAGGCATCGGCTTCATATGCGACGAAGGGGATAACATCTAGAGCTCTGCGCGCAACTCTTGCATCTTCATGGATGCGCTCTATCAAGGCATCCAATGTCGGGAAATTGGCCTGAAAGAGACAATGACTGGTTGAGTTGCAACGCAACTGACTTGCAAGGACTACAGGTTATGTCGTACGAACAACTGCAACGCCAAGTGATTGAATACCTCTGGTCTGATGTACCCCACCACAACAAGACGGAGCTCTTGTCCGTAAAAGTCTTCAGGAAAATCGTGTAGTAACCAAGGTTCCTATCAAACAATTGCCCATGATATAAGTTGGCAAGTAACAACAAAGAATGCAGTTTGAGCCGCTGATCCAATGGATACAATACTTACCACTGTTTTTTGTTCGTTTTCAAAGAAAGGATTCCACCCGACACTCATGACCATCTTATGCACTGCTTTGCTGTTACCGACACTGCTCCAACCAATGTAGATGCCACATGTTGCCTCAGCAACCAGGTGCGAGAAAGCAGTTGAGGGCAGATTCGCTGCAACCAACATGTTCAGTTGGAGCATATCCCATGCATGCCATTGGTGAGAACACTGTCATGGTTGTAGTAGCTTCCATACCAGTTGGTATGCCTAGCATCTTGCTCCCCCTCCCAAAACCTTTGATGACCTCACCCTTCATTCGCCACGGCTCCATGACCAACACGCCTTCAATTCCTATTGCAGTCCAATACTGAGTACTGCATCCATGGTACATTTTGGTCAGCATGTACGTCTTACATCAACACTTACGGTCTTCAATGCTGGGCAGACCGTACTGCTCTGGCCTAAAGTCTAACATGGATGTGATGACCTCATCTGCGGGCTCATAGACCTCCTTAAAGCTCTTGCCTGGCAAGGACGGCACCGCTATAACACGCATGCCTGCTGCCTTGGCTGCCTGCACCCCATGCCTGCAATGTAGTATTACATGTTTAACATCAACATGTAGAAGGTGCTGTTGTTTAGAAATTGCAAAAGTACACTTATTTATATGTCGCAAAGAGTCGAGCTGACACTCACGGGGAGTCTTCAAAAACAAGGCAACTTGCTGGTGATGCGTTGAGCCTCTTTGCAGCCTCGAGAAAACTGCGTGCAGCAATACTCCTCAGTTGCATGGGAGGGTGTTTTCACTTCAGGACGCACACCACATGCTTCAGACGGCTTGCCGGCCCATCACACACAGGCCTGACTACGCACATGTGAGGGCAAGGCTTGCACTCATGCACCTCATCGCCGCAGACAATCGCAGCAAAAGTGTACTTCCAAACTGCACACAGAAGCCACAGCACTGAGATGAAGCCTATGTGTAAGCTGTCAAACCTACATGCATGGCAGACTCGCACCTGGGTAATGCGACAGCTTAATGGCTGTGGTTTTGCAGTCAGATGATGTCGCTATCGCCATGGGTATGTTGTGCGTTTTGAAATGCTCGACCAAGCGAAGAACGCCTGGCAATGGCTTCGTGCTGGGTAATCTGTCAATGCCAGCAATCACATTACTCCAAAGGGTGCTGCAGGACTTATACCTTCTGCCAATGGCAGCCATGCCCACAAAACCAGCGGCTTTGTCGACTAACATCAGCAGCAGATGCTCAACAGCCCGAGACATGACCATACAGCTGGCTACTGCTTGATAACATGAGACACAACTAACTGAGGAACTGAACCCTGCCAATCAAACTCCAGGATGAACCATAGGTGCCACTGAAGGCCACTGTTGAGTACTGTTTCATGTGCGAGGAGGTACACGCAAAGGTTGCTGCCGCAATAAGCAACTGGCGCAAACAATGCGCTGTGCAAACGTGCACTTGTCAAGCACGCGGACAGTGATGCTTGTTGATCATTGCAAACCCGCTGCACAAACCGAAACACCCACCCACACACATCTTGTCACAACTGGGCCGTACTGCAGAGCTGACGACTCTGTGTGCTTTCAAGTGACAAGCTGCATGCGCGCACATACGAGTCATAGAGGCAAACCTGTCGAGCAGCATTGGGTGGCTCTGTGCAAGGTACTCTTCCACTGTGCATGGCAGCGACAACAGCGATATCAGCTCCGCCACTGCTCGCGCAGGCGATTGACCCAGTCCACAAGCCGCAACCTTGTAACACATAAGAAAGGTGAGATAAGAACAAGAACAAGAACTCAACCTGTACACTTGCAGCAACAGCTAAAGCTTTCTGACATGTGTTTGTGTGTGCAACAGCAGTCATGTACGCATCACTTCACAGGGCAGCGAAGGCTTTTTTTGCAGAATTCTAATGACAATGTACGCACGACGCTTGAACTCAGACAACACCACAATTGCAACCACATGCGAGCCAGTAACACAAGCACGTGCTCTGCTTGCAATCGTAGCATCTACAAGGAGAACGCGCAAGCAATCATGAATGTTTTGTACCTGTGGTGTGAACTGCTTGTCATACTGGGCAATGAGCGTCCGGGTAACGTTTGCCACAAGCCGCTCTGCAGCAACACTCGCTGCGGTCACCATGCAGGCAACACCCCAAACAGCGACAATCAAGGTGGAAACAAGCAGCAAGCAAATCCAACAAGACCTGCCAGCCATGCAACCCAACTCCAAACAACTACACACGGTTATTTGGATGAACGTACAGCAAGACCAACCCCTACTCAGCCCAACGCCACACAACAACCTGTGTCAAGCAAGGTCCCGTCCAGGTCGAATATGATATGCGTCACTGGGACAGCAGTGGCACTGCTGGCAGTCGAGGCGCTGTCACCAGCGTCCTCCGCCACCTCCGCCGCCCCCGACGCCTCCGCCATCCCGAACCCAGCAGCAGCAGTGCAGTGTGTTGTGTTGCCTTGTCCTGCCCGAGGCGGCAACAGCGGCGGCGGTCGTGGTCGTGATGGATGCTGTGTTCGTGATGGAGGTTATGGTGGAGCAGTGATGGTCTCTCGCGTGCTCAAGCTTGTGTTGTCTCGGAGCTGAGAGAGGAGAAGGAGCAGGGGTGGCGTTGCGGTTGCGTGACTGACTGACTCTTGCCCCACAGTGTAGGAGGTGAAAGGGATGTGATGGTGATTACAGGTGTTCCTACGTGTTGCTTCTGTCCCCCTGACGTTATGCAGCGCAACGTGAGCATGCCGCAGCAGTCTTCGACCTTCTTTCACAACGTCTGTGCGGCACGTCTGCACTGTGCACAAAGGTGCTTGCAAGCAGCTTTTCAGGGTGCGTTGCCCAGCTTCATGCTTGCGAGACTAGTCTGTATGCTACACGCAAAGTCGCCCGAGCTGTTGCACGTACCAGGTTCACTAGCATTCTTGCATTTTCAACTTACTTTTTGGATGCGTTATGCACTGCAAGGACATGCACTAGGCCTACATTGTGCGCATAGCACACCAGAGCTTTTTGCTTTTTGAGATTGTACACGGGCTTTATTGGGAACTTAGAATGGATTAATCAGGCAGTGCAACAATCATCCAATATCATGCATTATGATAATGGGCGGACAGCGCGCTGTACAGGCGCGCGTCAATGGTCATTGAGGTGCACTTGTACAGCGCATTGTTCGCCCACATTCATGACGCAAGGTATGGCATGGTTGCATTGATGTGCCTAGGCTGACGCTCATGTTGTTATTCCAACAGACTCTTACTTCGATTTGGTAAGTCAGAAGCTCTGATGTTCGCTATGCATATGTAGTGCATGTTGCAATGCTAAATCATTACCGCCCATCTCAAAAGCACACAAGTCTCACCACATGCAACTTGATTGACAAATATGCTGGGGACCTGTTCGCTTGTACGATTAAGTAGACAAGGCACAGACAAAGCAAACACAAAGGCGATTGTATGACGATGTGTGTGACTGCTGTGACATTCCATGAGGACATACACATAGGGACAGCACCCTCGCTGTGCATGTCTAACTATGATGTTGCCTAGATGACAAACCTGCATCAACCTATGCCATGATGTACATGCCTTATGTAGACCTGCAAACACTGATCATTTGGCAATGGTCCTTGAAGCAGAGTAGAGTTTGGAGCCTAGCATTTGCAGTGCCAGCAGCTTGTCTACATACAGGTGCGCAAGCCACAAGCCAACATGGGAATGGGTATGGCTGAACCAAGTTGAACGACAGCAACAACAACAACACAACCACGCAGACGCTTTTCGACTAGCACTTCGCTTCGGGAGGCCAAGGCTTCCACCGACTGAGTAGCTGCAGTAATTGCTTGGCTTCTTATCAGCGTGGTTGAACAGGTTGTGCGTTGCACGTTGTGTAGGTAATTTGCGGATGATATGCATGCTTGCATGTCTAACGGGGTGGTGGTAGTAGTGGTAGTGAAGATACTTCTGGATGACAATAACTGCCTGCATGCTTTTGGATACTCACACTTCTTGCATGCGCCTTCATACACCACATGGTATGTACACATTGTGGTGGTCACATGCAGTAGCGCTTGTGTAATTCACATACCAAACATGCCTTGCACACGGTTGCAATTGAGCTCTTTATGTGCAATGAGGTAGACAGGCAAAGAGTTCCAAGCAGCCCAAACACTTCTGTCACCTTGGTAAGTGTTCAGCTGACCGCAACTGTGCGCTGTGAACGTGAAGCGACTGCCACAGCAGTGCACGAGCGCACCAAACAGCATCACATAGACAAGCAGTAGCAGAAACTGCGCACACAATCTTACACATACGGTACGGGTTCTCCCTTGCACATACAGACAATACATAAATGAGACAGACAACAAGGGGCCCATGCGACTGCCTTGAGCCAAGTTCAACACGCCTCTCAACGATCACCAGTACCACTGTCTGCGTGAGCCGCAATAATCAGCAGCAACGTGCAACAGCAAGATGACAGTGAGTGTGCAGCGCTGCCCAGCACAGCCCAGGCCATGCATCCCGTTACACTCAACGCTTTCTGCGACCAACCAACAGCGGCGGTCGACGACAATGGCTCAAGCAGTGACAGGGACAGGCACATATATAGACTACCACGTTGACGACGGAATTACCATCCGTGAGCAGTACACTCTCCTGACAAATCCCAACCCACAGGCTTGCAAGCCATGCAAGGCTTTTGCATTTCCTCAGATCAAAGCCAGAAATGGACAGCAAAGCCAAGCTGGCCATGCAGGCCAGAGCTTGGCTTCGCTGTCACACAGGCAGTGGTAAGACCTCGCTTTCAAAAACTCCCCCTCATCCTGCACCGGCTCCTCCTCCTTGTCCCTCTCCTCCTCTCTCGCCGCCGCCCTGCCACAGCCAAAGCCAGCAAGCGAGCCGGGGATTTTTCCCGCCTTTTTCTCCTGGCGCACACTAAGGCGGCGGCGCAGGAGGAGGAGGAGGAGGACGAGGCGGAGAGCTGGAGGCGGGACGCTATGGCTGCTGGCGTGGTCGACAATGAGGTTCAGGGCGGTGCTGCGGGTGAGGCGGGCCTCACGGAGGCGGAGGCGGCGCTGTATGACCGACAGATCAGAGTGTGGGGAGTTGAAGCCCAGAAGCGGTAAGCTGCAAGCTGTTGTGCGCACTACACTCTCTGACGAAGCAGCCAGTTCCTTGAGTTTGCAACAAATGGATGCTCTGCAGCATGAGCGGCGCCCGCATTCTGGTGGCGGGGTGCTATGGGGTCGTCGCAGAGGTGCGTGCATGGTTGCCAGCATGCACTTTATGGTCTCTCACCGGCAATAGCAGCTGTAACATGCCACAGAATAGAGTGCATGAAGTGCACACCTCACCAGCCTGACTCACCAAACATATGTATGTGCATGCATGCATACGCACGCGCACACGAGCATGCAGGCAGTGCACGCGCACTCGCTCAGACACGCGCACGCGCGCGTCTGTACATGCGCGCGCATAGTCAACTTTGTGCTGGCATCCATCAACTATCACAGTCGTATGCGCATAAGCAGCGTGCATGTCGAGGATGCAGGTGTGCTGACTGCAATGCAGTTGTCTCTCGTTCGCTGTCTCTCATTGTCCAGTCCTCAAACTTCAGCGCAATTGTGACGTACTGCACATGAGCGCCCAGCATATCAACACTGGCACCTCGCATTACAACACTTACACGATTATATGACGGGCATGCACGTCTTTATTTATATCCTTAGCTTTAATTGTTGGCGCATGCCTTTGGTCCAAGCCAACAGCTATGCTAGACAGCAATGAAACAGTCTCATGCTCGCAGACAGCCAAAAACATTGTCCTGGCGGGAGTCGGTTCCGTGGCAGTGCTGGATGACCGGCGTGTTGACTCGGAAGCAGTCGCCAGCAACTTACTGCTCCTTCCCGAACACGTCGACTCCGGGATAACCTGTGGTGAAGCATGCAGCCGGTCTTTGCAGGAACTCAACCCCATGGTGAAGGTGTCTCACGTTGGCGGTAAGCCACGGCAGGTGCTTGTCCAAATGTGCCTGTGTGCGCGCGTGCTTGCACATGCACATGCGTAACAAAATCATGCAGTAGCTCTGGCATACAAGTACATGGCATGCACGCATGCACAAACGCATGTATGCACAAGCGTTATGATCAGTACCTTGTGCGCGCTTGCATATGTGCACACGTGCGAACACAATGACGAGCAGCACTGTTGCATTGCACGTTTCTCAGAATGAATCATTGTAATTTTCGTTTGCAGGCAGCCTTAGTGACAAGCCTCCTTCCTTTTACCATGAATATGATATTGTCATTCTGGGCAGATCCTCCCCAGCAATACTAGTAAGCTGCGAGCGAGGTTTATACCTTTCTGCTACAACAGAGTGTGTGACTTGATATTGCTGCAGACGCAAGTTGAGGAAGCATGCAGGCAAAGGAACGTCAAGTTCTTCTATGTGGATGTGCGAGGCTCTGCAGGATTCACATTCTCAGACCTAAACAGCCACGCGTACACGGAACCGGTGAGCCACTATAGTCAGCTTGTTGAGGAACAACGTATCACTCGTACACGCATGCTCTTCTTAACACTTGCCAATGGACCTCTCTTAGAAACTGTAAGTTACAAGTGGATCTTTGTTACAACAATGAACCTTATGTGCAGCCGAAGTCAGACAGCAATGACGGACCGACCAAGCATATCATTGAGTATTGCACTTACAAGGTGCCAACAGCAGCATTGGCTTTGATCAGCTGACTGGTAGTCAAGACCATTGTACACGCTAAGGGCTTTCTTGCTTCTGGCAGGCTGCGACAACCGTTCCATGGCAAAAGCACCACAAGAGACTGTGCAAGCTCTTCTATGCCTTTCAAAGTGGGATGAGTTCTGCATCAGCTAAAGTGAGTCAAGTTGTCATCAGCCTGACAACAGCCATGGCTTTCTGGCAGTTCTGGAGCTCTTTGAGGAGCAAAATAACAGGAGGCCAGGGCAAGTGCAGTCGAGTGACTTACCTGCAGTGTTGGAGCTGAGAAAAAGCGTTTGCGCTGAGCAGGTGCGGCTTGTGATGCGTCAATGCACTACATACGGCGCATAAAGCTCAAGAGAGCATGCAACATTGCTATTGATCTGTTCCTTTGGACTGAAGTCTGTTGATTACAATACAATGTTGGGTTGCAAGTCATCCTTGTGCGTACTTTTGTGAACGACATACAGGCAGTTGAACAAGCAAGGTGTCCAGATTTTCTACTGGAAGAGCTGGTTGCTGCTGGGCCAAGGGAGATGCCAGCAGTTTGCGCAATCGTCGGTGGTGTCTTCGGACAGGTATGCTTACTGCCCACCAATCCTGCCATCTCTTGCAAGCATGCGACTTATAATCGAGCAATTTATGATCGCCAGTCAATTGTGTGTTGCAGTCAGTTGTGTGTAGCAGCAACTGACAGAGCCATGCTTAGGATGTGCTGCGAACAGTGTCCGGAAGCGGTGCTCCCATCAACAACTTCTTCTTCTTCTCCGTTGAAGATGGGGCAGGACTTGTGGAACGCATTGCTTGAGCGCGACTTTGGCAGCCAGTACCCAAGGCTCGTGATGGACACAACTTCACGGTTGCCCGATAGTGCAGTATAGGTATAGTTTTTATCCTTGTTACTAGACGATATCTCTCCTGCTGACAGCAGTCCCTCTACATGCACACAACACACTGAAGGCACTGTGGGTGCAGTCCAGGCACATAGTACAAGGACGAGCAAAGCTGTTTAAAGTACTGTTGGAATGGTATCACCACACAACATACCGCGCACAGTGCTGGCACAGTACCATACCCCTTAAATACAACCGGTTGACCATGAGCGCAAGAAAGAAAGGCGTTGCACTGACGCCTGCTGCAATTATGCCACCAACCACTTGTCACAAAGTCCCACATTGAGCATCACAAACTTCCACGACTTGCAATGACTGTCGGCTGAGCACATGCACAGGTGTGCGCAAATCAGCAGTGTACGCGTCACATGCGAAGCAGCAGCTAACAGCGCGAGCACTGTCACCAACACGTGATGTAAGCAAAGCGTTTCTATACCCAGGCCATTGCATGCTTACAAGAGGAGACCGCTAACTGGATCCTCGACCCTTGAGGACATACTTTTTGAGCCCTGGTAGATGCACCAGTGCCAAATAATGGTACCAATCAATGCCTGTTAGGTCGAAGTTGAAGCGCTCCTGCTCTTCCGCTGACAGCTCAGAAAATAACCGCAGTGTGTTTGAACTATCAAACCTGCAGTCCACGAGATCCGTTAGCACACAGTAAGCACAGTGAGCAATGACAGCAGTGCAATGTAGGCTGACTTCCAATTCATCAGTGCACAGACAGAGCAGACAAAGGGCACAATGGCTGCAATTTGTTGCCGACTGCATGCTAAGTTACAAGGTGCTCACCTACAACTGTAGAACGTGTAAGGCTGGTATATCTTGGCAAAGTAACTCAGCTGCTCGAACGTCTTCTGCAAAATGGTCAGACGCCGGCGAGCAGAGCCCTCGCGAACAGTGAAGGGAAACAATCTTGCTAACTGCATGGCCAGTTTCCATCGATCACATTGGCAATCACCGATGCCCTCGATTAACATACACCACACATTTGGCTACTGCTTGCGACAACCGTCATGTACGTGGCACATGTGTGCAGCATTCCTGGTTGCCACCAGGAGTTAAGACATTGGCATGCCACATTGACAACTTACCTGAAGTGGCAGCTGGTACCTAAGCCATGTGTCTGCGGCAAAGGTCTGCTGGTTTGGGAAGATAATCATCTCTTGCAGCTTGATGGGCTGTCCTTGCTTGTCAACAAACGGTTGACTTGCAAAGTGCCTTGATACGCAGCTTGTGAAGTTGGGGTTGGTCAGCGGGTTTGCAACTGACGTTGCTACATGGTACACCTACCAACAGTTGAAGCACAACCGCTCAGAAGGTCACAACAACAGTGGCAAACGTCCCACACTGACGTGCCGCACGCAATAGGGAATATACCTCTAGATCTGTAGTCTTTGCATGCCGCACCATCGCCGCCAACATTGCATTGATGACAACGTCTACTGGAACCTATGGTGATGCGCTCATCAAGTTCAAACATGGGCAACTGCATATGACATGATTATGCGGAGGACAGTCTCCCTGGCCACGTACCACATCCAGCACGCCATTTTTATCGCCTAGGAAACCGCGCATCTGGCCCTTGCCATATGCAATGATGATAGGGTCCGCCATCCTGCACAACAGCCACGTCCGATTTCTACTTGCTGCTAGCCACAATCGCAATCTGCGTGATGCTGTGTTCCTTCACAGCAGGATTGGTTGGGTAATAAATTTACCGAATCCCCTCTATCCACCCTTGCGTTGGCTCTGCCATTGCACTCTCCACAATACTTGGCCTGATGATTGCTACAGGTATGTCACCCCGTTGGCTGGAGACCAGCATCTCACCCATGGCCTTTGTGAAAACATAGGTGTCCTGCCAGCCGTGCGCGAGCGCCCTGCACCACTACCAGTCAGTCCTGCGGGACAAGAACAGCAACAAGTACGAAACCAAGCACAAGCTGTGTCCGGTGGTATGATTGCTACAAGCTCGGAACAACTGTTGCTTGGCTGACTTGGTCAGCAATGCTCATCACGTTCAATGTTCTTGCATACCTTTCCATTCCAAGCGACACAAGCTGTTCCTGTACAAACGTGTTGGTGTCGTTCTCATTGAGCCCTCTCTGCTCTGCTACTTCACGCGCCTTGGTGGCTGTGTCCACCGCCAGTGCTACCTCAGCCCGCACGTCAAGTTGGGGGGCTGCGTCGCCCATGTGCTCTCGTGCAATGCTATCACCCAGCTGAAAGGGCTTCTCCATCACCTTCCCTTGTCTTGTGCCATTCACAAACGCTGCAGCACAACAGATGACAAGTGAACTTCGCGCATGCATACATGGTAGCAATGCAGACAAATCAACATGTAGTGCATTTGCTCTGGTTGGCCCGAATTGTTAGCGCATAGGTAGATAATGTGTGCAAACCTGTAGAGACGTGCACCACTAACTGCAACTGTCTGCACTGCTTTGCGAACGAGATGATCCTCTCAGCGCCCAGTGTGTTTATCCTGACAGCAGTGTCATACCTGCAGCGCAAAAATGGAACACATTGTTGAGTGCAGCTCTAAATGCACGCAGGGCACAACAAGCTGAGCTCATACCGTTCGTCGAAGGTGGTTGTAGCAGCAGAGTTTACGACCACGTCAACCGTGTTCTTTAGCATTTCTGCCACAGAGGCGTCTAGTCCCAAGTGATCGGATCCAATGTCACCAGAGATGGCTGTGATCCTGCTCGACATGAAGTCTTCATAGCCTGCACCATACGCTTGTCGCAACCGGTTGAAAACTGGTGCAGGCAACACCTGCTCGTCCACCCTCTGCTGGGCAGATAAGCTTCTCCCGCGAGGCTTGATCAGCATGTAGATCTGCACACACTCCAATCAGGACATATTTTCCTGCCACCATGGATTTACATACTTATACTTCAGTGCGCAACTGTGGATGACTCATGAAACGGTGTAGGTTGTAGATGTCAGATGCTGCCTGTTACGTTGAGTTCTATGCACACAAGCTTCCATCAAAGCTGGTGCATGCATGCATGCCTGTGATTGCTTTTGTTAAGCAGAGTCTGCCGTGAACGGTGAACGCTAACAGTATAAAATGTGTTTTTGTATTGACAAGCGCATTGCCCATAGGGCTCACTTCCACCATATACATTCTTGGAATGCGCAATGAGCTGTACCTGGCCGACATCAGGCTGCTCCCACAGTATCTTCTCTATCAACACCTTGCCCAGAAATCCCGTGCCGCCGGCAATGAGGACGTTCTTGCCGCGCAGAAACTCCACAATGCTGTCAGTACTACCAGTGGCGGGCTGAGCAGTGGTGGTGGCAGCATCGAAAGTGACCCCAGATCTACTGCTGGCACCATTGAATGCAGCAAAACCATTGCTCTGCTGCGGCGCGACAGAAGTGGACGCAGCTGCCTCAAGCTGGCTGCCACGGCTCTCCTCTTGCAGCTGGCCGGCGCCCTGACACCGAACAGGCTGGCAGCAAGAGCCAGGGTTCCCTGGTCTCTGAGCAGCAGACCTCTGCTGCTGCGTGCGCTTCAGCGCCGGGCTGCGCGTAACCAGCGGGGCGGCAGCTGCGGCCGCCGCGGCTGCCTGGTGCATGGCAGCCATGCGGCGACCCAACCCGCCAGCCACCCCGCCCTGGCAGCTGCAACTTCACGCGTCTCAACCAGTCGCAGGCAAGCAGATCCTCCCCGCAGCTGCCTGTGCCACGGCCACTGCCACCGCCGCCGCTACCACCTTGACATGCTGCCAGCTGGCACCAAAATGGACTCCCTGCCAATGCACCTCTCAGAGCCGCCAACTCGCCGGCCGTCCCGGCTAGGACAGCACGCCTGTCGACCGATGCTTGTTCAAGCCAGTCCGGCAGCTGTCGGTCATGCGCGCGCCTGGCACGCTGGCCCTGCAACAACAACGCCAGCTTTGCGGCACGACACATCCTATGGCTAGCGTTTGAATATGTCAAACCGCGCTTTCGCGCGCTTTTTGCAACCATAACGACACTGGCACGGCCAGAGACGTCACGCTACTGGTGCAGGCAGTGCTAGCACCAGTAGCGTAACCAGTACAGGCAAAATCGGCATCAATAGCGTGACGCAAACTGGCTAAGAATCTGCATTCTGCACTGGTGTCACCTAAATGGAAGGCATTTACGTAGAATTAGGGTTTCTATCCACACGGAGATCCTGCTTGTTGCTGCGGACATTGTCGGTGCTGTTGCACATAGCAGCAATGGCGGCGGTGGTGGCAGTCGGGGGAGTAGTCTCATTGGTCGGTGTGCAGAGGGCTGCAGCTGCTGCGCCTGCGCAGACGTCAGTGCGGCGTCATAGCCCCCGTGCCGTGCTGCATGGCATCCAGCTCGTGCATGGCCGTCGCACCGGTGGCGCTGCTGCGTGGCCAGTGGCCAGCAGCAGCAGAACATGCCGGATGGCTCGCAGGAGTCTTGTCGTTCACGCTTCCACTGCGACGTAAGCTATTACACTATTTACGCAGCTTAAAGAACTCGTTGGATCACAGCATATGCCTGTTGTGCATTAACTGCATGGTACTGCCGACTTCGGCTTGCACAAGGTGCTTGCTGATGGTGCTGCAGCTTGCACTGTACACAGCAGAGGTGCATCAATATTCGTATCCTTCACAATTTTCAAGCTGCTCAACGTATCACATCAAGGCTGTCAATGAACGCTGCTACATGATGCGTTATCGGAACGCTGCTATGAACTGACTGTCAAACCTTGATTAGAGACACAGACGCACAGGCCTTGAACGAGAAGTTTGGCGTCAAGGATAGCGTCATCATCGACGAGGGCCAAGGTGGACTTACGAGGGTGACTCTGAAGCACGCCTCTGGAAGGTTCGGAGTGATTGATTCTAGCTACAGTGCGGCTTGCTGTTCTACCAACATAGCGAGCATGATGGTCACGTGCATTGCGTGATTCCTGCTTGCGCTTTGGCAGCTCAGCTGAGCTCTACCTCTACGGAGCATGTGTCACGTCCTGGGTCTTGCCCAAGTAAGTTCACACTGCCAATGCTGTGACAACTGGCAAGCACAGTGCAATGCATGGTCAAGTGGAAAACCTCCCGAATGTCACAAGACTGAATTGACAGGGTGGGAGACGTGCTGTATGTGCGCCCTGACGCCGTGTTTACTGGCAAGAAGCCCATCAGGTTGGCAATTGAGTTGGCGAATGCATTGCTGGGGTGTCGATCTAGTCAACATTGGAACCTGGCGTGCATGGCATGCTCAATGTTGTTATCTGGCAGCACCCTGTGCTGACGCTGCTTGTTGGCAGTGGCGGTATCCCTCATTGCTTTCCGCAGTTCGGGCCTGGAGCCATGCAACAGGTTGGTTGTCAATTGAACAGCTTGCAGTTCATTCAAAAGCAAAAAGTGGCGGGGCGTGATGAAGTACGCAGTCTGGGCGGGGATGATTGTTGGTGTGTGTGCAGCACGGCTTTGCGCGCAACTTGAACTGGGAGATCGCGTCAACATCAGCAGATGTCAACCCCGACGAACCGGAGCCAAGCATTGAGTTGACGCTGACAGACAATGAATACACGCGCGCAATGTTTGACTACTCTTTCAGAGCCGTGTACTCGGTAAGCTTGCCCGAATCCATTGCCATGTTGCAACTGCGGTGTTTGCGATTGCAGTTGCATCTGCACAGAACTATCATGGCACTGGTTGATTGAACCCTGATAAGTGAACTCATGGTGGCTTCCATTGTGTGCGGGTTCCGAGTGATTATGTGCTGAGCACACTGTTGTGCATGTGCAGGTGACGTTGCAACCAACAAGGTTGCGGTGTGATTTCCGCATTGTCAATACGGACACCAAGCCCTTTGATTTCACGGCAGCGCTCCATACTTACTTTGCGGTACTGTTTGAGTTGTGTTTGAATCGCAGTATGAGATATGATGGCACTCACTAGCGTGAACTATGCCAGGCAAACATTGCAGATGTGGCCATCACGGGATTGAAAGGCTGCAAAACGTTGAACAAAGTGCCTGACCCGACAAACCCGAAGGAAGACGTGGAAGTCAGGTAAGGTTGGGTTGCTGTTTGTTATGCCACAAGTCCATTGTTGTGCATTTGAGCATTGCACAAACCACACGACAGGGATGTGGTTACAATCACGGACATGACGGACTGCATCTACGTCGGTTCTCCAGCTGAGGTCACTCTGGAGACTGGCAAGGGCCCGGCCATTGGCATCCAGAGCAAGGGGTATGCATTGTTGATGGAATGTTTTCACCTCTATCTGACTGAGAGCTTATCAGCGGCGCTATGTACAGATGGGAAGACACTGTGGTGTGGAACCCCAACACAACCATGGATTGCTACAAGGAGTTCGTCTGTGTGGAGGCTGGCAAGGTAAAGCAATGATGTGGACTGCTAGTTGCACGATGCATGGGCTTGCTCACTGACATGTCTGTAAAAATTGCAGGTAGTGAGCCCACAGACAGTGCTGCCGGGGACGTCATGGTCAGGGGAGATGGTGCTGACACCTTACTGAAGCAGCACTGTGCGAGCCTTGACCGAACAAGTTTTGTATTGGCCACAAGCGCATTTGTGACACTTTTGCAGTCTTTTGTAGAGTATGCGTTGAAAGACGTCCAAGTCGTACTGCCACGATACTATCACATTCAAGTATACTGATAGCACTACAGCATGATGACCTATGACCATTTCAACGGACTACTGTCATGCAGAACAAGTGTACACGGGTTCAGCATAGCATCGCTTACAACCTTCCAAGTATGGCGGTTTTTTTTTGGTTTAGCTTGATTGCATGGATGTTGTGCTGATAGCGTACCATCTTGTCATAGCACATGCTGCTCTCTCTCTCTCTCTCTCTCTCTCTCTCTCTCTCTCTCTCTCTCTCTCTCTCTCTCTCTCTCTCTCTCT